>CM067372.1:14938425-15108425 GCA_034401795.1 Chaetoderma sp. LZ-2023a
CAGCTAATCAGTGAAATACGAGAGAATGATATCCCATTTGACCTCCAATTTAGTTCCTGCTACACGATGATAGCTTCAGGCCTCCTGTACGTCTCAGAGGTGTGTGGCTTCGAACCCCTAGAACCTCTAGAAACATGTCATCTGCAATTCTTTAAATACGATTGCGTGCACAGAAAAGCACCCCAACATTATGATGTATGGAGAAACCGGACGATTTCCTTTAGGCATTACAGTAAAATGCAATATGATCAAATTCTGGGCAGATCTAGTGAACTCAGGTAAAGCTATCTCCAGTACTGTATCATATATGCATAGAACTCGATAACAGCAATCAGCTCACTTATAAATGGCTAAAAGACATGAAATCCATCTCAGAAACAATAGGTCAGCTAGATCTGATACATGCTGATCTTATATATAAAACGCATATGGTAAATATCAATACGGAAAGATTATAAACTCAACACTGAAATGGCGGGAAATGTGAATTCAATACATCAACTAGGTTAATATTTTATAAAGACATCCATGAAAATTAAAAATATGCAAACTATCTCATAACATTACCACTCATGGAAGCAATTACCCTTTTCCACTTTAGAACTTCAAACGACAAACTATGTATTGAAACTGAGAGATGGGAAAAAATCGACAGACAAGTGCGACTTTGTACGTGATGTAGGCTAATCTTAACGAAATAGAAGATGAAAATCACTTGATATACAAATGTAGTAAGTATGACGATATACGGCCGAAATATATCCCGCAATATTATCTTACAAGTACAAAGTCGAACACAATTAAACATCTGTTAACAATATGCAACATACCTGTACCTACTTATAAACCTATGTAAATTCTTGTGGTTTGCCAAAAAAACAAGACTGTACGACTTGACAAACGATGCGCATATTTAGAAATATCATTTTACAACAACAAAAATGACAACGACGGCGATAACAACGACGAATGTTACTACTAGCGCTACTACGAGTACTGCTGCCGTTGCCGCCACCGCCGTCGTCGCTGCTGCTACTACTGCTGCTGCTGCTGCTGCTGCTGCTGCTGCGGCGGCTGCTGCTGCTGCTTATGTTTTATAGACATCAGACCGGTGGAAACAGTTCTAATACTCAGTAAATTTCTTAAATCCTCATCACATGCCTTAGAAAGAAATGACATAATTTACAAATGCGCAGGACGTAAAGGCAAAATGTACCGTGTAACCGTTGTATTAGAGTTGTGATATGCCAACAAAGAGACGAAGATAGGTATTAATCATTAATTTCTTTGAAACAGTTGATATTGTCCCACTCTTCAATGAAGCTGCTTGAATTTAATATACAGATGATTCGTTTACTGTTAGCTTTGGTACTCCGTGGTAACTGATCAATCACAGAAGCATGTCATATTATGCATATACCTAGATTTATTAAAGCATCCATGACGACAGCTGTATTAGTGTGGCAATCTATTACTAATATTGGAGGGTGTGGAGATGCGAAACAGTCCTAATTGACATTGCAATCGTCTCCCCAACAGAAGAGCTACTTTAACGATGAATTGTCTGCTTATCTGATTCATCTGTATGCCAAAATTGGCCAAGCATTCAGTGCAGAAATTAATGGTAGCCTCTGAAGGTCTCCATAAGATAGGTGAGGTGTTTTATTTGAAATGGCAAAATAGAGACAGGTATCTAGTTAAGCAAGGAATTGTCTGCTCTGGAAGACATGCAAATCAAGAAGTAACTTTCCAATAGAGGCGACATATGCATCATGTGTATAACTATATAAAGCGGTTAGCCACATCAAGAGTTTTTATCACGAAGACAGATAACTCAAGATGCCATTTTAGAAAATTATGAATGCAAGCAGTATCTAGCATGGGATTCATTATTTTGAAGATGTAAAATGTGTGTGATACACAGCTTGTTCCTGGTATAGAAGCGAAAGCACACTGCTGTGATGCTTTATAGCTATCATTACATGTGAACCAGACCACTCGGAGTGTACTGCATGTATTATCTGGGAATACTAACCCATAAACTGAGAGCGACAATGCTAAGTACAGAAGTTTCTCAGATGTGGTCCTATGCAGTTCAGAAAGTAAATATTTCTTTTTTCTGACTGTCTATTCCGGAGATTTTTAATTTCATGAACGTGTATTTCGTCGTCTCGTGGAAAGGCGCCTGGAGATTTTCTTTAAGGCAACCATCACATTTAGTGTTAATTAGTTTGATCAGCTTGAAATTGATCAACTTCTAGATTATAATATTGATTCACCTCTATTCTTTGGTTTGGACGATACACATGGGTTTCCTAAGAGATCTGCTCAATTTGGAGCGGAAGGTTAAAAGTTAAAGTTACCTCGCCCTTGTGCAGTCAAAGTTAGCAGTTTTCTCTTTTGGCATAAACGCGATAAATGCCATCCATTAATATCTGCTGTTACGCCCACAGTTCTTCCATCATCCCCACACTTGGGCAGGCTGTTGTCATTGCGATCGCAAAGAAACGGGTTAACGTTGGGTCAAAGGCCGCGCCTTAGATCGGCCCATATGACATCAAAGTTACTGTGGGCGTAATCGTAGGTATTAATGGATGTCATTGGGTCACTTCCATTATGTCCATTGAACCCTAGAAATATTAGAAGATATCGTTTGCACCATATTAGTGCTCATGCACCCCATTTTGGTCCAAATTACTAGTTTTCGTTTAAGACAGACATGGACTATCCGATATGTGGTACTTTCAAAATGGCCACCTAATTTTTATTTCTTCCACTCGACTTAAAACCTTTAGATGCTGACTTGAAAAGATATCGATTCTGTATCAGATACATCCAATGGTTCCCGAGAAATGTGCTTTCCAATGTATCTCCCATAGGAAATGTATGTTAGACAAATTTAATTGCGTTTTCTCCTAACGTTTTCAATTGAATGACCTGAAACTTGGCATATGTCTGCCACAATATGTGCCCTAGTTTGTCATCAAAATACACCCGTACAGACGATGCTTTGTTTCTATTACTTATTCGTTTGGAATATGCGAAAAGTTCGTATAAGTATACGAATATTCGAATACAGAATTCTATACGAATACCTAACAATATTTTGAATCCTGACTTCCCAGAATACCAATTTCAATCTTTACCTTGTTGAACATTCTGAACCTAATTTGACTGGGTGCTGTTGCTGTCTATGGCAGCAACAACGCCAAGTAAAATTAGTTTCAAATTATTCAACATAATGTTTGTTAAATCGTAAAGACATAAAATGCGTACATGATGGCAGCAGATACGTTTCTATGACGTCAGTGTATACATATGTCGTAAATAAGTATGACGTAAGGTACTTAAGTGAGAAAGGGCCTCTCCATTGATTTAAATTGTTCCTGAAGCTGAAGATTGTCTATGCGAGCATGTCCGCGCATGATGGCACCATGTATGTAACGTAATGATTGATGTCACAGGTAAGCTGACCTCGGTTGATGTACATAAAGCTGCGCACGATGTTAGCTTGGCTATGAGAGCATGTCCGCGCATTGTGACGGCATGTATGTGACGTAATGATTGACATCTGACCTTGGCTGATGCACATAAAGCTGCGCACGATGTTAGATTGTCTATGTGAGCATGTCTGCGCATTGTGACGTCATGTGTGTGACGTAATGATTGACATCTGACCGTGGCTGATGTACATAAAGCTGCGCACGATGTTAGATTTTCTATGTGAAAATGTTTGCGTGGCATCATGTATGCGACGTAATGATTGAAGTTACAGGTAATCTGATCTTGGTTGATGTACATAAAGCTGCGCACGATGTTAGATTGTATATGTGAGCGATGTTTGCGCATTGTGACGTCATGCATGTGTCGTACTGTTTGACGTCACATGAATGCTTACCTTGGTTGATGTTCAAGAAGCTGCACACTATGTTAGATTGCCTATGTGAGCGATGTTTACGCATTATGACGTCATGTATGTGATGTAATGGTTGACGGCACGTGCATGCTTACCTTGGCTGATGTTCATGAAGCTGCGTACTATGTTAGATTGCCTATGTGAGAGGTGTTTGCGCATTGTGACGTCATATATGTGATGTAATGATTGACGTCACGTGAATGCTTACCTTTGTTGATGTTCATGAAGCTGCGTACTATGTTAGATTGCATATATGAGCGATGTTTGCGCATTGTGACGTCATATATGTGATGTAATGATTGACGTCACATGAATGCTTACCTTGGTTGATGTTCATGAAGCTGCGTACTTTGTTAGATTGCCTATGTGAGCGATGTTTTCGCATTATGACGTCATATATGTGATGTAATGATTGACGTCACGCCAATGCTTACCTTGGTTGATGTTCATGAAGCTGCGTACTATGTTAGATTGCCTATATGAGCGATGTTTGCGCATTGTGACGTCATATATGTGATGTAATGATTGACGTCACATGAATGCTTACTTTGGTTGATGTTCATGAAGCTGCGTACTATGTTAGATTGCCTATGTGAGTGATGTTTGCGCATTGTGACGGAATGTATGTGATGTAATGATTGACGTCACGTGAATGCTTACATTGGTTGATGTTCATAAAGCTGCGTACTATGTTAGATTGCCTATGTGCGCGATGTTTGCGCATTATGACGTCATATATGTGATGTAATGATTGACGTCACGCGAATGCTTACCTTGGTTGATGTTCATGAAGCTGCGTACTATGTTAGATTGCCTATGTGAGCGATGTTTGCGCATTGTGACGTCATGTATGTGATGCAATGATTGACGTCACGTGAATGTTTACCTTGGTTGATGTTCAAGAAACTGCACACTATGTTAGATTGCCTATGTGAGCGATGGTTGCGCATTGTGACGTCAATGTATGTGATGTAATGATTGACGTCACGTGAATGCTTACCTTGGTTGATGTTCATGAAGCCGCGTACTTTGTTAGATTGCCTATGTGAGCGATGTTTGCGCATTATGACGTCATATATGTGATGTAATGATTGACGTCACATGAATGCTTACCTTTGTTGATGTTCATGAAGCTGCGTACTATGTTAGATTGCCCATCTGAGCGATGTTTGCGCATTGTGACGGCATGTATGTGATGTAATGATTGACGGCACCTGCATGCTTACCTTGGTTGATGTTCATGAAGCTGCGTACTATGTTAGATTGCCTATATGAGCGATGTTTGCGCATTGTGACGTCATATATGTGATGTAATGATTGACCTCACGCGAATGCTTACCTTGGTTGATGTTCATGAAGCTGCGTACTATGTTAGATTGCCTATGTGAGCGAAGTTTGCGCATTGTGACGTCATGTATGTGATGTAGTGATTGACGTCACGTGAATGCTTACCTTGGTTGATGTTCATGAAGCTGCGTACTATGTTAGATTGCCTATGTGAGCGATGTTTGCGCATTGTGACGTCATATATGTGATGTAATGATTGACGGCACGTGAATGCTTGCCTTGGTTGATGTTCATGAAGCTGCGTACTATGTTAGATTGCCTATGTGAGCGAAGTTTGCGCATTGTGACGTCATGTATGTGATGTAGTGATTGACGTCACGTGAATGCTTATCTTGGTTGATGTTCATGAAGCTGCGTACTATGTTAGATTGCCTATGTGAGAGGTGTTTGCGCATTGTGACGGCATGTATGTGATGTAATGATTGACGTCACACGAATGCTTACCTTGGTTGATGTTCATGAAGCTGCGTACTATGTTAGATTTCCTATGTGAGCGATGTTTGGGCATTGTGACGTCATATATGTGATGTAATGATTGACGTCACGCGAATGCTTACCTTGGTTGATGTTCAAGAAGCTGCACACTATGTTAGATTGCCTATGTGACCGATGTTTGTGCATTGTGACGTCATATATGTGATGTAATGATTGACGGCACGTGAATGCTTACCTTGGTTGATGTTCATGAAGCTGCGTACTTTGTTAGATTGCCTATGTGAGCGATGTTTGCGCATTGTGACGTCAATGTATGTGATGTAATGATTGACGTCACGCGAATGCTTACCTCGGTTGATGTTCATGAAGCTGCGTACTATGTTAGATTGTCTATGTGAGCGATGTTTGCGCATTGTGACGGCATGTATGTGATGTAATGATTGACGTCACACGAATGCTTACCTTGGTTGATGTTCATGAAGCTGCGTACTATGTTAGATTGCCTATGTGAGCGATGTTTGCGCATTGTGACGTCATGTATGTGATGTAGTGATTGACGTCACGTGAATGCTTACCTTGGTTGATGTTCATGAAGCTGCGTACTATGCTAGATTGCCTATGTGAGCGATGTTTGCGCATTGTGACGGCATGTATGTGATGTAATGATTGACGTCACGCGAATGCTTACCTTGGTTGATGTTCATGAAGCTGCGTACTATGTTAGATTGCCTATGTGAGCGATGTTTGCGCATTGTGACGTCATGTATGTGATGCAATGATTGACGTCACGTGAATGTTTACCTTGGTTGATGTTCAAGAAACTGCACACTATGTTAGATTGCCTATGTGAGCGATGGTTGCGCATTGTGACGTCAATGTATGTGATGTAATGATTGACGTCACGTGAATGCTTACCTTGGTTGATGTTCATGAAGCCGCGTACTTTGTTAGATTGCCTATGTGAGCGATGTTTGCGCATTATGACGTCATATATGTGATGTAATGATTGACGTCACATGAATGCTTACCTTTGTTGATGTTCATGAAGCTGCGTACTATGTTAGATTGCCCATCTGAGCGATGTTTGCGCATTGTGACGGCATGTATGTGATGTAATGATTGACGGCACCTGCATGCTTACCTTGGTTGATGTTCATGAAGCTGCGTACTATGTTAGATTGCCTATATGAGCGATGTTTGCGCATTGTGACGTCATATATGTGATGTAATGATTGACCTCACGCGAATGCTTACCTTGGTTGATGTTCATGAAGCTGCGTACTATGTTAGATTGCCTATGTGAGCGAAGTTTGCGCATTGTGACGTCATGTATGTGATGTAGTGATTGACGTCACGTGAATGCTTACCTTGGTTGATGTTCATGAAGCTGCGTACTATGTTAGATTGCCTATGTGAGCGATGTTTGCGCATTGTGACGTCATATATGTGATGTAATGATTGACGGCACGTGAATGCTTGCCTTGGTTGATGTTCATGAAGCTGCGTACTATGTTAGATTGCCTATGTGAGCGAAGTTTGCGCATTGTGACGTCATGTATGTGATGTAGTGATTGACGTCACGTGAATGCTTATCTTGGTTGATGTTCATGAAGCTGCGTACTATGTTAGATTGCCTATGTGAGAGGTGTTTGCGCATTGTGACGGCATGTATGTGATGTAATGATTGACGTCACACGAATGCTTACCTTGGTTGATGTTCATGAAGCTGCGTACTATGTTAGATTTCCTATGTGAGCGATGTTTGGGCATTGTGACGTCATATATGTGATGTAATGATTGACGTCACGCGAATGCTTACCTTGGTTGATGTTCAAGAAGCTGCACACTATGTTAGATTGCCTATGTGACCGATGTTTGTGCATTGTGACGTCATATATGTGATGTAATGATTGACGGCACGTGAATGCTTACCTTGGTTGATGTTCATGAAGCTGCGTACTTTGTTAGATTGCCTATGTGAGCGATGTTTGCGCATTGTGACGTCAATGTATGTGATGTAATGATTGACGTCACGCGAATGCTTACCTCGGTTGATGTTCATGAAGCTGCGTACTATGTTAGATTGTCTATGTGAGCGATGTTTGCGCATTGTGACGGCATGTATGTGATGTAATGATTGACGTCACACGAATGCTTACCTTGGTTGATGTTCATGAAGCTGCGTACTATGTTAGATTGCCTATGTGAGCGATGTTTGCGCATTGTGACGTCATGTATGTGATGTAGTGATTGACGTCACGTGAATGCTTACCTTGGTTGATGTTCATGAAGCTGCGTACTATGTTAGATTGCCTATGTGAGCGATGTTTGCGCATTGTGACGGCATGTATGTGATGTAATGATTGACGTCACGCGAATGCTTACCTTGGTTGATGTTCAAGAAGCTGCACACTATGTTAGATTGCCTATGTGAGCGATGTTTGCGCATTGTGACGTCATATATGTGATGTAATGATTGACGGCACGTGAATGCTTACCTTGGTTGATGTTCATGAAGCTGCGTACTATGTTAGATTGTCTATGTGAGCGATGTTTGCGCATTGTGACGGCATGTATGTGATGTAATGATTGACGTTACGTGAATGCTTACCTTGGTTATTGTTCATGAAGCTGCGTACTTTGTCAGATTGCCTATGTGAGCGATGTTTGCGGATTGTGACGTCATATATGTGATGCAATGATTGACGGCACGTGAATGCTTACCTTGGTTGATGTTCATGAAGCTGCGTACTATGTTAGATTGCCTATGTGAGCGATGTTTGCGGATTGTGACGTCATATATGTGATGTAATGATTGACGGCACGCGAATGCTTACCTTGGTTGATGTTCATGAAGCTGCGTACTATGTTAGATTGCCTATGTGAGCGATGTTTGCGCGCTGTCCTGTCATACAGCTCCAGCATGTAGGGAGGTGCGTCTTTAGGTGGTTCTCGCAGATGTATGGTTATATTTCCAGAGTCGTGTAAAGGAATAAGCATATTCACGTGATAGCCGTCAGTCACGTGACCGTCTTTGACGTCATCGTGTGCATAATACACGTCATCTTCATATACGTATTCCCCACCGGCTTCCGTAATTTCCTGGTAGTCCTTATCTACGTATTGAAACTCGCCGCCACTAGACGTGTCGTTATTGTACGACAAGGAATGGTTACTTGTGACGGATTGGTCCAGATCGTCACTTGAGAACGTACTATCCTCTACAGTAGATGATGGTCTTGCATGAACATTAAGAAACACCCAGACAAAACACATTACAGTCAAGTACCATATAGCCATTCTTTTAAACGAATACTCATAGAACAGTTCTCTCGACTTGTTTGTTTTCGAAAATATGAACACTTTTAAACAATATTTCCTAAGCTGTTGCTAAGTTACACGAAACAAAAACTTAAAGCAATGATTCTGTTTGCCACGAATCCGTACTTTGAGACACACCTTCAATGTGGCCGTCATTTTATTGCTGTTGTATCTCGTTCACACCATCGCAGTTGTAATTCGCAAAACACATCCGATTACGCGAAAATATACGATTAGAGTAAAAGCTAATGCGTGGAATCCAAGGTGTTGCCGCCAGGGGCACACGTGCATCTGAATTTCTGATACCAGATTTTACTGCCAGGGGCACGCGTGGGTCTGATATCGGACGCTACCGCCAGGGGTACTAACGGCTTTGATACCAAATGCATCGCACTTTCCTGGCTGAACTTTCATTAGATACATAAACGGTGGCGAATCACAGATTGACATAACGCACTGGGACAACCTATGTGTTCGCACGTGGTTTCGCACACGAGACATCACCTACGTGCGCGCCTTATCTGTCTAGAAAAGTAAAGTTAATCAGAGTAAAACAGGCGGACCTTCATCACCAACCTTCTGCTGTACAGAAAATAGACATTATAATCACGAACACCGGCACTATCATTCCTCTGGATGCGTGTTAGCAAATTATACTTCATGATTAATCTCCTTACGTAATAGCGTCTCAGAACTGTCCATTGATAACTCGCCTCAACTCGCCACCAGCACGTGTGTAAGTTTATACCAAATTATCACTACGTCGTAATGAGACCCAGACTGAAAGCCCAATGCAGTGTATTGCTACAAATCAATGCTCTGAATCACATAAAATTGCTTATATCACCTGCTAAATATGCATGCTGTTTACTTCTTTGAGAACGTACATGCCTTAGCCTGCGTGAATGGTTGCTGGACCGCTCGCCAATACCAACACCAAGACAAAATGCGTGTGTGCGTGCGTATATGCGTGCGCGCGTGCGTGCGTCGGAGCACGTGCGTCTACGTGTATTCGCTTGTAAACAAATTGCCGTTCTTACAAGACGCTTGTAATGGCTGATCCACGACTAACGTGGGAGGAATGTTATTCAGGATTTATCAATGACGTTTGGTAAATGCCTAATCTTTGATTCACTATCGTGGGATTCTTTCAGCCACATCTGCGCGGGCACCTGTTAATTTGCGGAGATACATCCCCAATGTATGCAACCACCGCATCAATACCAGCAATTGTTTAACGCATATATTTTTATCGTTGAAGTTACGGAGGATTCTGGATAGCATCATCTAGCACGCCCTGACACCTGTTTGGCTAGATACCCGCCATCGCTGTTTCAACATTGACTCATATTCTGATATAGTAAGAGAGGGGATCCATTTCGATAAAACCAATTAATATTTAACAGTGCTTTGAAAAAAAAGAAATTCGTGTTCTTATTATATTGACTGTTTTGAATGTGTGCTGTTTGAGTATAAATGCCTGGTTATGAATTGTAAACTTTGACAGTGCTTTGTGTGCGTGTGCGTGTGCGTGCGCGCGCGCGCGTGTGTGTGTGTGTGTGTGTGTGCGTGTGCGTGTGCGTATGTATGCTTATTGTATTCGGCGGAGGTAGTAATAGAAACTTTATCCAGCTGCAATCAATCCTTGTTCGCTTTTGACCACCATGTCCTCCTCAGCCGAAATCTTTAGCTTCCTCAGGTCCATTCTTACTCTCTGTATTTTGTAGTATGAGGCAAATGTCCAGTATTCCATCTGACACATTTCAAACGGTTCTCTAATTATCGCTAATATTCACAAGCTCAACTACGTCGCAACTTTGCAGACGAATTCCTAAAATATAATGTAGCCCTCAAAATGTGGCATGCCACTTAAATTGTCTAGATTGTTTTTTTCAACAAAAGCATCACCAGACCGATAATCGCGCTTAGCGTTATCGACATTCTTGTCTGTTTTGATTTACTGCCGCAGTCCACTGAAGAAGTGTGGCTTTCATCATTCATGGCACATCGCCTGGGATGATGTTCCCGAAAATACCTTAAATTGTCAGTATGCTCCCTAAACTATGGCGAGTAACTCTGGATGGTTCCAGGTAATCCTGTTCACAGAGTTACTTCCCATTACTGGTAAAGCAGTATGTAAAGATGTTTGTCACCGCGCAGAATGCGATTGATCGGGTCAAGTGCATTCAAGCGTGTCGGACATCAATACCTTTAGCAGACTAGAGAGACTTCTATGTATCTATCATACACCCCCAACCCCACCCCCACCCCCGCCCCCACCCTTTGTGTCAACAGCGCATTAAAGCGCTCAAAATACTATTTATTTCAATTAACTATTTAATTGCCACTACCTTTCAAGGAAATTTGAACTTTTGCAGCCAGTGTTTTCATAAATTTATAAGGAAAATTTACACAAAAATAAATTTCTGTTATCCTTCAAATAGACAAATTTCTTCTTAGCCAGTGTCCACCTGCACACCAGGAAGAGTATTTTTGAAAATTTACTACTGGAATGACTGTCTCGGTTATCGAGCCAGTGATTCCAGTGATAATTTTCAAAAATATTCTTCTCTTAGACTGCAACTGGACATTTCTCAAGATCACTGCAGATGCCGTTATTAGCAACATGACCATTAATGAGTTATGTTGACGCACGAGGGGCGAGGCATCACGCCACTATGGGTTATGTTGACGCAAGAGGGGTGAGGCATCACGCCACTATGAGTTATGTTGACGCAAGAGGGGCGAGGCATCACGCCACTATGAGTTATGTTGACGCAAGAGGGGCGAGGCATCACGCCACTATGGGTTATGTTGACGCACGAGGGGTGAGGCATCACGCCACTATGAGTTATGTTGACGCACGAGGGGCGAGGCATCACGCCACTATGGGTTATGTTGACGCAAGAGGGGCGAGGCATCACGCCACTATGGGTTATGTTGACGCAAGAGGGGTGAGGCATCACGACACTGTGAGTTATGTTGACGCACGAGGGGTGAGGCATCACGCCACTATGAGTTATGTTGACGCACGAGGGGTGAGGCATCACGCCACTATGGGTTATGTTGACGCAAGAGGGGCGAGGCATCACGCCACTATGGGTTATGTTGACGCACGAGGGGCGAGGCATCACGCCACTATGGGTTATGTTGACGCAAGAGGGGCGAGCCATCACGCCCCTATGAGTTATGTTGACGCAAGTGGGGTGAGGCATCACGCCACTATGGGTTATGTTGACGCACGAGGGGCGAGGCATCACGCCACTATTGGTTATGTTGACGCAAGAGGGGCGAGGCATCACGCCACTATGGGTTATGTTGACGCACGAGGGGCGAGGCATCACGCCACTATGAGTTATGTTGACGCACGAGGGGCGAGGCATCACGCCACTATGGGTTATGTTGACGCACGAGGGGTGAGGCATCACGCTACTATGAGTTATGTTGACGCAAGAGGGGTGAGGCATCACGCCACTATGGGTTATGTTGACGCAAGAGGGGTGAGGCATCACGCCACTATGGGTTATGTTGACGCACGAGGGGCGAGGCATCACGCCCTATGGGTTATGTTGACGCAAGAGGGGTGAGGCATCACGCCACTATGGGTTATGTTGACGCAAGAGGGGTGAGACATCACGCCACTATGAGTTATGTTGACGCAAGAGGGGTGAGGCATCACGCCACTATGGGTTATGTTGACGCACGAGGGGCGAGGCATCACGGCACTATGGGTTATGTTGACGCAAGAGGGGCGAGGCATCACGCCACTATGAGTTATGTTGACGCAAGAGGGGTGAGGCATCACGCCACTATGGGTTATGTTGACGCACCAGGGGCGAGGCATCACGCCACTATGGGTTATGTTGACGCAAGAGGGGCGAGGTATCACGCCACTATGAGTTATGTTGACGCAAGAGGGGTGAGGCATCACGCCACTATGAGTTATGTTGACGCACGAGGGGCGAGGCATCACGTCACTATGGGTTATGTTGACGCACGAGGGGCGAGGCATCACGCCACTATGAGTTATGTTGACGCAAGAGGGGTGAGGCATCACGCCACTATGAGTTATGTTGACGCACGAGGGGCGAGGCATCACGTCACTATGGGTTATGTTGACGCAAGTGGGGTGAGGCATCACGCCACTATGAGTTATGTTGACGCAAGAGGGGTGAGGCAGCACGCCACTATGAGTTATGTTGACGCAAGAGGGGTGAGGCATCACGCCACTATGGGTTATGTTGACGCAAGAGGGGTGAGGCATCACGCCACTATGGGTTATGTTGACGCAAGTGGGGCGAGGCATCACGCCACTATGAGTTAAGTTGACGCAAGTGGGGTGAGGCATCACGCCACTATGAGTTATGTTGACGCAAGAGGGGTGAGGCATCACGCCACTATGGGTTATGTTGACGCAAGAGGGGTGAGGCATCACGCCACTATGGGTTATGTTGACGCAAGAGGGGTGAGGCATCACGCCACTATGGGTTATGTTGACGCACGAGGGGCCAGGCATCACGCCCTATGGGTTATGTTGACGCAAGAGGGGTGAGGCATCACGCCACTATGGGTTATGTTGACGCAAGAGGGGTGAGACATCACGCCACTATGAGTTATGTTGACGCAAGAGGGGTGAGGCATCACGTCACTATGGGTTATGTTGACGCACGAGGGGCGAGGCATCACGCCACTATGGGTTATGTTGACGCAAGAGGGGCGAGGCATCACGCCACTATGAGTTATGTTGACGCAAGAGGGGTGAGGCATCACGCCACTATGGGCTATGTTGACGCACCAGGGGCGAGGCATCACGCCACTATGGGTTATGTTGACGCAAGAGGGGCGAGCCATCACGCCCCTATGAGTTATGTTGACGCAAGTGGGGTGAGGCATCACGCCACTATGAGTTATGTTGACGCACGAGGGGCGAGGCATCACGTCACTATGGGTTATGTTGACGCACGAGGGGTGAGGCATCACGCCACTATGAGTTATGTTGACGCAAGAGGGGTGAGGCATCACGCCACTATGAGTTATGTTGACGCAAGAGGGGTGAGGCAGCACGCCACTATGAGTTATGTTGACGCAAGAGGGGTGAGGCATCACGCCACTATGGGTTATGTTGACGCAAGAGGGGTGAGGCATCACGCCACTATGGGTTATGTTGACGCAAGTGGGGCGAGGCATCACGCCACTATGAGTTAAGTTGACGCAAGTGGGGTGAGGCATCACGCCACTATGAGTTATGTTGACGCAAGAGGGGTGAGGCATCACGCCACTATGGGTTATGTTGACGCAAGAGGGGTGAGGCATCACGCCACTATGGGTTATGTTGACGCAAGAGGGGTGAGGCATCACGCCACTATGGGTTATGTTGACGCACGAGGGGCGAGGCATCACGCCCTATGGGTTATGTTGACGCAAGAGGGGTGAGGCATCACGCCACTATGGGTTATGTTGACGCAAGAGGGGTGAGGCATCACACCACTATGGGCTATGTTGACGCACCAGCGGCGAGGCATCACGCCACTATGGGTTATGTTGACGCAAGTGGGGTGAGGCATCACGCCACTATGAGTTATGTTGACGCACGAGGGGCGAGGCATCACGTCACTATGGGTTATGTTGACGCACGAGGGGCGAGGCATCACGCCACTATGGGTTATGTTGACGCAAGAGGGGTGAGGCATCACGCCACTATGAGTTATGTTGACGCAAGAGGGGTGAGGCATCACGCCACTATGAGTTATGTTGACGCAGGAGGGGTGAGGCATCACGCCACTATGGGTTATGTTGACGCAAGAGGGGTGAGGCATCACGCCACTATGGGTTATGTTGACGCAAGAGGGGCGAGGCATCACGCCACTATGAGTTAAGTTGACGCAAGTGGGGTGAGGCATCACGCCACTATGAGTTATGTTGACGCATGAGGGGCGAGGCATCACGCCACTATGGATTATGTTGACGCACAAGGGGCGAGGCATCACGCCACTATGGGTTATGTTGACGCAAGAGGGGCGAGGCATCACGCCACTATGGGTTATGTTGAAGAAAGAGGGACGAGGCATCACGCCACTATGGGTTATGTTGACGCAAGAGGGGCGAGGCATCACGCCACTATGGGTTATGTTGACGCAAGAGGGGCGAGGCATCACGCCACTATGGGTTATGTTGACGCAAGAGGGGCGAGGCATCACGCCACTATGGGTTATGTTGACGCAAGAGGTGCGACGCATCACGCCACTATGGGTTATGTTGACGCAAGAGGGGCGAGGCATCACGCCACTATGGGTTATGTTGACGCAAGAGGGGCGAGGCATCACGCCACTATTTGTTATGTTGACGCAAGAGGGGCGAGGCATCACGCCACTATGGGTTATGTTGACGCAAGAGGGGCGAGGCATCACGCCACTATGGGTTATGTTGACGCAAGAGGGGCGAGGCATCACGCCACTATGGGTTATGTTGACGCAAGCGTGGCGAGGCATCACGCCACTATGGGTTATGTTGACGCAAGAGGGGCGAGGCATCACGCCAAACATGGGTTATGTTGACGCAAGAGGGGCGAGGCATCACGCCACTATGAGTTATGTTGACGCAAGAGGGGCGAGGCATCACGCCACTATGGGTTATGTTGACGCAAGAGGGGCGAGGCATCACGCCACTATGGGTTATGGTGACGCACGAGGGGCGAGGCATCACGCCACTATCGGTGATGGTGACGCACGAGGAGCGAGGCATCACGACACTATGGGTTATGTTGACGCACGAGCGGCGAGGCATCACGCCATTATGGGTTCTGTTGACGCATTAGGGGCGACGCATCACGCCACTACGGGTTATGTTGACGCAAGAGGGGCGAGGCATCACGCCACTATGGGTTATGTTGACGCAAGAGGGGCGAGGCATCACGCCACTATGGGTTATGTTGACGCAAGAGGGGCGAGGCATCACGCCACTATGGGTTATGTTGACGCAAGTCGGGCGAGGCATCACGCCACTATGGGTTATGTTGACGCAAGAGGGGCGAGGCATCACGCCACTATGGGTTATGTTGAAGCACGAGGGGTGAGACATCATGCCACTATGGGTTATGTTGACGCAAGAGGGGCGAGGCATCACGCCACTATGGGTTATGTTGACGCACGAGGGGCGAGGCATCACGCCACTATGGGTTATGTTGACGCACGAGGGGCGAGGCATCACGCCACTATGGGTTATGTTGACGCAAGAGGGGCGAGGCATCACGCCACTATGGGTTATGTTGACGCAAGAGGGGCGACGCATCACGCCACTATGGGTTATGTTGACGCAAGAGGGACGAGGCATCACGCCACTATGGGTTATGTTGACGCAAGAGGGGCGAGGCATCACGCCACTATGAGTTATGTTGACGCAAGAGGGGCGAGGCATCACGCCACTATGAGTTATGTTGACGCAAGAGGGGCGAGGCATCACGCCACTATGAGTTATGTTGACGCAAGACGGGCGAGGCATCACGCCACTATGGGTTATGTTGACGCAAGAGGGGCGAGGCATCACGCTACTATGGGTTATGTTGACGCACGAGGGACGAGGCATCACGCCACAATGGGTTATGTTGACGCACGAGGGGCGAGGCATCACGCCACTATGGGTTATGTTGACGCAAGACGGGCGAGGCATCACGCCACTATGGGTTATGTTGACGGAAGAGGGGCGAGGCATCACGTCACTATGGGTTATGTTGACGCACGAGGGGCGAGGCATCACGCCACTATGAGTTATGTTGACGCAAGAGGGGTGAGGCATCACGCCACTATGAGTTATGTTGACGCACGAGGGGCGAGGCATCACGTCACTATGGGTTATGTTGACGCACGAGGGGCGAGGCATCACGCCACTATGGGTTATGTTGACGCAAGAGGGGTGAGGCATCACGCCACTATGAGTTATGTTGACGCAAGAGGGGTGAGGCATCACGCCACTATGAGTTATGTTGACGCAAGAGGGGTGAGGCATCACGCCACTATGGGTTATGTTGACGCAAGAGGGGTGAGGCATCACGCCACTATGGGTTATGTTGACGCAAGAGGGGCGAGGCATCACGCCACTATGAGTTAAGTTGACGCAAGTGGGGTGAGGCATCACGCCACTATGAGTTATGTTGACGCACGAGGGGCGAGGCATCACACCACTATGGGTTATGTTGACGCAAGAGGGGTGAGGCATCACGCCACTATGGGTTATGTTGACGCAAGAGGGGCGAGGCATCACGCCACTATGAGTTAAGTTGACGCAAGTGGGGTGAGGCATCACGCCACTATGAGTTATGTTGACGCACGAGGGGCGAGGCATCACACCACTATGGGTTATGTTGACGCACGTGGGGCGAAGCATCACGCCACTATGAGTTATGTTGACGCAAGAGGGGCGAGGCATCACGCCTCTATGAGTTATGTTGACGCAAGAGGGGCGAGGCATCACGCCACTATGGGTTATGTTGACGCAAGAGGGGCGAGGTATCACGCCACTATGGGTTATGTTGACGCAAGAGGGGGGAGGCATCACGCCACTATGGGTTATGTTGACGCAAGAGGGGCTAGGCATCACGCCACTATGGGTTATGTTGACGCAAGAGGGGCGAGGCATCACGCCACTATGGGTTATGTTGACGCAAGAGGGGTGAGGCATCACGCCACTATGATTTATGGATGATGTGTGCTTCTTGTTTATGTTAACACGTGCACGTTTAAATAGCTACTTCGCAATGCACGTCCACATCTATTCTCCGCTAAACGCGTTGCAGAAGGCTGTTGTTGTCTCAGACAGCAATAGTTTTCAGCAACCGTGATTCCTCAACTCCCTGTAGTCGTGTTTCTTCCATCTCTACCTGGTCAGACTGACACCTCGCTAGTTAAAGAAGGTCAGATAGACCTCTGGACTGGAAGATTGTTCATTAAATCAGTATGTTTGTAGATTATCCACAGATTAGTTTGTCTGTGTGTATGTATACAGAGTTTATGTACGCTCTGCACAGTCATACACATAGATATTATAGGCACGCATGCCTAATAAATATACGATACAACGAGTCACACGTGTTCACTTAAATTCAGAAGAGAATGGAGAGACGTAGTAGTAGTAGAGTAGTTCCCGTAGAGAGTCTGGCCCGGTCCCCGGTCATATGTTACCATGGGTGTGTTGCCTCCTCGCAGCCACTAGCCTCACAGATTGGCATTGGTAAGTCACTAATTACGTACGTACAATCAGCTACAGCCTGCGCTCAAAGTACGTATACAGTTCAGCTCAGAAATAACTTAGTATTTTCCCAAAAGAAAATAAAATGTACTGTTGAATATTTTGAACATAATTGGACTGGAAGACATTGCTCCCTTAGGCAGCAATCTCTTCTACTCCAATTATGTTCAATATATTCAACAGTACGTTACTTACTAAGCTACATGTTCTGTTATTGTTTTGGAGATTTGTGATTTTCGAGCTGTACTGTAAATAGAAAATGTGGTCAAACTATCTTTTGTTAAAGTGGACCTAATCCTCCGCTACATGAACGTACCTGGAAACTGTGACGTGTCCATACCGGGTAATGCTATAAGTAAGCTTATACGTGTGGTCAGGAATGTACTGATAATAAATCCATAACACGTCAATAGGTTCGTCATGCGCGGTTGATATTTGAATACAACAATTATTAAGCTCCCATTCATTACGATTTTTCTATTGAATGTAGAAAATGTGAGCACCTAGTATAGTAATCATTAATCCATAGCAGACGCATATTAACTTCGCCCACACCCAATCTTTCAAAAACATCACTACCATTTCCCAATCTAAAAATAGTGGCTTCTTTGAGAATACACCTCTAATGTATTGACCGGCTATCTTAGTACGTCATCACAACCAGTAGACTGTTGCTCAGACACCACTTCGAAGACAAGACAGATCGGGACCCAGTATATCTCTGTAGCGGACAGTAAACGCAGCACTGTGGGTCGTGTAGATTTTGGTATCATCTTTACCTCCGTATTACTAGCTCGATACCGACATTAAAATTGACTCTGTCCATCGAGTGGTTCGTGTGATATCAACATCCACGCAAAGTCAGCAAATTCTTGACCTCATTTTGTGTGCGACAGATGTGCGACACATTCGTATCTCGCGAGATCTCCTTCGATGCGAGATCGAGAAAAGTATCTCGTATGTATTAAGTAGCGAGTGACGTAGTGATTTCCACCAGAATATGGAGGTAAAGAGAATTGAAACTTAAAAGGACACGAGAACTACTCTCTTCATACCATACAATGTTATTTCACGTAGTCTAGTAGATTAAGTAATAATCGTCCAAATTTTGAAACAATTACCAAATTTGGTATGTAAGAAGTTTTAGGTATACTCTTTCATATAAAAGCATGACACGCGGGATTGGGCCCATCTGGAGCCGTCATCTTGCAATCTTGTAATAAAGTACCAGGGGTAATATTATAAAGTCTCATTTAAAGTAAATTTGAATTTGAAAATTGGAAACAAGACTATCAACTCATTGCCATTTTCAAATAATGCACCCCTTGCACTGCACATCGTCAGCACCTGCCCTAGCCATAGTTAACAGTCTTATGCTGTGTAGTGTATGATAGTTTGTGAGTCTTTGTCGGCATACACAATGTCTAAAACGTATAAGATTGTAGAACCTAGTGCAAGTACCTCTCAGTGTTTAGAAAGTCTGGACTCATCAAATGTAACAGACTGACAGCTTTGTGTTCTCTGCCAAAAAGAAACTGATGATAGATTAGTTGATCGTGGACTATGCATAATTAAGGGGAGTGATAAGGACTGTGGCTATAAATGTATTGCTGAAACCCTGTATCAGTTCCACAATATCAATCAATTGCTTACCAATGAAAATAGATATTTCCAGAATGGACACTGGTGAAGGTATTGAGATAACTCTTCGGACAAACAAAGCACGATAACTGATAAGCAAACGCTTCTGCGTGTTAAAACCAAACATACTTTTGTAGGAAGTTCAATGAAAAGGACAGAAAATTGTTTCTCCTGTGATGAAGATGGCACTATTGAACACCTTCGCAGTGCATTGACATTAGCAGTTGATCACCGTTTTCGAGACTATGCCTACATATTATAGGTCAGAAAACATCTAGGCAAGCTTTCAGAAGGGTATATGCCTGCTTTAAATGCAAGATACCATCTCAGTTGCCTGGCTGCTCTGTACAATCGTGTCAGACAGCACCAGACAGAAAGCACCAATTTTGACCTAAATATGAAGACTAATAGTCTAGTATTGCCAGAATTAGTTTCATACATAGAAGAATTCCGGCAGGACAAAACACTTCTAATTTTTAAACTCTGTGATTTGGTAAAACTATATGAAACACGACTGAGTGAAATAGATCCTTATTTTTCAGAGAAAGTGAACTGTACTAGACTGAAAGAAAGATTGCTATGTCTAATGCCAGATTTGAGAGCTCAACCTCAAGGGCGAGATGTCATTATGATGTTTAATGCAGACATTGATGAAGCCATCACAATCGCCCGTTCATATAATTCTAATGATGCCGTAATTCACTTGGTACGCGCTGCGTAAATATTGAGGCAAGAAATCCTACAACATGACTATTCCTTTAATGGTTACTTCGAAAATGGATGTGAGGTTGAAGATGTCCCGGAAAGTGATCTCGTCCTCGTGAGAATGATTTTGCGAGGCACAAGTATTCAAGAGCAAAAGGAGTCGCCAGATGCTGTAACAAAGGTAGTATTAGCACTCTCACAGTTGTTAGTGTTTAATACCAAAAAAACGGCCAGCGAACAATATAGAACTCATATACGTCATGCTAAGTCACCAGAGACACCCCTTGCTATACACACAGGACTGGCTATTCATGCCAGAACAAGACAAAGCGAGATAATTGATAGGTTGCCCAGCACTGGCTTATGTATATCACATGACAGAACAAAAAAAATGTCTACAACCCTTGCAAATAGTGTCTGTGCACTGTTTTAAAGCGATGGCTGTCTGTCCCTTTACTCTGAAAAAGGATATCTTCACTCTTGGAGCAGTCAATCAAAGACTTCATATCAAATGAGAAGTCTAAAGAGTAATTGTGAATTGGTCTCCAGAATGTATATATCGTGCCAATCCAGAAATGGAGATATGGATGAATTTTTGAGGCACGAGAACCCAGCAGCTCCACCTTCTTTATCAGATGTGGGACAACTGAGAGCATGCACCAAGTCAGACCTTATTGCATGCTTTGAAAGAGTGATCCCTACTACCAGTGGTAGTAACCCTGAAGCTGAAGTTGATGGAAGGATTGGTGATGGTGTGTTGTCATTAATATGCTACTCCCCAAATCCTGTTCTACTTTTAGTGACTATGCCGAGAAAGTATCCATTCCATATCTAATGAGGAATCTTGAATCTTCAAAGCGTCTTGACGTGGTATGGGATCAGTACATTGTCAACAGTTTGAAAGGGTGTACCAGGCTGAAAAGAGGTTCAGGAACTCGAATTGTTGTTAATGCATCCACACAGATCCCGAAGAACTGGCAAAGTTTCCTGCGTGTTGATGAAAATAAGAAAGAACTGCACAATTTCTTAGTAAAATGTGTTGCTCCAGGAAAACAGCTGAATAGCACATTCGGAAATACAGTTTTGTCTTCTCATGAGTGTGACAATGCGCTTAATCTTGCACCATGCACTCATGAGGATGCGGACACAAGAATACTGTTACATATACTACATTGTGCACAACATGGCTACTGCAAAGTTTTGATCAGAACAGTCGACACAGATGTCGTTGACCTAGCTATTGCTACATTTCATTCCCTACCACTTGATGAATTATGGATCGCTTTTGGTGTGTAGAAAAATTATATAGTGATACCAGTCCATACCATTGCAACCACACTTGGGGAGCAGAAGGCTAGGGCATTGCCATTCTTCCATGCCTTCAGTGGCTGTGATACCTCATCTTCCTTCAGCAACATTAGGAAGAAAACGGATTGGGACACATGGACATCATTTCCTGAAATCACAGAAGCATTGGTCAACCTGTCAGCCTCACCCGTTATAATCTCTAATGAACTGATTTACAAGCTTCAACGTTTTGTCATTCTACTCTATGACAGAACTAGTGAGTGCAACCAGGTAAACCAGTCAAGAAAAATTCTATTTGCAAAAGGAAGATCTGTCTGGTCTCCGATGTGGAGTCCGTGTAGCATTGTAGTCGTTGCGGTGACGTAATAAGATGGCCGGTCATTACATTAGAGCAAACTAAAAATAGAGGCGTGCTTCTACGAGAATACACCTCTAATGTATTGACCGGCCATCTTATTACGTCATCACAACGACTAGACTGTTACACATACTCCACCTCAGCGACCATACATATCGGGACCCAGTCCATCTCCGTAGCGGACTGTAAAATGAACACTATGGATCGTGTTGATTTTGGTATCATCTTACCCTCAGTATCACTAGCTTAATACAGACATTAAAATTTTGTGTCGATAGACGTCCGACAGATTTTAATTTTACGACGAATTCAGAAGGACTATTTTTCTGTTAACTACTTGTCATACATACTACTATAGGCTTTATATCATCTCGTTTTACGTTACATAATGTTGTCTGGTATGAAGAGAGTAGCACTCGTGTCCTTTTAAGTTTCAATTCTCTCTACCATCATATTCTGGTGTAAATCACTACGCTAATGGCTACTCAATACATACGAGATACTTTTCTCGATCTCGAATCGAAGGAGATCTCGCGAGATACGAATGTACATTAGAGGTGTATTCTCGAAGAAGCCACGCCTCTATCTTTAGATTGATGTGCGACAGATTTGAATTTTACGACCAATTCAGAGGGACTATTTTTCTGTTAACTACTTGTCATACAGACTACTATAGGCTTTATATCATCTCGTTTTACGTGAATTAATTTTGACTGGTATGAAGATAGTAGCGCTCGTGTCGTTTTAAATTTCAATTCTCTCTACCACCATATTCTGGTGGAAATCACTATGCCTATGGCTACTCAACACATACGAGATACCGAAGGCGATCTCGCGAGATACGAATGTCCCATTTCCCTGTGCTGTCTTTGACGTGTCACCTATATTTCATTTTGTTAACTTTATAGATAGAGATCCGCTAATACATAACCAGAAGCATAAATCCATGCGCGTATATATGGGGGATAATCTTCGGCTGCATCACCACGCTCAGGGTTAGCTCCCAGTGGCGTAAGGTGAAATACCCGGGATATGACCAGAATAGTGAGTTATATTTAAATAGTCATTGCCGAAGTTAAAGCACGTGGTGTCATGTGTGCGCGTGCGTGTGCGCGCCTGTGGATGCGTGTGTGTGTGTGTGTGTGTGTGTGTGTGTGTGTGCGCGCGGGGTATGGTGGGTGGGTATGGGGTGGGGCGTGTCCGATCAGTCGCTCAGGTATTTTGACGTCATAATCAATTACGCCACATGTAGACGGATATGACGTATTATAACTACGCTATGAAGCTGGAAAGGTCCGCCATTGGCGCCAAGTGTACGCATTGTAGGTCTGCGTCTTAGATGAATTTACAATTTAATAAACGTTCTGTTGAATATTTTGAAACGAATTTGGCTAGGAGCTGTTGATGTCATATGCGGCAACAGCCCCAGACAAACTAGGTTCAAAATATTAAACGGCCTACCTGTATGGTTACCATGCCTTGAAACTGGGATTCTGGTGATTCAGGATTCAAGGTATTAAAATTGATGTCAACACGCGCGCAAAGCCGGGCAGCTTATCTAGAAATGGGAATGCATAGCTAGCAATAGGCCCATCTATTCTGTCGCTTTAAGTACGCTGTATGTAGACTCTGAGCAACGCATTACTTAGATTTGTTGCTATCGTTATTCTCACACACACACACACACACACACACACACACACACACACACACACACACACACACACACACACACACGCACGCACACACACGCACGCACGCGCACGCACGCACGCGCGCACGCACGCACGCACCAGACATCATAATGAGCACAGTTGTTTTCGATAAATCTCGATTCCGCAGGTTAATATATGCTACACTAAAGTTATTTCAGCCAAACTCTTTTTCTATTTCTTATCGCCATGGCATTGGCCGTTGACCACAAAATCAACGCGTGTGATAATTCTTATGATATTGTTCATATGGAGATTACATCAATGATGCTCACTGTTGGTATTAGAAATAGAAGTATGCATACAATTCCCTCGTGGAAACTATTCACGCAACTATATCTTCGTTCCTAAATAGACAAATTAGTGTCAAATGTAGATCGCTTCTGGCGTATCTCTCTGATTATTGATGGGATTTATCTGACTTTAATTACGATAAAGATGTTGGGTTGAACTTTCGTGACTCTGTATGTATGATTGCACAACCTACAGCTGCAATCAGTCCTTCTTCACTTTTGCCCACTCTGTCTTGTCCTCAGCCAACATCTCTAGCTTACCAGGTCCAGTCTTGATCCGAGTGTGCCGAGTCTTGTTTTCTTGAGGTCGCCTGGCAGCATGCTTAACAGAGTAATGCAATGACGTTGTCTCCTGGCTCAATATTTGCTTAGTACATAGCCATACATAGACCATCTTTGCTGGACTTTACACACCCACAGTTTCGCATCTAGTTTGTGTCATAGAGTGAATGTGCATGTGTGTATTGGGTTCCAACAAACGGGTAGAAAAGAAAAATCATTTGATAGGATTGACATACTGTAAATATGTGCGAATGGACCTTTCCATTTTTAGCTATGCCCCGCCCATCACTAACTAAGCTCCACCCACACCTCGCCGTGTTGGGATTGATCGATCCCCGAATGACAAAGCTATCAATTTCCTGAAAACTATACATGGAAGCTGTAGACTATTTTGTAACTAATTTGACTGGGCGCTGTTTCTGCCTATGGCAGCAACAGCGTCCAGTCAAATTAGTTTCAAAATATTCAACAGAATATCTATTAAACAGTAACAGCAAACAATTTGTACAAAAACGCATGGACCGTCTTCAAATATGCGTTCCTGACGTACTTATCGACGTCATTCGTGACGTCATTCATTATGATGTCATTGTAACCATCACGCAGTTCATTATGACGTCATATGATGGGTGAGTACTCTGGAAAGGTGAATTGAATTGGGTCTAGCTAATCCGATTTGGTCTATATTTAGCCCAATCTAACCTACGGCAAATGTGCAGGGAATTATATACATAGCACGTCATACAGAGTTCCTTATAAAATTGGCAACACGCACGCACGCACGCACGCACGCACGCACGCACGCACGCACGCACGCACGCACGCACGCACGCACGCACGCACGAGTAAGCATGTGCATACAATTCTAATAGCTGACCGATCATAGAAGTCAACACGATAGTGACCAGATAGAGACCAGGCATAGTGGGCAGGCTCAGCCTGACCTACAAATATCGACCATATCGTCTGATTGATCTCGGTGGAAAAGGTCACGTCAAGGTCAGTCCAGTGATCCCATTTATGATGATGAAATCGTTCAGTGTGGGTACCAAGCGGCATGTGAGTCAGTTGGTCTAGTAGGATACACAGTAACCAGTTGTCACATTCATTATCAGAGTATTTGGTATACAATTGAGAAAGCAAGCAATGCACGTATAATTGATCATCCTCGCGATATTTTCTAACTAAGTTTATGTGAACATATGTTAAAGCTTCATATTTAGTAGTTAGTCAAGTAAAATTCGATCGATGCAACGTATATTATACTGTGAGTCTGTTATGATCATGTGGACATTAACGATGGAAAGGCTGTCATTTTCCTGAACAGATGTTTGTATGAAGACGAGGTAACACTCACCCGCATCGATCATCATTGGCAGTGAGATATTCTCAGGCACGAGAACTACAAATATATTCAATTTAACCATCTTTGTACTTGAATAGGCGAGCAGTGTTCTAATTGTCTAATCAAATTTTCTCATGCTATCGCAGTAACGTTTTAAACGGGAAAACCCGAAGATTTAGGTTCCGTGATCAGTGTGTAGAAAGATTCGTCACTTCTGTGGCTAGAAATGAGGCCAGGAATCCAAACTGATAGAGCCTTTGACCAGGATAGACAAATGAACGAGCAGTGTTAGTACATACTGAATGAAACACAGACAGACAGCACACACATCGCCCTGGCAAGCAAAACGCGGATTAATAGTGAATCTCGAATATGGGAAGACCAGCTTGGTGCTGCGTTAATGGTTTACCGCAATACCTGACATGCCCCAGAACGGGTATACGCCCTTCTTTCTAACTTACAGGTGACGTGTTAGATTGCCACGAGCTATCCCGATTGAACAAGTACACGATTTAGTTCACGAATTATCTGGACTCAATAGTGCCCTATTGCGTGCCCATGATGAAATGGAGAAGTCAAAAGAAAACCATCGCGCTGAGATTGATAATAGATCGAATGCGAAAGAGTTGAAAGTTGGTGACTCGGTAGTTGTAAAGGCGGAAGAAAGGATGAACATGGCACCCTGTAGTGACCCTGAATATGAGGTGTTCACGGTAAATAGGCCAGTAGCTAATGTCTATCATCACCTCTATGCAAAGGAACACATTTTGAACAACACTGCACATCGTGGATCCGGAGGTTTTGTTGGGACAAAGTTAGGCCATGTCCTGTGACAAACCGGAACGAAAGGTACATATGGAAGTCACCAGGTCTTGAGCGCAACAGTGCTCATGGCTCAGCAATTAGAGGAATCGCTGAACGTGATTTCTGAGCTACTGGAGGAAGCACATCCATAGCTAATGCCGACCCCGTTAATACAATCGCTCATGCAGAAACCAAAGAGATGGAGGTGGGAGAACCAACTCATATCTTCAGCAACACACTGGAACCTCGATACGATATATTCACAAGCCGTGGCCGGCACCAGTTCTGCTGATTATTCCGAATTGGCATAATTGACTGCCCCGTCAGTGATGAGCAATTCATCGATTAATTAAGCGTTATTATTGAGAGCTGCAACATTTTGTATTATCGAGCGAAACTAACACGTGTCGCCAAATTTTGTGAGTCTGAAGCGATTATCACTGAGCTATTCAAAAACACAGAAACATACAGCACACTTCTGGAAACATGGTAAGCCTCACGTAACGACTTCACTGATAACACGGACGACGACGAAGACTAGAACGACGACCCCGGCGACCACTACGATGACGACGGCGGCAGCAGTGGCGGCGTCGGTGATGGTGATGATGATTGTCATGGTGGTAGTGATGATGATGATGATGATGATGATGATGATGATGATGATGATGATGATGGTGACGACGACGATGGTGATGATGATGATGATGATGATGATGATGATGATGATGACAGCGGGGGCGGCGGCGGTGATGGTGATTGCGATGGTAATGGTGGTGATGATGATGACGATGATGATGATGATGATGATGATGATATTATACTTCTTCTTCTTCTTCTAGGCGGGAATGCGTCATTCCTGAGCGATGTTAGTAATGAATATGGCAGAGATATGTTGTTGAATGGAGGTGCCCCTCAAGCCGGACAGATGATGAGGATGCCACATCTTGCTAAAACATTTAAAGTGAGTCTATATTAGGCCTATATTGCTATATATGTTCACTTCCAGCAAAAGGCATGACACCTTGTATGCAGGGGCTTTAACACCGGTTGATTCTAGAAGTTCTCGGAATAAGCCTTCCTGCTCAAATACACCAAAATCAAGATGGCTGCCAAAGCATCAAAATATTTCATAATGTTCAATTAGGTCGCAATATACGTTTATTTGTGCTCCAAATTTTGAGAAAGTACATCTATTTATGCTTCCATTATCAGATGCATTCATATGAGAACCAAAGACCTGCGCTACATGACGTTAGTAAGACAAATCAGACAGTTTTGTTATGGAAACTGATTCTCAAAATATTTGCTTGGTCATCCCATTGAACTTTGTACGTCACTTACATGTAATTTTGATAGCTGTCCCGTCATGTCCTCGCAGCCTATAGCACACCCACTCCCAATGGATTTCCATCAAAGATTCAAAGCTACAGGGACCTATCCCACAGAAACTGATTTTAGGTTGGACGTCTAGCAGCCTTGTATTTTGCATCAATACCAGTGATGAGAGGAATTGGTCCCATACCACAACTAATAGCTTTCCACTAGTTTTAGCAATTCAATCAAATCTAAGTAGCGCTATTACATTGAAAACTGTATTCAAGGTGGCTACGTGGCTATTTTGTATCCATTCATAATAGCCTACCGGTATTTATATTTTCCAGTACATTTTCGCCGGAACTGGTCTAAATTCCAATGGTATTACATTTGCTTATAAATTGATTTTGGTATAAAATGTATTTAAATTGAGTAGCCAGATTATGACTCGATATTCTCTGGGTAAATAGTTTAAATAATAACTTACAATGTTATTGTTAGAATCGTGTAATGTTACTAAGACAGACACATGAGCAAAGTGAAAGATGTTGTCTGTTGAACTTGCTGATTGTTACAGCAAATTGGACATGAAATGTGCACGATTAACAAATTGATGATGTGTTATCTAAATGTATCTAATCGGCTTAGCTCAGTAGTTCTGTAAAGAGCTGCACATAGTTTTCAGCTGCATTGTTGAATTGATGATTTTCCAAGTCCTACCATGTTATATACTATATGATATGGTAACTCTCCAGGATCTACATTGTTTTAGCCCTGAGATAGACATTACAGGTTGTATATTGCATACCCGGTACATGTCACTAATTTGTAATGCATGACGTATATACGTGTGTAAATTTTAAACTAGTTTACAAAATCCTATAGAAAATACAGATTCCTATTATTTATTTGGAAAACCTTCTGGTATGTTTCCAATATTCCGACTTACATCAATAGTAAAATAGTATTGAAGAGTAGGTGTTCAAAATAAATTTAGCAGTGACCTGAGGTTTCTGAATAATTCTATTTTGTATCTCTTATATGCAGTATTATAAAGCTGTCAGCGGTCAGACTATTTAAGAGATGAAAGATGTCAGCGGTCAGACTATTTAAGAAATAAAAGATGGCAGTGGTCAAACTATTTAAGAGATAACAGATGTCAGCGGTCAGACTATTTAAGATATAACAGATGTCAGCGGTCAGACTATTTAAGAGATAAAAGATGCCAGCGGTCAGACTATGTCAGTGGTCAGACTATTTAAGAGATAAAAGAAGTTCCTGAGGAGCAAGGCACTTTTGACATGTTTCGGGATTAGAGGCAATATTTAACTCTTTAATGAATAAATTTGGTCAAGAAAATCAAAATACTTGTTTAGTGAATATCCATTTGCATGCCAAGCATACCAAGAGGAGACTATTTTTTAAATTGTACCACTGTAATGACTGGCTCTGTTATGGAGCCAATAATTCCAGTTGTAAATTTACAAAAGTAGTCTTCTCTTGGCCTGCAAATTCGTGAAGACATGAAGAGGCTGGTTATGGCCGGCTTCACCATGAAATTGTTAAAAGGCACATTCCGTGTGCTATATTGAAATGAAGGAAACAAACAGGTATGCTTTGCCATATTGTAAATATGTTTATTGAATTTAATATAGTTCTGAACTTCAAAAACCCGATTAGAAATCGTAACACTTTAGTTTGACAAAAGTTGAAAACAGTTATACAAGGTTCTGCCAAGCCAGTGGCTTAGTGGGGTCAAATGGCCTACCCCCTCTAGAAAACATGCAATTTTGTTAAATGTGTGATCAATTACATAAATGAAAGTTATCTATGGCCTTACATACTGTGCAACTGATGTGTGAAGGTAATGAGGAGATGTAGTGAAATTGTAGTGTTAAATGGTTTAGGGCCCTACCGCGGCATACCTCTGATTATTATTATCACTCTTATTGAATACAAGTGACAATCAGTGGGTTGGCATTGGTGGGCTGAATGTATGTGTCTAGTAAATAACTTTATTGAATGTATTGTGGTCTTGAAATTCAAGAACATGATTATAAATTAACACAATTGTATTGCATAGATTAAGCAATTGGACGATTTGATTGCCAATTACACCTACCACGGACACCAACACCATATGCCAATACGATTGCCAATTACCCCTACCACATACACCAAGACCCTGAACCAATACGATTGTCAATTACACCTACCACACACACCAACGACATGTACCAATACGATTGTCAAGTACACCTACCACACACACCAACAACATGTGCCAATACGATTGTCAAATACACCTACCACACACACCAACGACGTGTACCAATACGATTGTCAAGTACACCTACCACACACACACAGGGCGTGTACCAATACGATTGACAAGTACACATACCACACACACCAACGACATGTACCAATACGATTGTCAAGTACACCTACCACACACACCAACAACATGTCCCAATACGATTGTCAAATACACCTACCACACACACCAACGGCATGTACCAATACGATTGTCAAATACACCTACCACACACACCAACGCCATGTACCAATACGATTGCCAATGACCTCTATCTCACACACACCAACGCCATGTACTAATACGATTGCCAAGTACACCTACCACACACACCAACGGCTTGTACCAATACGATTGTCAAGTACACCTACCACACACACCAACGACATGTACCAATACGATTGTCAAGTACACCTACCACACACACACACACACACACACACACACACACACACACACACCCACACCCACACCCACACACACACACACACACACACACACACACACACACACACACACACACCAACGGCATGCACCAATACGATTGTCAAGTAGACCTACCACACACACCAACGGCATGTGCCAATACGATTGTCTAGTACACCTACCACACACACACACCAACGACATGTACCAATACGAGTGTCAAGTACACCTACCACACACACCAAGGGCGTGTACCAATACGATTGTCAAGTAACTTACCACACACCCCAACGACATGTACCAATACCATTGTCAAGTACACCTACCACACACACACCAACGGCATGTGCCAATACGATTGTCAAATACACCTACCACACACACCAACGACATGTACCAATACGATTATCAATTACACCTACCACACACACCAACGGCATATGCCAATACCATTGTCAAGTACACCTACCACACACACACCAACGACATGTACCAATACGATTGTCAAGTACACCTACCACACACACCAACGGCGTGTACCAATACGATTGTCAAGTAACTTACCACACACACCAACGACATGTTCCAATACCATTGTCAAGTACACCTACCACACACACACACCAACGACATGTACCAATACGATTGTCAAGTACACCTACCACACACACCAACGGCATGTACCAATATGATTGTCAAATACACCTACCACACACACCAACGCCATGTACCAATACAATTGCCAATGACCTCTATCTCACACACACCAACGCCATGTACTAATACGATTGCCAAGTACACCTACCACACACACCAACGGCTTGCACCAATACGATTGTCAAGTACACCTACCACACACACACAACAACGGCATGCACCAATACGATTGTCAAGTAGACCTACCACACACACCAACGGCATGTGCCAATACGATTGTCTAGTACACCTACCACACACACACCAACGACATGTACCAATACGATTGTCAAGTACACCTACCACACACACCAACGGCGTGTACCAATACGATTGTCAAGTAACTTACCACACATTTACCACACACACCAATGACATATGCTAATACGATTGTCAAGTACACCTACCACACACACCAATGATATGTACCAATACAATTGCCAAGTACACCTACCACACACACCAACAACATGTGCCAATACGATTGTCAAGTACACCTACCACACACACCAACGTCATGTACCAATACGAGTGTCAAGTATACCTACCACACACACTAACGGCATGTACCAATACGATTGTAAAGTACACCTACCTCACACACCAACGACATGTACCAATACCATTGTCAAGTACACCTACCACACACGCACGCACGCACGCACTCACGCACGCACGTACGCACGCACGCACGCACGCACGCACGCACGCACACACACACACACAGGGCATGTACCAATACGATTGTCAAGTACACCTACCACACACACCAACGCCGTGTACCAATACGATTGTCAAGTACACCTACCACACACACCAACGCCATGTACCAATACGTTTGTCAAGTATGCCTACCTCACACACTAACGGCATGTACCAATACGATTGTCAAGTACACCTACCACACACACCAACGGCATATACCAATACAATTGTCAAGTGCATCCTACCACACACACCAACGCCATGTACCAATACGATTGTCAAGTACACCTACCACACACACCAACGGCATATACCAATACAATTGTCAATTGCCTCTACCATATGACACCCATAAGCTCCCAGTTATGCAACACATGTTAAATAGATCATGTCTAGGTGCCGAAACTATTTTACCAGGAGCCGTGATTTTATCCAGACTTGACAAGGTGTTAAACGTCCATCGTGTGACCCCGGGCCCGACAAATCACAAAATACTCTCAATGCCAAATCTATAACTTCAGTGATGGAAACAACGAAATGTTAGTTCTAATATATACGGTAATATGTATTGAATAATTATGGATGCAGATGAGAGTGAATATGAATAGGAATGTAATGAAATGACTAATGATAATTACGATGATAAGAGGATGAAATGATTAATTATAATGACGACGATAAGTTGATGCAACATTAATATTGATATACTATTGATACTAACGATAATATTATGGTGATGACTATAGGTAATCAAAAAGTAATAAAACAATGAATTATAGTTGCTCTATCGTATTGTATGAAATGTTGTAATGCATGTGATGGTCAATAATACATACAGTTTATGTTCGAATGCGTATCCCCTGGGGTTAAAGATATACACGACAACCGGCGATCCACGAAATAGTTAATCCATAATGTAGGCGATCCACGAATCCACGACTCAAAGTAGCGGCACAAATCTTTAGAACACTCCTATACCGTACACAGTCCTTCGATCCGTAGTAGCGACACGCACACAGGTGACCATGATTACACCTTAATACATGTGATAGTTCTTCTCATCACACATACTACGCCAATATTATACTACGGTGATAATGCTCATCCCAAACAGGTGGGTGGTGATACAATGCAACGAGTGTGATAGTTCAACTCATCATAGACAGATAGTAATCCAACAATGTGTGATTGATTTCGAGCGATAATACAATCAAGTGTGATAAATATCCATATCACACACAGACGAGCGGTAATACAACACGTGTCAGGACGCCACAACGATTGGTGATTTATCTGTGACAGTTCTTATTGCCGGTCTGGCAACAATAGTCGATTATATTTTGGTCTGTTTGCCTGTTGGGAAAATCAGCTCAACCGTATGTCTGACTTTACTAACTTAATTGTATGCCTGTTTGACAACAACGTAACGTTTTCTAAAACGTATTTACCTATTTGGCAAATCAACAGCTCAAACTCTTTGTGAGGATCTGTCCGGCCCAAAGCACACTCCTCACGTCTCTACAACCTAGCTAGCTTCTCTCCAAATTCCACCTCACTCGTCCAAAGTCTCAATCCCAACTTCCTTTTTTCTCTCTAATGGGACCCGCTCATCAGCTTCAATCAGAATCCAAAACACGTGGCTCCAATTAATTAATCAAATCACAAACCATATCACCCATAAATAAGTCACAGTTCAAAAAGATATGCATGGCTACCATACACCACCCACATGAAAGTATGCTAACGGCCCATGGCCAACCAAACTACCATCCCAAATGACGGTGACAAATGTTTATCCCAGGGAACATAAAAGGCAACACTTGGCGATAAGTTGTTAGTTTGGTCGAGTGTCTGAGACATGTATTGTGTCTAATTGTCACAGTGTCTCAGATCGTCTATCAAGATGGCCAGCTGTGTTTACACGCATCATGCAGCCACCCGCATCATTTCAGCTACCGCACTCATTAGCCAAACCGTTATCCGAGTCAGCCAGGCATAGTCGCAATTCCACATGCGCACTAAAAGCCATTAAACAACCATTTCACAACTGATTTCACATACACACCCACAGGCAAAATCACACTAAAAACTATTGACCAGCATGTTATTAAAAAATAATCAACGGTAAAATTATTTTAAAATGATCAACAAAATCATGGTCACACATACACACCATCACCTTGTACCAATACGATTGTCAATTACCTCTATCTTACATACACCAACGCCATGTACCAATACGATTGTCAATTGCACCTACCACACACACGAATGCCATGTACCAATACGATTCTCAATTACACCTACCACACACACCAACGCCATGTACCAATACGATTGTCAATTACACCTACCACAGACACCAACACCATGCGCCAATACGATTTTCAATTACACCCACGACAGATACCAACACCATGTACCAATACGATTGTCAATTGCACCTACCACAGACACCAACGCCATATACCAATACGATTGTCAATTACACCTACCACAGATACTAACACCATGCGCCAATACGATTGTCAATTACACCTACCACAGACACCAACACCATGTGCCAATACGATTGTCAATTACACCTACCACACACACCAACACCATGTACCAATACGATTGTCAATTACACCTACCACAGACACCAACACCCTGTGCCAATACGATTGTCAATTACACCTACCACACACACCAACACCATGCACAAATACGATTGTCAATTACACCTACAACACACACCACCACCATGTACCAATACGATTGTCAAGTACACATACCACACACACCAACACCATGTACAAATACGATTCTCAATTGCACCTACCACACACACCAACACCATGTGCCAATACGATTGTCAATTACACATAACACACACACCAACACCATGTACCAATATGATTGTCAATTACACCTACCACACACACCAACGCCATGTACAAATACGATTGTCAAGTACGCCTACCACACACACCAACGCCATGTACTAATACGATTGTCAAGTACACCTACCACAGGCACCAACACCATGTAGCAATACGATTGTCAATTACACACACCAACGCCATGTACCAATACAATTGTCAATTACACCTACCACACACACCATCGCCATGTACCAATACGATTGTCAATTACCTCTACCACAAACACCAACGCCATGTACCAATACGATTGTCAGGCCCGATTTATAAGTCGAACTTCTCTTGTGCCGTGCCAGTGTCCACTCTATAAAGCAACCAGTCGTTTATTAGCACGGCGCGACAGAAAGTTCGACTTATAAAACGGGACTAAGTTACCTCTACCATACACTCCAACGCCATGTACCAATACGATTTTCACAATGGAACCCGACATAGGCAGAAATCCGGTATGTTGCATTATACTCTCCACACCTACATGTATTCACGCAATTAAGCCAGTGCATATTGTACACAGCATGGGACAGCACAAAGCGGTAGATAACGACTCACTTGACCGTGTAACACTCAAGGTGGAAAAACGGCATACGTGGTGGTCTTGGGAAACACCGAATTTGCAGACCGGGATAAGACTATATTTTTAATTTCCCAACTGAAATGACTGGCACGATAACCGAGCCAGTTATCACAGTGGTAAATTGTCACCTAAAATTATCTTAGTTTGCATATGGACATGTTCGATTCTATTGTAAGAAATGTGAATGTTAAAAGGTTAATTCAAATCAAGGAATTAGGTTCTGAAGAGTCAACCCCTGACGTTTCCTTACCACTTGTGAGCTTAATGACGCATACACATTTTGCCACACAGGCAGGTGTCCGCTATTTGCAGGTTGGGCATTTGTCTTGTAGATTTTGTGTGAACAAGGAAATTCAGGATTCTACGAGGGCCGAATCGGCAGAAGTATTGCTCTGGCAGTGAATGCGCATGGTGGACTGCTCTTTGAGGCTGAGCTGGCCTCACACCGGAGTACCTTTGAACATCCCATCTATACTGATTACCGAAGACATAGGGTGTGGCAGGGTGGCAGGGAATCGCCATGCCACGCTGATGGCACTCAACATACTAGAAGGCTATGATGTCACGTGTAAGTATGTATTATTTCTTCACTTGCCAAGTCTTATTCACCTTATCAAGGTTTAATTAATACAAGCATGTATGTCTATATCCATGTTTTCATATCTCTGAATCCAGCTTTAGCTAAGCTCCACCCACACTTCGCCCGTGCTGGGATCGATCGATCCCTGAGTTCCGGACTATTAATTTCCAGAAAACTATACAGCCAAACTTCATGGCAGCAACAGCGCCGAGTCAAATAGTTTCAAAATAATCAACAGCTTGTTTATTAAATAGTAAAAACATACGATTCGTACAACGACGCTTTAGCCCGTCATCAATTATGCGTCCGTGGCGAAATTAATTGCGTCATTCATGACGTCATTGATTATGACGTCATCCTACACGTCTCGTCGTTGACTATGACCGTATATGATTGATTGATTGATAAACTGAAAAAGGCCCATTATCTACTATGGATGATTAAACATCTCAAAGCAATCATCATCACCTGTGTCAGATTCTCAGTTTGAATGAAAGGGCCGAAGATCACGTTCTCAGTAGATAGCACTTCATAATATAGGCAGGGTCGCCATCTTGGCTCCAGCCTGAAATATGTATATAATCAGAAAGTATAAGTGTAATTTGCTTTGCGGTCAATTGATTTAGAATTTACAGATAAACCTGTCAACTACGAGCACTGGTCTTTGTGACGAGATGATGGGGTTCCCTTAACATGCGTGATCATAAGTCTACATCCGTACGAAGGAATGACAGTTATGTGGCCAATTAAGCGAATTACCATAGCACGTTGTGCTAATGGAGAGATGCGATTTGTCACTCAAATATACGATCTCGCTCTCTATTATGTCACACGTAGACGACATTACCATGCGTAGTGGGATATCTAGCCCTGTCACGAACATTACAAAGTCAGGTAAGTGTACAAATTGTGTGCCTTTACTATTTAATAAACAGTCGCCTAAATAATATGGAACTAATTTGACCAAATATTCAGCAGCTTGATAGTTATCTTGAAATTTGGATTCTGGGAAATCAGGATTACAAGTATATAAATTGAGTCTACCACGTGGAAAAGGTGGGCGGAGCTTGCCTAGAATTGGGCGGGGCATGGCTAGCTGGATCCGGCTGTAGAGCCACACAGTGCGTTATCGAGAGATTCAGCCGTACATGGCTACCAAATGAAGTATTGTTAGCTAAATACGACAGAAACAAGTGATTATCTTGTGGGTGGCAGATTCATAAATATTTTGTTATTTAATAGATCAACAACTTTGCATTTTATAGCATATATGTGTATTTATTTTTTCATATGACCCGGAAGCTCTTAGGCAGAACACGGCTGATTGCGTACATATCATGAGTGAATGCCTTCGTCTGAGCATCAGCGACACCTGTTGGCACTGTACGGATCCTACGCACTACAAACTTCCGCTCACAACATTGTTATCTAAGACATACGCGGCAAAACGAAGATCGTTAATCAACATGACAAGGTGACCATGTCCACGTATAGATGGCATCTTGAAAACACGACACTAACATGTAAAGCACTAAGAGCATAGATTTGACACCTTATTTGTTTGGCCATCACTTTCTGCCTCAAGTCCAAGGGCAATCAATGCATACCACTTACCAAGTGACATTCTGATATCCGGAAACATGGTAAAGTAACTTCTATGGGCGTCTGCAGGAGTAACCGACGTGATGTCAGCTTCTGGTGGTAAGGTGGGGGTCCGGGGTCCCTCTACCAGAAACATGAAATCTAGTGCCCCCAGACTCAGAGTGCATCTCCAGGACTTTTGAAGGTAACTATGAGTAACTAATATGAACCTAATGGGTACTAAATTATTCTATTCACACATTTTCTATCTAGACTAGATTAACTCTATAATTTAATAACTATTCTGTGAAATATTTTGAAACCTTTGACTAGGAGCTGCTGTTGCATAATCTGGCCAATAACGTGTTTGTATGATTGCCTGGAACCAGTATGCTAGTAATGGACGGTTCAAGGGAATATGCCTAATAAATAAAAATATTAAAGGTTGGAATTTTATGTAAAACAGCAATTGTAATGCAATGCTTGTTAAAGAAGGCAAAATTATGTCAAAGCAAAAATACGTAACTAATCAAAATATGACACCTTCCACCAACCTTCAAGAAATGTATGTATTCTGCTTTATCCCGATCGATGAGAGAACTCGCTGATTTAGGCTGCACGAGCAGAAATGTTACAGTCTTCCCGTTACAATTACTACCTTAGTCATTGTGAAATACAAACTGTAAGCGTCTGGTCCTGTCCAAGCTCCGAATTTATCAATCGCTACTAACTAGCTTATTCTTGATGGCGTTAATCATTTCTCACTGGGCCGTCACCATACAAATTCCAACAGGCCATATTGATCTCAACCATGTGTTAACCCTGAATTCTCATGGTACTAAATGCCCGTTCCACTGACACTGCGCAAGTAGTGGCTGGAAATTTCAGAGCAAGATAAATTGCTTGGTTAACAGAAGGAAATAGATCAGTGTGTAGCAGAAGTCAGCCTTCACATTTCTCATTAGCTGACCAAATCTCAAAAGAGGTGATAGTATCTGCGTCAAAGTCGTTAATTTCCTAGATTTGATTTTTCAATTCCTCATGTCGAAGGTTTGCCATTTGTACTGGATGTAGTGAAATTCGGCTGAAATCGGATTTACTTTTAACTTCCAAACGATAAGATGATTTCGGCACATATATGGGTTGAGTAAGGTGTATATCCACAGTATGGGCACCCTTACTTTATCTCAATCTGTGCCGGTCACATTGGCACTGAGTACTGTATGTGGATGATAGTTGAATACCCAATTTTCTTGCAATTTCTTGTTGCAATTTCATGAACCTGTAGTCACATTTACTTGAATTGTTCAACTGTGTTTGCACTATCTCCACGAAAAACACCCAAGAGCGTCTGAATATGACCATACATATTCCGAAGGTCGAGTGGAATAGCTTGGAGAGCTTGTGTGACACAAGTTACAAAATGCCTAACTCAATATTAAGTGCATATATACTTTTATGCCACAGAACATCAAAGCAGAGCTGCATAAATAGGCCCAATACAATGTGTTTTATCAGTCAAGTACCACCCCCCACCCCCAACCCGCCCCCACCCACCCACCCGCACGCACGCACGCACGCACGCACGCACGCACGCACGCACACACGCACATACACACCTCAACCCCCCCCCCTTGCGGACGCCCAAGGTAACTTCATAGGAGAGTTCACTTCAGTCCCAAACCGTTTCTTATTATATGATAGATGAGAGATGTTTTGATACCTATGTTGCACAAAGCTGTTGCTCACTTCGATAGCAATATCCTATCTTTCGGTTTGTTGAAGGATGGCTAGAGGCATCCATTTCCTGGTAGGTTCCGCCAATGTCTAGCCAAGATTCTCCCACCTTTTCGGCGTGTTCGGATGAATTTTAATTCTTTGACCCTTGAAGTCCCAAAATCGCAATTTTCAAAAAACCCATGCAGGCAGGCCGTTTGCTACTTTGACAATAATTCGGCTGGGGACTGTTGAGGTATGTAGCAGTAGGCCTAACGTGTCCCGGTAAAATTAGTTTCAATATATTCAACAACATGGTTATTAATTTGTAAAATCAGCACCGACATACACTTCAGACGCTTACGTGAAGATACATTGCTGCTTTCGTGGCGGAGCTTTGCCATTTTAATTGTAACGTCAGCCAACAAGGGCCGTGTTTTATTATGACGTCAGATACTTGAGCGACAGATCGGATCTCTCCGTTATGATTCAAACAATGAAGTTGAGGTATGCTGCAATAGCGAGACTTGCCGATATTAGTGGCGCTATGTTTCTCAGAGATTGCATGAACGAGTCTAGATAGAGAGCTTCAAGCCAGCAACAGCTTCAGCAACGCAGTTATGAAGATGAACCCACACTTACATCGAACGATTTTTCTTAATCTTGTCATCGTGTTCCAAAAGTGGCTCATTTAAGCAACATCAAACAATAATGGTTTATAACATGTTCTATATTTCATAGGCATGGCCGAGTGTTCACGTGGTGGCATGCCACCTCAAGGGGACACGGTATACTTCAGTGTAGTGGATAACCATGGCAACGCCTGCTCATTTATGAACAGTAACTTCAGGGGTTTTGGTTCTGCCATCGTACCAGAAGGATGTGGTTTCACATTACAGGTGCGTCGCTTTTAAACATAAAACATACAAATTTAGCGATACTCTTGTGAAAACTATGTTTATTTGACAACAACCACCAAAGCTATCTGCCCCATAGGGATGCTCTAAAGAGTTTAAGCCAATGTGTTAATACATTGTTGCAGCGACAGAGATATTACATGATTCGTACGTTTCGTCATGCATATAGCTGTTAACTTTGAACTGAAATTCAAATTCAAATTCACGTTCAAAGCTACGTTATTTCATGATTTGTTTTATACATATAAATACACTACAAACAGGCAATCAGTCAAAGGCATGCCCTATAGAGCGATAAACTCCTTACACATATCACACAACACTTGTACATTGGCACACATGACACTTCACAAAACAATTGTACATTGGCACACATGACACTTCACAAAACATGTGTACATTGGCACACATGACACTTCACAAAACAATTGTACATTGGCACACATGACACTTCACAAAACAATTGTACATTAACACATATGACACTTCACAAGACACTTGTACATTGACACACATGACACTTCACAAAACATGTGTACATTGGCACACATGACACTTCACAAAACAATTGTACATTGACACATATGACACTTCACAAAACACTGTACATTGGCACATATGACACTTCACAAAACAATTGTACATTGGCACACATGACACTTCACAAAACATGTGTACATTGGCACACATGACACTTCACAAAACAATTGTACATTGGCACACATGACACTTCACAAAACAATTGTACATTGACACATATGACACTTCACAAGACACTTGTACATTGACACACATGACACTTCACAAAACATGTGTACATTGGCACACATGACACTTCACAAAACAATTGTACATTGACACATATGACACTTCACAAAACACTGTACATTGGCACATATGACACTTCACAAAACACTTGTACATTGGCACACATGCCACTTCACAAAACAATTGTACATTGGCACATATGACACTTCACAAAACAATTGTACATTGACACACATGACACTTCACAACACACTGTACATTGGCACACATGACACTTCACAAAACAATTGTACATTGGCACATATGACACTTGACAAGACACTTGTACATTGACACACATGACACTTCACAAAACATGTGTACATTGGCACACATGACACTTCACAAAACATGTGTACATTGGCACACATAACACTTCACAAAACAATTGTACATTGACACATATGACACTTCACAAAACAATTGTACATTGACACATATGACACTTCACAAAACAATTGTACATTGACACATATGACACTTCACAAAACAATTGTACATTGGCACACATGACACTTCACAAAACAATTGTACATTGACACATATGACACCTCACAAGACACTTGCACATTAACATTGCTAAGCTTCGCCCACTTTGTACGCGTATTGCTAAGCTCTGGCCACTTTGTGCGCGTGTTGCTAAGCTTCGCCCACTTTGTACGGGTGTTGCTAAGCTCCGCGTGCTTTGTACGCGTGTTGCTAAGCTCCGCCCGCATTGTACGCGTGTTGCTAAGCTTCGCCCGCTTTGTACGCGTGTTGGAATCTATTTTAACACTTTGAACCATAGAGGACTGGAATCTCAATTTAAAGGTAAGCGTACCGGTAAGTTGGCGAATGTGTTAAAAGTAATTTATCTAGGCGCTGTTGGTAATTATGACAGCAGCACTTCCCAGTCAAATTAGTTTCAAAATATTCAAGAGAATGTTTATTAAATTGTAAATTCAAAAAAGAGAAAAATTCGTACAATTTGGTGGGTGAATTTTCGGTTTTTGTGACGGAGCTACGTCATCTTGATTGTGACGTCAGCTAACATTTGATTATGTGATTATGCCGTCAGCTACTTCAATGTCAGATCGGATCCTTCTAATTTTTTGTCTGACAGAAGGTAAATTTGAAATTGTTATGTGCAACCATTGGCAACCGGAGCAAAGTACTGTGAGATTGCACATTTCGTACTATTGAAGGATATTGACTTGTGATTTAACAACTGGCCATTTTAGTCAGATGTAAGCTCGCATTGTGTACGTATATACCAGTATGTCCTGGAAGTTGCTAGAGAATACAGGCTAAGTAAATCTCTCTTCCCCTACAATCAGAATTAAAATACGTGGAATGGTGGTGTTGGAAGAGCAGATGACACCAACGCGGCTATATCCCCTGTGATTACCAACCTATTTAGGAAACTAGTATCATCGAGCTTTATGAGCTGATTCTCATGCAACAGCAACTGACTATCAAACCGACCCTCTTTGACCTAGTCCTAGCTATATACCACGGCCTGAACTTTGTAATCAGCCCAACCCTCCTGGACCTAGTTCGGTCTAGCTACATACAGCGTCCCGAGCTTTGTAATCTACCCGACCCTCCATGACCTAGTTATAGGTACATACCACGTCCTGAGCTTTGTAATCTGCCCAGCCCTCTCGGATCTACTCATCTGTTTTGGATTCATTAGCGATCGTATGGCAGCCATTGTTAATGCATATTGATCAACTGCTGGAAATGTCACTTCCCTGATCACGTTGCTCTATGCTGACCTATTCCAGCAAGATGACAGCAGCTAGTTGTGTGAAGCAGATGAAGAGGCGGGACTAGGAATAATCTTGGGATCTTATACTATGGACAAACATAAGACCAATGCCGATATAGTGGTAGCGTTCATCAGTGTCCGCATCCTCTTTTCGGCAAACACATGCTTCAAGCAGCCGTGTCTTCGCCGGACAACTTATACTGGACACATTACAGAGGCGTGTGAAACAGTCTGCAAAATAATACTTGCTCTCTGAAATGAAAACTGACGATCATTAGATATTCCGTCAGTTTTCATTGCAATATCGTGATCTACGATTCTCCCATGATCGCCAGCTTTCGTTTTAGAATCGTGGTCTAGGATTCTCTAATAATGATTGCCATCTTTCGTTGTAGAATTGTGGTCTAGGATTCTCTAATTATCGCCAGCGTTCCTTATCTTATATAATCGTGGTCTATGATTCTCTAATAATCGCCCACCTTTCGCTGTAGGATCGTGGTCTAGGATTCACTAATGACCGTCAGCTTTCCATGTAGAATTGTGGTCTATGATTCTCTAATAATCGCCACCTTTCGTTGTAGGATCGTGGTCTATGAGTCTCTCATAATCGCCAACTTTCGTTATAGGATCGTGGTCTATGATTCTCTATCGATCGCCAGCTTTCCTTGTAGAATCGTGGTCTATGATTCTCTAATAATCGCCAACTTTCGTTATAGGATCGTGGTCTATTATCCTCTAATGATCGTCAGCTTTCCGAGTTCGATGATTGTGGTATATGAGTCTCTAATAACAGTCAGCTTTCGTTGTAGGATTGTTGTCTATGAGTCTCTAATGAGCGCAAGCTTTCCTTGTAGAATCGTGGTCTATGATTCTCTAATAATCGCCAGCTTTCTTTATACGATCGTGAGGTCTCATTGCAGAATCGTGGTTTAGGATTCTCCCTGCGCCCGGATCACCCTAATGTTGTGACAGCAAACAAGAGGCCATACCATACCATCATTCCATCCATGGTCACATGTCCTGATACAGGTAATATATACAGATGCTATAAAATCTCCTTAACCATTTCACGTTGTAAACAATGATTTCAATGTCAGCATGGCTCCTCTGTTAATGAAGCTTTCCAGTTTTAGCCATGCCCGGCCCATCTCTAGCTAACCTCCACCCACACTTCGTCGTGTTGGAATTGATCGATCCCCGAATGCCATGACAATCAATTTCCTGAAAACTATACAGTTAAGTTGTTGAATATTTTGTAACTAATCTGACTGGGCGCAGCAACAGGACATTTATTAAATAGTAAAGACATACAATTCGCACAACAACGCATAGTCCGTCTTCAACTATGCGTTCGTGACGTACTTATCTACATCATCCATGACGTCATAATGACGCCATTGATTGTGATATCATTCTACACGTCACTTAGTTGAGTACGACGTCATGTGATTGATGGATACAGTGGAAAGGTGAAATGCTAAAATTGCATTGCCATGTAGAAGGATGTGTAAGAAATTGACATGTGATATTGAAACAGCCTGACTTAGTCCGGATGTGGAATGTAATAGTTAACATGCGATATTGAAACAGCCTGGCTTAGTCTAGCTGTGGGATGTAATAGTTAACATGCGATATTGAAACAGCCTGGCTTAGTCTAGATGTGGAATGTAATAGTTAACATGCGATATTGAAACAGCCTGGCTTAGTCTAGCTGTGGGATGTAATAGTTAACATGCGATATTGAAACAGCCTGGCTTAGTCTGGATGTGGAATGTAATAGTTCACGTGCGATATTGAAACAGCCTGGCTTAGTCCAGATGTGGAATGTAATAGTTAACATGCGATATTGAAACAGCCTGGCTTAGTCCAGATGTGGAATGTAATAGTTAACATGCGATATTGAAACAGCCTGGCTTAGTCTGGATGTGGAATGTAATAGTTCACGTGCGATATTGAAACAGCCTGGCTTAGTCTAGCTGTGGGATGTAATAGTTAACATGCGATATTGAAACAGCCTGGCTTAGTCTGGATGTGGAATGTAATAGTTCACGTGCGATATTGAAACAGCCTGGCTTAGTCCAGATGTGGAATGTAATAGTTAACATGCGATATTGAAACAGCCTGGCTTAGTCTAGATGTGGAATGTAATAGTTAACATGCGATATTGAAACAGCCTGGCTTAGTCTGGATGTGGAATGTAATAGTTAACATGCGATATTGAAACAGCCTGGCTTAGTCTAGATGTGGAATGTAATAGTTAACATGCGATATTGAAACAGCCTGGCTTAGTTCAGATGTGGAATATAATAGTTAACATGCGATATTGAGACAGCCTGGCTTAGACTGGGTGTGGAATGTAATAGTTAACATGCGATATTGAAACAGCCTGACTTAGTCTAGATGTGGAATGTAATAGTTAACATGCGATATTGAAACAGCCTGGCTTAGTCCAGATGTGGAATGTAATAGTTAACATGCGATATTGAAACAGCCTGGCTTAGTCTAGATGTGGAATGTAATAGTTAACATGCGATATTGAAACAGCCTGGCTTAGTCTAGATGTGGAATGTAATAGTTAACATGCGATATTGAAACAGCCTGGCTTAGTCTGGATGTGGAATGTAATAGTTAACATGCGATATTGAAACAGCCTGGCTTAGTCCAGATGTGGAATGTAATAGTTAACATGCGATATTGAAACAGCCTGGCTTAGTCTAGATGTGGAATGTAATAGTTAACATGCGATATTGAAACAGCCTGGCTTAGTCCAGATGTGGAATGTAATAGTTAACATGCGATATTGAAACAGCCTGGCTTAGTCTAGATGTGGAATGTAATAGTTAACATGCGATATTGAAACAGCCTGGCTTAGTCCAGATGTGGAATGTAATAGTTAAGCTAAGATAAACTGAAAGTATTTTGAAGGCGTTCGTTCGTTCGTCCGTCCGTCTGTCCATCCGACCATTCGTTCGTTAGCTGCCGTCTTCTGCAAGAGTTGCCGTTGCTGTTCATCTTGATGGGTACTGGCGTTGATCTGGGTCGCATTAGTTGTCGGCACTCGTGGTAAATTCATGTTTGTGTTTCTGATTCAGGTGACTTGGAACTGTCTTTTGGTATCATGGGCGGATATTTTCAGCCACAAGGTCAGCTGCAATTATTAGTCAATATCATAGACTCTGGCATGGATCCACAAAGTTGCCTTGGGAGCCCCAGGTTCTGTCTCGCTTCTCACGCTGACAAAGGGTAAAATACATGCACTAAGCGTGCCGTTGGTATAGAGATAGAAGTAGATATTCGATAGAATACTTTTGAAATACTAATACTTTACCATAGATAATTTAAATTAAATTGGTTTTGTTGTTATATAATAGAGTACACCCACCAAGCTCCCCAGTTCATATGTCCATGTAAATAAGATTTATTTAAGAAACAACATTATCTTAATGGTCACGTGTTCGTGATCAGATCTGCTGATTTGACATGAAACTGTGGAAATTCGGATAAGTTTCTGAAATGGGAACGCACGCACGCACGCACGCACGTACGCACGCACTCACACACGCACGCACTCACACACGCACGCACTCACACACGCACGCACGCTAGCATACACGCACGCACGCACACAATACGGCGTAGGCCTAGATGCCATCACAGGGCGCAGTCGCTCAGGAAAGGTGTATGCGTCCCTTCACATTCCACATCAATGTCTTTAACCAGAATGTTAATATTTCTAGGAACGTGTGTTGAAATGAAATGTGAATCTTATTGCAGATGGATGTTTTCTTGTTGCAGCGATGCCAGTTCACTGTCATTGTACTTAGAAAAAGGATTCCCTGACAGCGTCGTCACAGAATTACGTAGTCGAGGTCATAAGGTCATATATCCAATCAGCGGATATGAGCGATCTTTGTTTGGCCGTGATCAAGCAATCAGTCGTGGTGCATGGTGGGAAAGATATAACAATAGCTTACCTCAAACTAGTGACATGACAAATGACACTGTGTATTGGGCAGGATCTGAGCCAAGATGTGATGGTCTCGCGGTTGGCTACTAATGAATGAGTCCAATTTTAGCTATGCCCCGCCCGTCTCAAGCTAAGCTCCACACACGTTTCGCCCGTTTTGGGATTGATCGATCCATGCACTCTCTGAATCTCAATGTACAGAAACCTATACAGGTAAACTGGTTAATAATTTGAAACTAATTTGACTGGATGCTGTTGCAGCAACAGTACCCATTCAAATTAGTTTCAAACTATTCAACAACATGTTTATTAACTTGTAAATACATACAATTCGTACAACCTAACGGACCAGTAAGCTTATTCCTCCTCCTCCTCCTCCTCCTCCTCCTCCTCTTCCACCTCCTTCTCCACTCCTCCTCTTCTGCATCCTCCTCCTCTTCTTCCTCCTCTCCCTCCTCATCCGCCTCATCCTCCTCGTCCTCCCGCTCTCCCACCCCCCTGCCGCCGCTTCCACAGACGCCCCACTGCCGTTACTCTACTACTGCTCCTGCATCTACATCTAATGTTGCCGTTGCTGTTGATGATGTTGATACTTTTAGTGTGTTTGTTGCCACTACTCTTGCTGATAGTACAAGTACCATGTCGCTGTTTCTATTGCTTCTTATGTGGTTCAACTTCTTATTTGATAAGTAGCTTTGTGATATTGCAATATTTCTCACGAGTCCTCTGTCTCGTCCCCATTCTCCTATATTGAGTCATACATTAGCCCAGCACTGCCAGTAAGAAGGGCGTCTGTCAAATTAACAATAGCGAAAAAAGCAATGCAATGAAATCACAAATAGATTTATCATTTCAAGTATGTTGGTGCTTTAATTTGCAATATTTTATTTGGTTGTAGATTCTGCATGTTACAGAGCGTAGCATTGCCCCCATGGTTTGTAAGCACCACATTAATTATAAACTTCTCGCTATCGCGCTGATTTATCACCATACTCTAAACTAATGCTCTTGTGCATGCAATACAATTATATTTTGCAAATAAACAATCTCAGCAATATCTGTATTTTATTTTTATTATTTCTGAAATAAACGCTGTAATATGATTAATTTCTCCTTGAATATGTTTTCATTTTCAAGGCGTCACATCGTTTTGTAATGGATTAACTAGACTACCATCACAAGATGAGAAATTATACAATTTTAATGACCATTGTGATGGCTAAATTAATAACCAAACCATCAGGAGAAACATTGAATGCTTGTGTGATTCGGTTTATTAAAGAAACCAAGAAAATGGCAAGAAAATATTATATAAATAATACATTTTTTTCAATTTAAGGAATGTCTCAAGATGTACCGATAGAAATAATATAACCGATAGAAATAATATAACAGTTAAAGACATAAAGATGGTCCATGTTTGGCCCTGTCCTACGAATGCCAGATAAGAACACATACGCACGCACGCACGCACGCACGCACGCACGTACGCACGCACGCACGCACTCACGCACACAAAGAGCCTTGGAAGTCGCCCTACTGGGAGCCAGTAAATACAAAGGCGGTTGATGACGTCATTGCACAGATCATGTCACGTGTGCTGCGAAGAGAACTCAAGAAAAATTGACTCCGTACACTCAGATAAGGAATGGACCTGGCGACGATAAACATTTTAACTGAGGACAAAACACATTGGTAAAAAGCGGCGAAGGACGAATTTCGGCTGTAGGATGTTTCTACTCCGACAGCCGTAAAATACAGTACATCATTAATATATTTCAATAAATCATAAAAGTATATATATCCAAAATTCTCAGTTACAAACCACCTTAAACAATTTTCCTTTTTATCAAGCGACGTCAGTCAAAAATCATGAAACATATTTCAATTTAATTGCCCTAGCCCCATCCTGAGCCTTATTCCGAGCAGTCTCTTAACGAACCGATGGCTGTACCAAATGTCAAATCGTCCTCCGCCTTTTCTAAATCACAACATACCTTCAGCTAAAGCAATTTGTACCTCAACAAGAAAAACCGTGCACGAGATAAGATCCCAACCGGTTACAAATTGCAGAGATTTTAAGAGTGAATGAATGAATGAAATAGATTTTAAAATAGAAATCAATTGGACATTTAAAAACTCACCAGGAGGGTGATTTGAAAATGAAATTGTGTTATGGTGTTAATTTGTAGATAAAAATGCATAGAATAGCTCGCTCATTGGTTATCGAGATTCAATAATGACGAATAAGTTGGCAGCTAATTGCCAATATTTTCAACGAGTAATGAAAGCAATCTCTTGTTTAGTTTAATCCGAGTCAAAGACAAATGCTTAAAGGAACATAAAGGGGAAATAACAAATTATGTTTATTGGTAATCTCATAACATATTAAATAAACTACCATCGGTAAAAATGGAAATGAATCGGGATTATTTGCGCAAAGGCATTTACTAAATCTAGGAGCTCTTAAATTGGAGCCAATTAGTGACCAAGCTGGTGCTGCTCACTCTGCCGTGTGTCAACTGCGTGTGCAGGTATACCGCATAGGCCTACATGAATATAACGAAAGCGCACTTGAATATAGTTTTCTAAGCGGTACGAATAGTATTCTCTATAGGCGTCGATGTAGAGCGATTAACTAGCTATTGCTAATTCATTATTGATCCGTTTGAAAACGTTATATTTCAGAAGTCAATTTTTCTGATGAAAGCAACACGTCTCGCTCAAAATGATTTCAAAATACACTACTGGTTTCCAAGGTCGCAACATGATGCCTCCTGAATATTTTGACATTCGTTGATTCCGTCTCTGGAAAGCACGGCTTTCAATCAAATTTATTTAAAACTAGACAGTATTTTACCTGTAGGACGCAGTGGCTAACCGGCTTAGCGCGAAAACAACTGAGCTTATATGACCAGTTATAGCGGGTATTATTTATTCGCTCAGCGTACACCAGAGCATATGGGTCCAACTTCGCCACTAATTGGTTCCAGCTAGAATGCCATAAAAGGTATTAGCTGCTTGTTTCTAATTATTCTGATTTATTTGTGTTTTTCACCGGTGGGTATAGGTTGATTATTATATAGAGCTGCCGTTCAAGAACATATGTTAGTTCCCTGATTCTTTCCTTTACTGATGGCTATAGGTTGATTATTATATAAAGCTGTCATTCAAGAGCATATGTTAGTTCCCTGATCCTTTCCTTTACTGGGGGCTATAGGTTGATTATTATATAAAGCTTTCATTCAAGAGCTTATGTTAGTTCCCTGATTCTTTCCTTTACTGGGGGCTATAGGTTGATTATTATATAAAGCTTCCATTCAAGAGCATATGTTAGTTCCCTGATCCTTTCCTTTACTGATGGCTATAGGTTGATTATTATATAAAGCTGTCATTCAAGAGCATATGTTAGTTCCCTGATCCTTTCCTTTACTGGGGGCTATAGGTTGATTATTATATAAAGCTTTCATTCAAGAGCATATGTTAGTTCCCAGATCCTTTCCTTTACTGGGGGCTATAGGTTGATTATTATATAAAGCTGTCATTCAAGAGCATATGTTAGTTCCCTGATCCTTCCCTTTACTGGTGGCTATAGGTTGATTATTATATAAAGCTGTCATTCAAGAGAATATGTTAGTTCCCTGATCCTTTCCTTTACTGATGGCTATAGGTTGATTATTATATAGAGCTGTCATTCAAGAGAATATGTTAGTTCTCTGATTCTTTCCTTTACTGGGGGCTATAGGTTGATTATTATATAAAGCTTTCATTCAGGAGCATATATTAGTTCCCTGATCCTTTCCTTTACTGGGGGCTATAGGTTGATTATTATATAAAGCTTTCATTCAAGAGCATGTGTTAGTTCCCTGATCCTTCCCTTTACTGGTGACTATAGGTTGATTATTATATAAAGCTTTCATTCAAGAGCTTATGTTAGTTCCCTGATTCTTTCCTTTACTGGTGGCTATAGGTTGATTATTATATAAAGCTGTCATTCAAGAGCATATGTTAGTTCCCTGATCCTTTCCTTTACTGGGGGCTCTAGGTTGATTATTATATAAAGCTGTCATTCAAGAGCATATGTTAGTTCCCTGATCCTTTCCTTTACTGGTGTCTATAGGTTGATTATTATATAAAGCTGTCATTCAAGAACATATGTTAGTTCCCTGATCCTTTCCTTTACTGATGGCTATAGGTTGATTATTATATAAAGCTTTCATTCAAGAGCATATGTTAGTTCCCTGATCCTTTCCTTTACTGGGGGCTATAGGTTGATTATTATATAAAGCTGTCATTCAAGATCATATGTTAGTTCCCTGATCCTTTCCTTTACTGGTGGCTATAGGTTGATTATTATATAGAGCTTTCATTCAAGAGCATATGTTAGTTCCCTGATCCTTTCCTTTACTGGTGGCTTTAGGTTGATTATTATATAGAGCTTTCATTCAAGAGCATGTGTTAGTTCCCTGATCCTTTCCTTTACTGGTGGCTATAGGTTGATTATTATATAAAGCTTTCATTCAAGAGCATATGTTAGTTTCCTGATCCTTTCCTTTACTGGGGGCTATAGGTTGATTATTATATAAAGCTGTCATTCAAGAGCATATGTTAGTTCCCTGATCCTTTCCTTTACTGGGGGCTATAGGTTGATTATTATATAAAGCAGTCATTCAAGAACATATGTTAGTTCCCTGATCCTTTCCTTTACTGGTGGCTATAGGTTGATTATTATATAAAGCTGTCATTCAAGAGCATATGTTAGTTCCCTGATCCTTTCCTTTACTGGGGGCTATATGTTGGTTATTATATAAAGCTTTCATTCAAGAGCATGTGTTAGTTCCCTGATTCTTTCCTTTACTGGTGGCTATAGGTTGATTATTATATAAAGCTGTCATTCAAGAGCATATGTTAGTTCCCTGATCCTTTCCTTTACTGGGGGCTATAGGTTGGTTATTATATAAAGCTTTCATTCAAGAGCATATGTTAGTTCCCTGATTCTTTCCTTTACTGGTGGCTATAGATTGATTATTATATAAAGCTTTCATTCAAGATCATATGTTAATTCTCTGATCCTTTCCTTTACTGGGGGCTCTAGGTTGATTATTATATAAAGCTGTCATTCATGAGCATATGTTAGTTCCCTGATCCTTTCCTTTACTGGTGTCTATAGGTTGATTATTATATAAAGCTGTCATTCAAGAACATATGTTAGTTCCCTGATCCTTTCCTTTACTGATGGCTATAGGTTGATTATTATATAAAGCTTTCATTCAAGAGCATATGTTAGTTCCCTGATCCTTTCCTTTACTGGTGGCTATAGGTTGATTATTATATAAAGCTGTCATACAAGAGCATATGTTAGTTCCCTGATCCTTTCCTTTACTGGTTGCTATAGGTTGAGTATTATATAGAGCTTTCATTCAAGAGCATATGTTAGTTCCCTGATCCTTTCCTTTACTGGTGGCTATAGGTTGATTATTATATAAAGCTTTCATTCAAGAGCATATGTTAGTTCCGTGATTCTTTCCTTTACTGGGGGCTATAGGTTGATTATTATATAGAGCTTTCATTCAAGAGCATGTGTTAGTTCCCTGATCCTTTCCTTTACTGGTGGCTATAGGTTGATTATTATATAAAGCTTTCATTCAAGAGCATATGTTAGTTTCCTGATCCTTTCCTTTACTGGGGGCTATAGGTTGATTATTATATAAAGCTGTCATTCAAGAGCATATGTTAGTTCCCTGATCCTTTCCTTTACTGATGGCTATAGGTTGATTATTATATAGAGCTTTCATTCAAGAGCATGTGTTAGTTCCCTGATCCTTTCCTTTACTGGTGGCTATAGGTTGATTATTATATAAAGCTTTCATTCAAGAGCATATGTTAGTTTCCTGATCCTTTCCTTTACTGGGGGCTATAGGTTGATTATTATATAAAGCTGTCATTCAAGAGCATATGTTAGTTCCCTGATCCTTTCCTTTACTGGTGGCTATAGGTTGATTATTATATAAAGCTTTCATTCAAGAGCATATGTTAGTTTCCTGATCCTTTCCTTTACTGGGGGCTATAGGTTGATTATTATATAAAGCTGTCATTCAAGAGCATATGTTAGTTCCCTGATCCTTTCCTTTACTGGTGGCTATAGGTTGATTATTATATAGAGCTTTCATTCAAGAGCATGTGTTAGTTCCCTGATCCTTTCCTTTACTGGTGGCTATAGGTTGATTATTATATAAAGCTTTCATTCAAGAGCATATGTTAGTTTCCTGATCCTTTCCTTTACTGGGGGCTATAGGTTGATTATTATATAAAGCAGTCATTCAAGAACATATGTTAGTTCCCTGATCCTTTCCTTTACTGATGGCTATAGGTTGATTATTATATAAAGCTTTCATTCAAGAGCATATGTTAGTTCCCTGATCCTTTCCTTTACTGATGGCTATAGGTTGATTATTATATAAAGCAGTCATTCAAGAGCATATGTTAGTTCCCTGATCCTTTCCTTTACTGGTGGCTATAGGTTGATTATTATATAAAGCTTTCATTCAAGAGCATATGTTAGTTCCCTGATCCTTTCCTTTACTGGGGGCTATAGGTTGATTATTATATAAAGCTTTCATTCAAGAGCATATGTTAGTTCCCTGATCCTTTCCTTTACTGGTGGCTATAGGTTGATTATTATATAGAGCTTTCATTCAAGAGCATATGTTAGTTCCCTGATCCTTTCCTTTACTGGTGGGTATAGGTTGATTATTATATAGAGCTTTCATTCAAGAGCATGTGTTAGTTCCCTGATCCTTTCCTTTACTGGTGGCAATAGGTTGATTATTATATAAAGCTTTCATTCATGAGCATATGTTAGTTTCCTGATCCTTTCCTTTACTGGGGGCTATAGGTTGATTATTATATAAAGCTGTCATTCAAGAGCATATGTTAGTTCCCTGATCCTTTCCTTTACTGGTGGCTATAGGTTGATTATTATCTAGAGCTTTCATTCAAGAGCATATGTTAGTTCCCTGATCCTTTCCTTTACTGGTGGCTATAGGTTGATTATTATATAGAGCTTTCATTCAAGAGCATGTGTTAGTTCCCTGATCCTTTCCTTTACTGGTGGCTATAGGTTGATTATTATATAAAGCTTTCATTCAAGAGCATATGTTAGTTTCCTGATCCTTTCCTTTACTGGGGGCTATAGGTTGATTATTATATAAAGCTGTCATTCAAGAGCATATGTTAGTTCCCTGATCCTTTCCTTTACTGGGGGCTATAGGTTGATTATTATATAAAGCAGTCATTCAAGAACATATGTTAGTTCCCTGATCCTTTCCTTTACTGATGGCTATAGGTTGATTATTAAATAAAGCTTTCATTCAAGAGCATATGTTAGTTCCCTGATCGTTTCCTTTACTGGTGGCTATGGGTTGATTATTATATAAAGCTGTCATTCAAGAACATATGTTAGTTCCCTGATCCTTTCCTTTACTGGTGGCTATAGGTTGATTATTATATAAAGCTTTCATTCAAGAGCATATGTTAGTTCCCTGATCCTTTCCTTTACTGGGGGACTATAGGTTGATTATTATATAAAGCTTTCATTCAAGAGCATATGTTAGTTTCCTGATCCTTTCCTTTACTGGGGGCTATAGGTTGATTATTATATAAAGCTGTCATTCAAGAGCATATGTTAGTTCCCTGATCCTTTCCTTTACTGGGGGCTATATGTTGATTATTATATAAAGCAGTCATTCAAGAACATATGTTAGTTCCCTGATCCTTTCCTTTACTGATGGCTATAGGTTGATTATTAAATAAATCTTTCATTCAAGAGCATATGTTAGTTCCCTGATCGTTTCCTTTCTGGTGGCTATGGGTTGATTATTATATAAAGCTGTCATTCAAGAGCATATGTTAGTTCCCTGATCCTTTCCTTTACTGGGGGCTATAGGTTGATTATTATATAAAGCTTTCATTCAAGAGCATGTGTTAGTTCCCTGATTCTTTCATTTACTGGTGGCTATAGGTTGATTATTATATAAATCTGTCATTCAAGAGCATATGTCAGTTCCCTGATTCTTTCCTTTACTGGGGGCTATATGTTGATTATTATATAAAGCTGTCATTCAAGAGCATATGTTAGTTCCCTGATCCTTTCCTTTACTGGTGGCTATAGGTTGATTATTATATAAAGCTGTCATTCAAGAGCATATGTTAGTTCCCTGATCCTTTCCTTTACTGGGGGCTATAGGTTGATTATTATATAAAGCAGTCATTCAAGAACATATGTTAGTTCCCTGATCCTTTCCTTTACTGGTGGCTATAGGTTGATTATTATATAAAGCTGTCATTCAAGAGCATATGTTAGTTCCCTGATCCTTTCCTTTACTGGGGGCTATAGGTTGGTTATTATATAAAGCTTTCATTCAAGAGCATGTGTTAGTTCCCTGATTCTTTCCTTTACTGGTGGCTATAGGTTGATTATTATATAAAGCTGTCATTCAAGAGCATATGTTAGTTCCCTGATCCTTTCCTTTACTGGGGGCTATAGGTTGGTTATTATATAAAGCTTTCATTCAAGAGCATATGTTAGTTCCCTGATTCTTTCCTTTACTGGTGGCTATAGATTGATTATTATATAAAGGTGTCATTCATGAGCATATGTTAGTTCCCTGATCCTTTCCTTTACTGGTGGCTATAGGTTGATTATTATATAAAGCTTTCATTCAAGATCATATGTTAATTCTCTGATCCTTTCCTTTACTGGGGGCTCTAGGTTGATTATTATATAAAGCTGTCATTCAAGAGCATATGTTAGTTCCCTGATCCTTTCCATTACTGGTGTCTATAGGTTGATTATTATATAAAGCTGTCATTCAAGAATATATGTTAGTTCCCTGATCCTTTCCTTTACTGGTGGCTATAGGTTGATTATTATATAGAGCTTTCATTCAAGAGCATGTGTTAGTTCCCTGATCCTTTCCTTTACTGGTGGCTATAGGTTGATTATTATATAAAGCTTTCATTCAAGAGCATATGTTAGTTCCCTGATTCTTTCCTTTACTGGTGGCTATAGATTGATTATTATATAAATGTGTCATTCATGAGCATATGTTAGTTCCCTGATCCTTTCCTTTACTGGTGGCTATAGGTTGATTATTATATAAAGCTTTCATTCAAGATCATATCTTAATTCTCTGATCCTTTCCTTTACTGGGGGCTCTAGGTTGATTATTATATAAAGCTGTCATTCAAGAGCATATGTTAGTTCCCTGATCCTTTCCATTACTGGTGTCTATAGGTTGATTATTATATAAAGCTGTCATTCAAGAATATATGTTAGTTCCCTGATCCTTTCCTTTACTGGTGGCTATAGGTTGATTATTATATAGAGCTTTCATTCAAGAGCATGTGTTAGTTCCCTGATCCTTTCCTTTACTGGTGGCTATAGGTTGATTATTATATAAAGCTGTCATTCAAGAACATATGTTAGTTCCCTGATCCTTTCCTTTACTGGTGGCTATAGGTTGATTATTATATAAAGCTTTCATTCAAGAGCATATGTTAGTTTCCTGATCCTTTCCTTTACTGGGGGCTATAGGTTGATTATTATATAAAGCTGTCATTCAAGAGCATATGTTAGTTCCCTGATCCTTTCCTTTACTGGGGGCTATAGGTTGATTATTATATAAAGCAGTCATTCAAGAACAAATGTTAGTTCCATGATCCTTTCCTTTACTGATGGCTATAGGTTGATTATTAAATAAAGCTTTCATTCAAGAGCATATGTTAGTTCCCTGATCGTTTCCTTTACTGGTGGCTATGGGTTGATTATTATATAAAGCTGTCATTCAAGAGCATATGTTAGTTCCCTGATCCTTTCCTTTACTGGGGGCTATAGGTTGATTATTATATAAAGCTTTCATTCAAGAGCATGTGTTAGTTCCCTGATTCTTTCATTTACTGGTGGCTATAGGTTGATTATTATATAAAGCTGTCATTCAAGAGCATATGTTAGTTCCCTGATCCTTTCCTTTACTGATGGCTATAGGTTGATTATTATATAAAGCTTTCATTCAAGAGCATATGTTAGTTCCCTGATCCTTTCCTTTACTGGTGGCTATAGGTTGATTATTATATAGAGCTTTCATTCAAGAGCATATGTTAGTTCCCTGATCCTTTCCTTTACTGGTGGGTATAGGTTGATTATTATATAGAGCTTTCATTCAAGAGCATGTGTTAGTTCCCTGATCCTTTCCTTTACTGGTGGCAATAGGTTGATTATTATATAAAGCTTTCATTCAAGAGCATATGTTAGTTTCCTGATCCTTTCCTTTACTGGGGGCTATAGGTTGATTATTATATAAAGCTGTCATTCAAGAGCATATGTTAGTTCCCTGATCCTTTCCTTTACTGGTGGCTATAGGTTGATTATTATCTAGAGCTTTCATTCAAGAGCATATGTTAGTTCCCTGATCCTTTCCTTTACTGGTGGCTATAGGTTGATTATTATATAGAGCTTTCATTCAAGAGCATGTGTTAGTTCCCTGATCCTTTCCTTTACTGGTGGCTATAGGTTGATTATTATATAAAGCTTTCATTCAAGAGCATATGTTAGTTTCCTGATCCTTTCCTTTACTGGGGGCTATAGGTTGATTATTATATAAAGCTGTCATTCAAGAGCATATGTTAGTTCCCTGATCCTTTCCTTTACTGGGGGCTATAGGTTGATTATTATATAAAGCAGTCATTCAAGAACATATGTTAGTTCCCTGATCCTTTCCTTTACTGATGGCTATAGGTTGATTATTAAATAAAGCTTTCATTCAAGAGCATATGTTAGTTCCCTGATCGTTTCCTTTACTGGTGGCTATGGGTTGATTATTATATAAAGCTGTCATTCAAGAACATATGTTAGTTCCCTGATCCTTTCCTTTACTGGTGGCTATAGGTTGATTATTATATAAAGCTTTCATTCAAGAGCATATGTTAGTTCCCTGATCCTTTCCTTTACTGGGGGACTATAGGTTGATTATTATATAAAGCTTTCATTCAAGAGCATATGTTAGTTTCCTGATCCTTTCCTTTACTGGGGGCTATAGGTTGATTATTATATAAAGCTGTCATTCAAGAGCATATGTTAGTTCCCTGATCCTTTCCTTTACTGGGGGCTATATGTTGATTATTATATAAAGCAGTCATTCAAGAACATATGTTAGTTCCCTGATCCTTTCCTTTACTGATGGCTATAGGTTGATTATTAAATAAATCTTTCATTCAAGAGCATATGTTAGTTCCCTGATCGTTTCCTTTCTGGTGGCTATGGGTTGATTATTATATAAAGCTGTCATTCAAGAGCATATGTTAGTTCCCTGATCCTTTCCTTTACTGGGGGCTATAGGTTGATTATTATATAAAGCTTTCATTCAAGAGCATGTGTTAGTTCCCTGATTCTTTCATTTACTGGTGGCTATAGGTTGATTATTATATAAATCTGTCATTCAAGAGCATATGTTAGTTCCCTGATTCTTTCCTTTACTGGGGGCTATATGTTGATTATTATATAAAGCTGTCATTCAAGAGCATATGTTAGTTCCCTGATCCTTTCCTTTACTGGGGGCTATAGGTTGGTTATTATATAAAGCTTTCATTCAAGAGCATATGTTAGTTCCCTGATCCTTTCCTTTACTGGTGGCTATAGGTTAATTATTATATAAAGCTGTCATTCAAGAGCATATGTTAGTTCCCTCATCCTTTCCTTTACTGGTGGCTATAGGTTGATTATTATATAGAGCTTTCATTCAAGAGCATATGTTAGTTCCCTGATCCTTTCCTTTACTGGTGGCTTTAGGTTGATTATTATATAGAGCTTTCATTCAAGAGCATGTGTTAGTTCCCTGATCCTTTCCTTTACTGGTGGCTATAGGTTGATTATTATATAAAGCTGTCATTCAAGAGCATATGTTAGTTCCCTCATCCTTTCCTTTACTGGTGGCTATAGGTTGATTATTATATAGAGCTTTCATTCAAGAGCATATGTTAGTTCCCTGATCCTTTCCTTTACTGGTGGCTTTAGGTTGATTATTATATAGAGCTTTCATTCAAGAGCATGTGTTAGTTCCCTGATCCTTTCCTTTACTGGTGGCTATAGGTTGATTATTATATAAAGCTGTCATTCAAGAGCATATGTTAGTTCCCTGATCCTTTCCTTTACTGGGGGCTATAGGTTGATTATTATATAAAGCAGTCATTCAAGAACATATGTTAGTTCCCTGATCCTTTCCTTTACTGGTGGCTATAGGTTGATTATTATATAAAGCTGTCATTCAAGAGCATATGTTAGTTCCCTGATCCTTTCCTTTACTGGGGGCTATATGTTGGTTATTATATAAAGCTTTCATTCAAGAGCATGTGTTAGTTCCCTGATTCTTTCCTTTACTGGTGGCTATAGGTTGATTATTATATAAAGCTGTCATTCAAGAGCATATGTTAGTTCCCTGATCCTTTCCTTTACTGGGGGCTATAGGTTGGTTATTATATAAAGCTTTCATTCAAGAGCATATGTTAGTTCCCTGATTCTTTCCTTTACTGGTGGCTATAGATTGATTATTATATAAAGGTGTCATTCATGAGCATATGTTAGTTCCCTGATCCTTTCCTTTACTGGTGGCTATAGGTTGATTATTATATAAAGCTTTCATTCAAGATCATATGTTAATTCTCTGATCCTTTCCTTTACTGGGGGCTCTAGGTTGATTATTATATAAAGCTGTCATTCAAGAGCATATGTTAGTTCCCTGATCCTTTCCATTACTGGTGTCTATAGGTTGATTATTATATAAAGCTGTCATTCAAGAATATATGTTAGTTCCCTGATCCTTTCCTTTACTGATGGCTATAGGTTGATTATTATACAAAGCTTTCATTCAAGAGCATATGTTAGTTCCCTGATCCTTTCCTTTACTGGTGGCTATAGGTTGATTATTATATAAAGCTGTCATTCAAGAGCATATGTTAGTTCCCTGATCCTTTCCTTTACTGGTGGCTATAGGTTGAGTATTATATAGAGCTTTCATTCAAGAGCATATGTTAGTTCCCTGATCCTTTCCTTTACTGGTGGCTATAGGTTGATTATTATATAGAGCTTTCATTCAAGAGCATGTGTTAGTTCCCTGATCCTTTCCTTTACTGGTGGCTATAGGTTGATTATTATATAAAGCTTTCATTCAAGAGCATATGTTAGTTTCCTGATCCTTTCCTTTACTGGGGGCTATAGGTTGATTATTATATAAAGCTGTCATTCAAGAGCATATGTTAGTTCCCTGATCCTTTCCTTTACTGGTGGCTATAGGTTGATTATTATATAGAGCTTTCATTCAAGAGCATATGTTAGTTCCCTGATCCTTTCCTTTACTGGTGGCTATAGGTTGAGTATTATATAGAGCTTTCATTCAAGAGCATATGTTAGTTCCCTGATTCTTTCCTTTACTGGGGGCTATATGTTGATTATTATATAAAGCTGTCATTCAAGAGCATATGTTAGTTCCCTGATCCTTTCCTTTACTGGGGGCTATAGGTTGATTATTATATAAAGCTTTCATTCAAGAGCATATGTTAGTTCCCTGATCCTTTCCTTTACTGGTGGCTATAGGTTAATTATTATATAAAGCTGTCATTCAAGAGCATATGTTAGTTCCCTCATCCTTTCCTTTACTGGTAGCTATAGGTTGATTATTATATAGAGCTTTCATTCAAGAGCATGTGTTAGTTCCCTGATCCTTTCCTTTACTGGTGGCTATAGGTTGATTATTATATAAAGCTGTCATTCAAGAGCATATGTTAGTTCCCTGATCCTTTCCTTTACTGGGGGCTATAGGTTGATTATTATATAAAGCAGTCATTCAAGAACATATGTTAGTTCCCTGATCCTTTCCTTTACTGGTGGCTATAGGTTGATTATTATATAAAGCTGTCATTCAAGAGCATATGTTAGTTCCCTGATCCTTTCCTTTACTGGGGGCTATAGGTTGATTATTATATAAAGCTTTCATTCAAGAGCATGTGTTAGTTCCCTGATTCTTTCCTTTACTGGTGGCTATAGGTTGATTATTATATAAAGCTGTCATTCAAGAGCATATGTTAGTTCCCTGATCCTTTCCTTTACTGATGGCTATAGGTTGATTATTATATAAAGCTTTCATTCAAGAGCATATGTTAGTTCCCTGATCCTTTCCTTTACTGGTGGCTATAGGTTGATTATTATATAAAGCTTTCATTCAAGAGCATATGTTAGTTCCCTGATCCTTTCCTTTACTGGTGGCTATAGGTTGATTATTATATAAAGCTATCATTCAAGAGCATATGTTAGTTCCCTGATCCTTTCCTTTACTGGTGGCTATAGGTTGATTATTATATAAAGCTTTCATTCAAGAGCATATGTTAGTTCCCTGATCCTTTCCTTTACTGGGGGCTATAGGTTGATTATTATATAAAGCTTTCATTCAAGAGCATATGTTAGTTCCCTGATCCTTTCCTTTACTGGTGGCTATAGGTTGATTATTATATAAAGCTGTCATTCAAGAGCATATGTTAGTTCCCTGATCCTTTCCTTTACTGGTGGCTATAGGTTGAGTATTATATAGAGCTTTCATTCAAGAGCATATGTTAGTTCCCTGATCCTTTCCTTTACTGGTGGCTATAGGTTGATTATTATATAGAGCTTTCATTCAAGAGCATGTGTTAGTTCCCTGATCCTTTCCTTTACTGGTGGCTATAGGTTGATTATTATATAAAGCTTTCATTCAAGAGCATATGTTAGTTTCCTGATCCTTTCCTTTACTGGGGGCTATAGGTTGATTATTATATAAAGCTGTCATTCAAGAGCATATGTTAGTTCCCTGATCCTTTCCTTTACTGGTGGCTATAGGTTGATTATTATATAGAGCTTTCATTCAAGAGCATATGTTAGTTCCCTGATCCTTTCCTTTACTGGTGGCTATAGGTTGAGTATTATATAGAGCTTTCATTCAAGAGCATATGTTAGTTCCCTGATTCTTTCCTTTACTGGGGGCTATATGTTGATTATTATATAAAGCTGTCATTCAAGAGCATATGTTAGTTCCCTGATCCTTTCCTTTACTGGGGGCTATAGGTTGGTTATTATATAAAGCTTTCATTCAAGAGCATATGTTAGTTCCCTGATCCTTTCCTTTACTGGTGGCTATAGGTTAATTATTATATAAAGCTGTCATTCAAGAGCATATGTTAGTTCCCTGATCCTTTCCTTTACTGGTGGCTTTAGGTTGATTATTATATAGAGCTTTCATTCAAGAGCATGTGTTAGTTCCCTGATCCTTTCCTTTACTGGTGGCTATAGGTTGATTATTATATAAAGCTGTCATTCAAGAGCATATGTTAGTTCCCTGATCCTTTCCTTTACTGGGGGCTATAGGTTGATTATTATATAAAGCAGTCATTCAAGAACATATGTTAGTTCCCTGATCCTTTCCTTTACTGGTGGCTATAGGTTGATTATTATATAAAGCTGTCATTCAAGAGCATATGTTAGTTCCCTGATCCTTTCCTTTACTGGGGGCTATAGGTTGGTTATTATATAAAGCTTTCATTCAAGAGCATGTGTTAGTTCCCTGATTCTTTCCTTTACTGGTGGCTATAGGTTGATTATTATATAAAGCTGTCATTCAAGAGCATATGTTAGTTCCCTGATCCTTTCCTTTACTGGGGGCTATAGGTTGGTTATTATATAAAGCTTTCATTCAAGAGCATATGTTAGTTCCCTGATTCTTTCCTTTACTGGTGGCTATAGATTGATTATTATATAAAGGTGTCATTCATGAGCATATGTTAGTTCCCTGATCCTTTCCTTTACTGGTGGCTATAGGTTGATTATTATATAAAGCTTTCATTCAAGATCATATGTTAATTCTCTGATCCTTTCCTTTACTGGGGGCTCTAGGTTGATTATTATATAAAGCTGTCATTCAAGAGCATATGTTAGTTCCCTGATCCTTTCCATTACTGGTGTCTATAGGTTGATTATTATATAAAGCTGTCATTCAAGAATATATGTTAGTTCCCTGATCCTTTCCTTTACTGATGGCTATAGGTTGATTATTATACAAAGCTTTCATTCAAGAGCATATGTTAGTTCCCTGATCCTTTCCTTTACTGGTGGCTATAGGTTGATTATTATATAAAGCTGTCATTCAAGAGCATATGTTAGTTCCCTGATCCTTTCCTTTACTGGTGGCTATAGGTTGAGTATTATATAGAGCTTTCATTCAAGAGCATATGTTAGTTCCCTGATCCTTTCCTTTACTGGTGGCTATAGGTTGATTATTATATAGAGCTTTCATTCAAGAGCATGTGTTAGTTCCCTGATCCTTTCCTTTACTGGTGGCTATAGGTTGATTATTATATAAAGCTTTCATTCAAGAGCATATGTTAGTTTCCTGATCCTTTCCTTTACTGGGGGCTATAGGTTGATTATTATATAAAGCTGTCATTCAAGAGCATATGTTAGTTCCCTGATCCTTTCCTTTACTGGTGGCTATAGGTTGATTATTATATAGAGCTTTCATTCAAGAGCATATGTTAGTTCCCTGATCCTTTCCTTTACTGGTGGCTATAGGTTGATTATTATATAGAGCTTTCATTCAAGAGCATATGTTAGTTCCCTGATCCTTTCCTTTACTGGTGGCTATAGGTTGATTATTATATAAAGCTTTCATTCAAGAGCATATGTTAGTTCCCTGATCCTTTCCTTTACTGGGGGCTATAGGTTGATTATTATATAAAGCTGTCATTCAAGAGCATATGTTAGTTCCCTGATCCTTTCCTTTACTGGGGGCTATAGGTTGATTATTATATAAAGCAGTCATTCAAGAACATATGTTAGTTCCCTGATCCTTTCCTTTACTGATGGCTATAGGTTGATTATTATATAAAGCTGTCATTCAAGAACATATGTTAGTTCCCTGATCCTTTCCTTTACTGATGGCTATAGGTTGATTACTATATAAAGCTTTCATTCAAGAGCATATGTTAGTTCCCTGATCCTTTCCTTTACTGGTGGGTATAGGTTGATTATTATATAGAGCTTTCATTCAAGAGCATGTGTTAGTTCCCTGATCCTTTCCTTTACTGGTGGCAATAGGTTGATTATTATATAAAGCTTTCATTCAAGAGCATATGTTAGTTTCCTGATCCTTTCCTTTAATGGGGGCTATAGGTTGATTATTATATAAAGCTGTCATTCAATAGCATATGTTAGTTCCCTGATCCTTTCCTTTACTGGTGGCTATAGGTTGATTATTATCTAGAGCTTTCATTCAAGAGCATATGTTAGTTCCCTGATCCTTTCCTTTACTGGGGGCTATAGGTTGATTATTATATAAAGCTTTCATTCAAGAGCATGTGTTAGTTCCCTGATTCTTTCATTTACTGGTGGCTATAGGTTGATTATTATATAAATCTGTCATTCAAGAGCATATGTTAGATCCCTGATTCTTTCCTTTACTGGGGGCTATATGTTGATTATTATATAAAGCTGTTATTCAAGAGCATATGTTAGTTCCCTGATCCTTTCCTTTAGTGGGGGCTATAGGTTGGTTATTATATAAAGCTTTCATTCAAGAGCATATGTTAGTTCCCTGATCCTTTCCTTTACTGGGGGCTATAGGTTAATTATTATATAAAGCTTTCATTCAAGAGAATATGTTAGTTCCCTGATCCTTTCCTTTACTGATGGCTATAGGTTGATTATTATATAAAGCTTTCATTCAAAAACATATGTTAGTTCCCTGATTCTTTCCTTTACTGGTGGCTATAGGTTGATTATTATATAAAGGTGTCATTCATGAGCATATGTTAGTTCCCTGATCCTTTCCTTTACTGGTGGCTATAGGTTGATTATTATATAAAGCTTTCATTCAAGAGCATGTGTTAGTTCTCTGATCCTTTCCTTTACTGGGGGCTATAGGTTGATTAATACATAAAGCTGTCATTCAAGAGCTTATGTTAGTTCCCTGATCCTTTCCTTTACTGATGGCTATAGGTTGATTATTATATAAAGGTGTCATTCAAGAGCATATGTTAGTTCCGTGATCCTTTCCTTTACCGGTGGCTATAGGTTGATTATTATATAAAGCTTTCATTCAAGAGCATATGTTAGTTCCCTGATCCTTTCCTTTACTGGGGGCTATAGGTTGATTATTATATAAAGCTTTCATTCAAGAGCATATGTTAGTTCTCTGATCCTTTCCTTTACTGGGGGCTATAGGTTGATTATTACATAAAGCTGTCATTCAAGAGCTTATGTTAGTTCCCTGATCCTTTCCTTTAGTGATGGCTATAGGTTGATTATTATATAAAGGTGTCATTCAAGAGCATATGTTAGTTCCCTGATCCTTTCCTTTACTGGTGGCTATAGGTTGATTATTATATAAAGCTTTCATTCAAGAGCATATGTTAGTTCCCTGATTCTTTCCTTTACTGGGGTCTATAGGTTGAGTATTATATAAAGCTTTCATTCAAGAGCATATGTTAGTTCCCTGATCCTTTCCTTTACTGGGGTCTATAGGTTGATTATTATATAAAAACTTTCATTCAAGAGCATATGTTAGTTCCCTGATCCTTTCCTTTACTGGGGGCTATAGGTTGATTATTATATAGAGCTTTCATTCAAGAGCATATGTTAGTTCCCTGATTCTTTCCTTTACTGGTGGCTATAGGTTGATTATTATATAAAGGTGTCATTCAAGAGCATATGTTAGTTCCCTGATCCTTTCCTTTACTGGTGGCTATAGTTTGATTATTATATAAAGCTTTCATTCAAGATCATGTGTTAGTTCTCTGATCCTTTCCTTTACTGGTGGCTATAGGTAGATTATTATATAAAGCTTTCATTCAAGAGCATATGTTAGTTCCCTGATTCTTTCCTTTACTGGGGACTATAGGTTGATTATTATATAAAGCTTTCATTCAAGAGCATATGTTAGTTTCCTGATCCTTTCCTTTACTGGGGGCTATAGGTTGATTATTATATAAAGCAGTCATTCAAGAACATATGTTAGTTCCCTGATCCTTTCCTTTACTGATGGCTATATGTTGATTATTAAATAAAGCTTTCATTCAAGAGCATATGTTAGTTCCCTGATCGTTTCCGTTACTGGTGGCTATGGGTTGATTATTATATAAAGCTGTCATTCAAGAGCATATGTTAGTTCCCTGATCCTTTCCTTTACTGGGGGCTATAGGTTGATTATTATATAAAGCTTTCATTCAAGAGCATGTGTTAGTTCCCTGATTCTTTCCTTTACTGGTGGCTATAGGTTGATTATTATATAAAGCTGTCATTCAAGAGCATATGTTAGTTCCCTGATTCTTTCCTTTACTTGGGGCTATATGTTGATTATTATATAAAGCTGTCATTCAAGAGCATATGTTAGTTCCCTGATTCTTTCATTTACTTGGGGCTATATGTTGATTATTATATAAAGCTGTCATTCAAGAGCATATGTTAGTTCCCTGATCCTTTCCTTTACTGGGGGCTATAGGTTGGTTATTACATAAAGCTTTCATTCAAGAGCATATGTTAGTTCCCTGATCCTTTCCTTTACTGGTGGCTATAGTTTGATTATTATATAAAGCTTTCATTCAAGAGAATATGTTAGTTCCCTGATCCTTTCCTTTACTGATGGCTATAGGTTGATTATTATATAAAGCTTTCATTCAAAAACATATGTTAGTTCCCTGATTCTTTCCTTTACTGGTGGCTATAGGTTGATTATTATATAAAGGTGTCATTCAAGAACATATGTTAGTTCCCTGATCCTTTCCTTTACTGGTGGCTATAGGTTGATTATTATATAAAGCTTTCATTCAAGATCATATGTTAGTTCCCTGATCCTTTCCTTTACTGGGGGCTATAGGTTGATTATTACATAAAGCTGTCATTCAAGAGCTTATGTTAGTTCCCTGATCCTTTCCTTTACTGATGGCTATAGGTTGATTATTATATAAAGGTGTCATTCAAGAGCATGTGTTAGTTCCCTGATCCTTTCCTTTACTGGGGGTTATAGGTTGATTATTATATAAAGCTTTCATTCAAGAGCATATGTTAGTTCTCTGATCCTTTCCTTTACTGGGGGCTATAGGTTGATTATTACATAAAGCTGTCATTCAAGAGCTTATGTTAGTTCCCTGATCCTTTCCTTTACTGATGGCTATAGGTTGATTATTATATAAAGGTGTCATTCAAGAGCATATGTTAGTTCCCTGATCCTTTCCTTTACTGGGGGCTATAGGTTGATTATTATATAAAGCTTTCATTCTAGAGCATATGTTAGTTCCCTGATTCTTTCCTCTACTGGGGTCTATAGGTTGATTATTATATAAAGCTTTCATTCAAGAGCATATGTTAGTTCCCTGATCCTTTCCTTTACTCGGGGCTATAGGTTCATTATTATATAAAGCTTTCATTCAAGAGCATATGTTAGTTCCCTGATCCTTTCCTTTACTGGTGGCTATAGGTTGATTATTATATAAAGCTTTCATTCAAGAGCATATGTTAGTTCCCTGATCCTTTCCTTTACTGGGGTCTATAGGTTGATCATTATATAAAAACTTTCATTCCAGAGCATATGTTAGTTCCCTGATCCTTTCCTTTACTGGGGGCTATAGGTTGATTATTATATAGAGATTTCATTCAAGAGCATAGGTTAGTTCCCTGATTCTTTCCTTTACTGGTGGCTATAGGTTGATTATTATATAAAGGTGTCATTCAAGAGCATATGTTAGTTCCCTGATCCTTTCCTTTACTGGTGGCTATAGGTTGATTATTATATAAAGCTTTCATTCAAGATCATATGTTAGTTCTCTGATCCTTTCCTTTACTGGTGGCTATAGGTTGATTATTATATAAAGCTTTCATTCAAGAGCATATGTTAGTTCCCTGATTCTTTCCTTTACTGGGGACTATAGGTTGATTATTATATAAGGCTTTCATTCAAGAGCATATGTTAGTTCCCTGATCCTTTCCTTTACTGGTCGCTATACATTGATTATTACATACATCTTTCATTCAGGAGCATATGTTAGTTCCCTGATCCTTTCCTTTACTGGGGGCTATAGGTTGATTATTATATAAAGCTGGTCATTCAAGAGCATATGTTAGTTCCCTGATCCTTTCCTTTACTGGTGGCTATATGTTGATTATTATATAAAGCTGTCATTCAAGAGACTATGTTAGTTCCCTGATCCTTTCCTTTACTGGTGGCTATAGGTTGATTATTATATAAAGCTGTCATTCAAGAACATAAGTTAGTTCCCTGATCCTTTCCTTTACTGGGGGCTATAGGTTGATTATTATATAAAGCTTTCATTCAAGAGCATATGTTAGTTCCCTGATTCTTTCCTTTACTGATGGCTATAGGTTGATTATTATATAAAGCTTTCATTCAAGAGCATATGTTAGTTCCCTGATTCTTTCATTTACTGGGGGCTATAGGTTGATTATTATATAAAGCTGTCATTCAAGAGCATATGTTAGTTCCCTGATCCTTTCCTTTACTGATGGATATAGGTTGATTATTATATAAAGCTTTCATTCAAGAGCATATGTTAGTTCCCTGATTCTTTCCTTTACTGGGGGCTATAGGTTGATTATTATATAAAGCTTTCATTCAAGAGCATATGTTAGTTCCCTGATTCTTTCCTTTACTGGTGGCTATAGGTTGATTATTATATAGAGCTTTCATTCAAGAGCATATGTTAGTTCTCTGATTCTTTCCTTTACTGGTGACTATAGGTTGATTATTATATAAAGGTGTCATTCAAGAGCATATGTTAGTTCCCTGATCTTTTCCTTTACTGGTGGCTATAGGTTGATTATTATATAAAGCTTTCATTCAAGATCATATGTTAGTTCTCTGATCCTTTCCTTTACTGGTGGCTATAGGTTGATTATTATATAAAGCTTTCATTCAAGAGCATATGTTAGTTCCCTGATTCTTTCCTTTACTGGGGACTATAGGTTGATTATTATATAAGGCTTTCATTCAAGAGCATATGTTAGTTCCCTGATCCTTTCCTTTACTGGTCGCTATACGTTGATTATTACATACATCTTTCATTCAGGAGCATATGTTAGTTCCCTGATCCTTTCCTTTACTGGGGGCTATAGGTTGATTATTATATAAAGCTGGTCATTCAAGAGCATATGTTAGTTCCCTGATCCTTTCCTTTACTGGTGGCTATATGTTGATTATTATATAAAGCTGTCATTCAAGAGAATATGTTAGTTCCCTGATCCTTTCCTTTACTGGTGGCTATAGGTTGATTATTATATAAAGCTGTCATTCAAGGACATATGTTAGTTCCCTGATCCTTTCCTTTACTGGGGGCTATAGGTTGATTATTATATAAAGCTTTCATTCAAGAGCATATGTTAGTTCCCTGATTCTTTCCTTTACTGGGGGCTATAGGTTGATTATTATATAAAGCTTTCATTCAAGAGCATATGTTAGTTCCCTGATCCTTTCCTTTACTGGTGGCTATAGGTTGATTATTATATAAAGCTTTCATTCAAGATCATATGGTAGTTCCCTGATCCTTTCCTTTACTGGTGGCTATAGGTTGATTATTATATAAAGCTGTCATTCAAGATCATATGTTAGTTCCCTGATCCTTTCCTTTACTGGTGGCTATAGGTTGATTATTATATAAAGCTGTCATTCAAGAGCATATGTTAGTTCCCTGATCCTTTCCTTTACTGGGGGCTACAGGTTGATTATTATATAAAGCTTTCATTCAAGAGCATATGTTAGTTCCCTGATCCTTTCCTTTACTGGTGGCTATAGGTTGATTATTATATAAAGCTTTCATTCAAGATCATATGTTAGTTCCCTGATCCTTTCCTTTACTGGTGGCTATAGGTTGATTATTATATAAAGCTGTCATTCAAGAGCATATGTTAGTTCCCTGATCCTTTCCTTTACTGGGGGCTACAGGTTGATTATTATATAAAGCTTTCATTCAAGAGCATATGTTAGTTCCCTGCTTCTTTCCTTTACTGGGGGCTATAGGTTGATTATTATATAAAGTCGTCATTCAAGAGCATATGTTAGTTCCCTGATCCTTTCCTTTACTGGGGGCTATAGGTTGATTATTATATAAAGCTTTCATTCAAGAGCATATGTTAGTTCCCTGATTCTTTCCTTTACTGATGGCTATAGGTTGATTATTATTTAAACCCTTCATTCAAGAGCTTTTGTTAGTTCCCTGATTCTTTCCTTTACTGGGGGCTATAGGTTGATTATTATATAAAGCTTTCATTCAAGAGCATATGTTAGTTCCCTGATTCTTTCCTTTACTGATGGCTATGAGTTGATTATTATATAAAGCTGTCATTCAAGAGCATATGTTAGTTCCCTGATCCTTTCCTTTACTGGGGGCTATAGGTTGATTATTATATAAAGCTGTCATTCAAGAGCATATGTTAGTTCTCTGATCCTTTCCTTTACTGGTGGGTATCGGTTGATTATTATATAAATCTGTCATTCAAGAGCATATGTTAGTTCCCTGATCCTTTCCTTTACTGGGGGCTATAGGTTGATTATTATATAAAGCTGTCATTCAAGAGCATATGTTAGTTCCCTGATCCTTTCCTTTACTTTGGGCTATAGGTTGATTATTATATAAAGCTGTCATTCCAGAGCATATGTTAGTTCCCTGATCCTTTCCTTTACTGATGGCTATAGGTTGATTATTATATATAGCTTTCATTCAAGAGCATATGTTAGTTCCCTGATCCTTTCCTTTACTGGTGGCTATAGGTTGATCATTATATAAAGCTATCATTCAAGAGCATATGTTAGTTCCCTGATCCTTTCCTTTACTGGTGGCTATAGGTTGATTATTATATAAAGCTTTCATTCAAGAGCATATGATAGTTCCCTGATTCTTTCCTTTACTGGGGGCTATAGGTTGATTATTATATAAAGCTGTCATTCAAGAGCATATGTTAGTTCCCTGATCCTTTCCTTTACTGATGGCTATAGGTTGATTATTATATAAAGCTGTCATTCAAGAGCATATGTTAGTTCTCTGATCCTTTCTTTTACTGGTGGGTATCGGTTGATTATTATATAAAGCTGTCATTCAAGAGCATATGTTAGTTCCCTGGTCCTTTCCTTTACTGGGGGCTATAGGTTGATTATTATATAAAGCTGTCATTCAAGAGCATATGTTAGTTCTCTGATCCTTTCTTTTACTGGTGGGTATCGGTTGATTATTATATAAAGCTGTCATTCAAGAGCATATGTTAGTTCCCTGGTCCTTTCCGTTACTGGGGGCTATAGGTTGATTATTATATAAAGCTGTCATTCAAGAGCATATGTTAGTTCCCTGATCCTTTTCTTTACTGATGGCTATAGGTTGATTATTATATAAAGCTTTCATTCAAGAGCATATGTTAGTTCCCTGATCCTTTCCTTTACTGGTGGCTATAGGTTGATTATTATATAAAGCTATCATTCAAGAGCATATGTTAGTTCCCTGATCCGTTCCTTTACTGGTGGCTATAGGTTGATTATTATATAAAGCTTTCATTCAAGAGCATATGTTAGTTCCCTGATCCTTTCCTTTACTGATGGGTATAGGTTGATTATTATATAAAGCTTTCATTCAAGAACATATGTTAGTTCCCTGATTCTTTCCTTTACTGGTGGCTATAGGTTGATTATTATATAAAGCTTTCATTCAAGAGCATATGTTAGTTCCTTGATTCTTTCCTTTACTGGTGGCTGTAGGTTGATTATTATATAAAGCCGTCATTCAAGAGAATATGTTAGTTCCCTGATCATTTCCTTTACTGGTAGCTATAGGTTGATTATTATATAAAGCTTTCATTCAAGAGCTTATGTTAGTTCCCTGATCCTTTCCTTTACTGGGGGCTATAGGTTGATTATTATATAAAGCTTTCATTCAAGAGCTTATGTTAGTTCCCTGATCCTTTCCTTTACTGGCGGCTATATGTTGATTATTATATAAAGCTGTCATTCAAGAGAATATGTTAGTTCCCTGATCCTTTCCTTTACTGGTGGCTATAGGTTGATTATTATATAAAGCTGTCATTCAAGAACATATGTTAGTTCCCTGATCCTTTCCTTTACTGGTGGCTATAGGTTGATTATTATATAAAGCTTTCATTCAAGAGCATATGTTAGTTCCCTGATCCTTTCCTTTACTGATGGCTATAGGTTGATTATTATATAAAGCTGTCATTCAAGAGCATATGTTAGTTCTCTGATCCTTTCTTTTACTGGTGGGTATCGGTTGATTATTATATAAAGCTGTCATTCAAGAGCATATGTTAGTTCCCATATCCTTTCCTTTACTAGGGGCTATAGGTTGATTATTATATAAAGCTGTCATTCAAGAGCATATGTTAGTTCCCTGGTCCTTTCCTTTACTGGGGGCTATAGGTTGATTATTATATAAAGCTGTCATTCAAGAGCATATGTTAGTTCCCTGATCCTTTCCTTTACTGATGGCTATAGGTTGATTATTATATAAAGCTTTCATTCAAGAGCATATGTTAGTTCCCTGATCCTTTCCTTTACTGGTGGCTATAGGTTGATTATTATATAAAGCTATCATTCAGGAGCATATGTTAGTTCCCTGATCCTTTCCTTTACTGGTGGCTATAGGTTGATTATTATATAAAGCTGTCATTCAAGAGCATATGTTAGTTCCCTGGTCCTTTCCTTTACTGGGGGCTATAGGTTGATTATTATATAAAGCTGTCATTCAAGAGCATATGTTAGTTCCCTGATCCTTTCCTTTACTGATGGCTATAGGTTGATTATTATATAAAGCTTTCATTCAAGAGCATATGTTAGTTCCCTGATCCTTTCCTTTACTGGTGGCTATAGGTTGATTATTATATAAAGCTATCATTCAAGAGCATATGTTAGTTCCCTGATCCTTTCCTTTACTGGTGGCTATAGGTTGATTATTATATAAAGCTATCATTCAAGAGCATATGTTAGTTCCCTGATCCGTTCCTTTACTGGTGGCTATAGGTTGATTATTATATAAAGCTTTCATTCAAGAGCATATGTTAGTTCCCTGATCCTTTCCTTTACTGATGGGTATAGGTTGATTATTATATAAAGCTTTCATTCAAGAACATATGTTAGTTCCCTGATTCTTTCCTTTACTGGTGGCTATAGGTTGATTATTATATAAAGCTTTCATTCAAGAGCATATGTTAGTTCCTTGATTCTTTCCTTTACTGGTGGCTGTAGGTTGATTATTATATAAAGCCGTCATTCAAGAGAATATGTTAGTTCCCTGATCATTTCCTTTACTGGTAGCTATAGGTTGATTATTATATAAAGCTTTCATTCAAGAGCTTATGTTAGTTCCCTGATCCTTTCCTTTACTGGGGGCTATAGGTTGATTATTATATAAAGCTTTCATTCAAGAGCTTATGTTAGTTCCCTGATCCTTTCCTTTACTGGCGGCTATATGTTGATTATTATATAAAGCTGTCATTCAAGAGAATATGTTAGTTCCCTGATCCTTTCCTTTACTGGTGGCTATAGGTTGATTATTATATAAAGCTGTCATTCAAGAACATAAGTTAGTTCCCTGATCCTTTCCTTTACTGGGGGCTATAGGTTGATTATTATATAAAGCTTTCATTCAAGAGCATATGTTAGTTCCCTGATTCTTTCCTTTACTGATGGCTATAGGTTGATTATTATATAAAGCTTTCATTCAAGAGCATATGTTAGTTCCCTGATTCTTTCATTTACTGGGGGCTATAGCTTGATTATTATATAAAGCTGTCATTCAAGAGCATATGTTAGTTCCCTGATCCTTTCCTTTACTGATGGATATAGGTTGATTATTATATAAAGCTTTCATTCAAGAGCATATGTTAGTTCCCTGATTCTTTCCTTTACTGGGGGCTATAGGTTGATTATTATATAAAGCTGTCATTCAAGAGCATATGTTAGTTCCCTGATCCTTTCCTTTACTGATGGCTATAGGTTGATTATTATATAAAGCTGTCATTCAAGAGCATATGTTAGTTCTCTGATCCTTTCTTTTACTGGTGGGTATCGGTTGATTATTATATAAAGCTATCATTCAAGAGCATATGTTAGTTCCCTGATCCGTTCCTTTACTGGTGGCTATAGGTTGATTATTATATAAAGCTATCATTCAAGAGCATATGTTAGTTCCCTGATCCATTCCTTTACTGGTGGCTATAGGTTGATTATTATATAAAGCTTTCATTCAAGAGCATATGTTAGTTCCCTGATCCTTTCCTTTACTGATGGGTATAGGTTGATTATTATATAAAGCTTTCATTCAAGAACATATGTTAGTTCCCTGATTCTTTCCTTTACTGGTGGCTATAGGTTGATTATTATATAAAGCTTTCATTCAAGAGCATATGTTAGTTCCTTGATTCTTTCCTTTACTGGTGGCTGTAGGTTGATTATTATATAAAGCCGTCATTCAAGAGAATATGTTAGTTCCCTGATCATTTCCTTTACTGGTAGCTATAGGTTGATTATTATATAAAGCTTTCATTCAAGAGCTTATGTTAGTTCCCTGATCCTTTCCTTTACTGGGGGCTATAGGTTGATTATTATATAAAGCTTTCATTCAAGAGCTTATGTTAGTTCCCTGATCCTTTCCTTTACTGGCGGCTATATGTTGATTATTATATAAAGCTGTCATTCAAGAGAATATGTTAGTTCCCTGATCCTTTCCTTTACTGGTGGCTATAGGTTGATTATTATATAAAGCTGTCATTCAAGAACATATGTTAGTTCCCTGATCCTTTCCTTTACTGGTGGCTATAGGTTGATTATTATATAAAGCTTTCATTCAAGAGCATATGTTAGTTCCCTGATCCTTTCCTTTACTGATGGCTATAGGTTGATTATTATATAAAGCTGTCATTCAAGAGCATATGTTAGTTCTCTGATCCTTTCTTTTACTGGTGGGTATCGGTTGATTATTATATAAAGCTGTCATTCAAGAGCATATGTTAGTTCCCATATCCTTTCCTTTACTAGGGGCTATAGGTTGATTATTATATAAAGCTGTCATTCAAGAGCATATGTTAGTTCCCTGGTCCTTTCCTTTACTGGGGGCTATAGGTTGATTATTATATAAAGCTGTCATTCAAGAGCATATGTTAGTTCCCTGATCCTTTCCTTTACTGATGGCTATAGGTTGATTATTATATAAAGCTTTCATTCAAGAGCATATGTTAGTTCCCTGATCCTTTCCTTTACTGGTGGCTATAGGTTGATTATTATATAAAGCTATCATTCAGGAGCATATGTTAGTTCCCTGATCCTTTCCTTTACTGGTGGCTATAGGTTGATTATTATATAAAGCTGTCATTCAAGAGCATATGTTAGTTCCCTGGTCCTTTCCTTTACTGGGGGCTATAGGTTGATTATTATATAAAGCTGTCATTCAAGAGCATATGTTAGTTCCCTGATCCTTTCCTTTACTGATGGCTATAGGTTGATTATTATATAAAGCTTTCATTCAAGAGCATATGTTAGTTCCCTGATCCTTTCCTTTACTGGTGGCTATAGGTTGATTATTATATAAAGCTATCATTCAAGAGCATATGTTAGTTCCCTGATCCTTTCCTTTACTGGTGGCTATAGGTTGATTATTATATAAAGCTATCATTCAAGAGCATATGTTAGTTCCCTGATCCGTTCCTTTACTGGTGGCTATAGGTTGATTATTATATAAAGCTTTCATTCAAGAGCATATGTTAGTTCCCTGATCCTTTCCTTTACTGATGGGTATAGGTTGATTATTATATAAAGCTTTCATTCAAGAACATATGTTAGTTCCCTGATTCTTTCCTTTACTGGTGGCTATAGGTTGATTATTATATAAAGCTTTCATTCAAGAGCATATGTTAGTTCCTTGATTCTTTCCTTTACTGGTGGCTGTAGGTTGATTATTATATAAAGCCGTCATTCAAGAGAATATGTTAGTTCCCTGATCATTTCCTTTACTGGTAGCTATAGGTTGATTATTATATAAAGCTTTCATTCAAGAGCTTATGTTAGTTCCCTGATCCTTTCCTTTACTGGGGGCTATAGGTTGATTATTATATAAAGCTTTCATTCAAGAGCTTATGTTAGTTCCCTGATCCTTTCCTTTACTGGCGGCTATATGTTGATTATTATATAAAGCTGTCATTCAAGAGAATATGTTAGTTCCCTGATCCTTTCCTTTACTGGTGGCTATAGGTTGATTATTATATAAAGCTGTCATTCAAGAACATAAGTTAGTTCCCTGATCCTTTCCTTTACTGGGGGCTATAGGTTGATTATTATATAAAGCTTTCATTCAAGAGCATATGTTAGTTCCCTGATTCTTTCCTTTACTGATGGCTATAGGTTGATTATTATATAAAGCTTTCATTCAAGAGCATATGTTAGTTCCCTGATTCTTTCATTTACTGGGGGCTATAGCTTGATTATTATATAAAGCTGTCATTCAAGAGCATATGTTAGTTCCCTGATCCTTTCCTTTACTGATGGATATAGGTTGATTATTATATAAAGCTTTCATTCAAGAGCATATGTTAGTTCCCTGATTCTTTCCTTTACTGGGGGCTATAGGTTGATTATTATATAAAGCTTTCATTCAAGAGCATATGTTAGTTCCCTGATCCTTTCCTTTACTGGTGGCTATAGGTTGATTATTATATAAAGCTGTCATTCAAGAGCATATGTTAGTTCCCTGATTTTTTCCTTTACTGGGGGCTATAGGTTGATTATTATATAGAGCTTTCATTCAAGAGCATATGTTAGTTCTCTGATTCTTTCCTTTACTGGTGGCTATAGGTTGATTATTATATAAAGGTGTCATTCAAGAGCATATGTTAGTTCCCTGATCTTTTCCTTTACTGGTGGCTATAGGTTGATTATTATATAAAGCTTTCATTCAAGATCATATGTTAGTTCTCTGATCCTTTCCTTTACTGGTGGCTATAGGTTGATTATTATATAAAGCTTTCATTCAAGAGCATATGTTAGTTCCCTGATTCTTTCCTTTACTGGGGACTATAGGTTGATTATTATATAAGGCTTTCATTCAAGAGCATATGTTAGTTCCCTGATCCTTTCCTTTACTGGTCGCTATACGTTGATTATTACATACATCTTTCATTCAGGAGCATATGTTAGTTCCCTGATCCTTTCCTTTACTGGGGGCTATAGGTTGATTATTATATAAAGCTGGTCATTCAAGAGCATATGTTAGTTCCCTGATCCTTTCCTTTACTGGTGGCTATATGTTGATTATTATATAAAGCTGTCATTCAAGAGAATATGTTAGTTCCCTGATCCTTTCCTTTACTGGTGGCTTTAGGTTGATTATTATATAAAGCTGTCATTCAAGGACATATGTTAGTTCCCTGATCCTTTCCTTTACTGGGGGCTATAGGTTGATTATTATATAAAGCTTTCATTCAAGAGCATATGTTAGTTCCCTGATTCTTTCATTTACTGGGGGCTATAGGTTGATTATTATATAAATCTTTCATTCAAGAGCATATGTTAGTTCCCTGATCCTTTCCTTTACTGGTGGCTATAGGTTGATTATTATATAAAGCTGTCATTCAAGAGCATATGTTAGTTCCCTGATCCTTTCCTTTACTGGGGGCTACAGGTTGATTATTATATAAAGCTTTCATTCAAGAGCATATGTTAGTTCCCTGCTTCTTTCCTTTACTGGGGGCTATAGGTTGATTATTATATAAAGTCGTCATTCAAGAGCATATGTTAGTTCCCTGATCCTTTCCTTTACTGGGGGCTATAGGTTGATTATTATATAAAGCTTTCATTCAAGAGCATATGTTAGTTCCCTGATTCTATCCTTTACTGGGGGCTATAGGTTGATTATTATATAAAGCTTTCATTCAAGAGCATATGTTAGTTCCCTGATTCTTTCCTTTACTGATGGCTATGAGTTGATTATTATATAAAGCTGTCATTCAAGAGCATATGTTAGTTCCCTGATCCTTTCCTTTACTGGGGGCTATAGGTTGATTATTATATAAAGCTGTCATTCAAGAGCATATGTTAGTTCTCTGATCCTTTCCTTTACTGGTGGGTATCGGTTGATTATTATATAAATCTGTCATTCAAGAGCATATGTTAGTTCCCTGATCCTTTCCTTTACTGGGGGCTATAGGTTGATTATTATATAAAGCTGTCATTCAAGAGCATATGGTAGTTCCCTGATCCTTTCCTTTACTTTGGGCTATAGGTTGATTATTATATAAAGCTGTCATTCAAGAGCATATGTTAGTTCCCTGATCCTTTCCTTTACTGATGGCTATAGGTTGATTATTATATATAGCTTTCATTCAAGAGCATATGTTAGTTCCCTGATCCTTTCCTTTACTGGTGGCTATAGGTTGATCATTATATAAAGCTATCATTCAAGAGCATATGTTAGTTCCCTGATCCTTTCCTTTACGGGTGGCTATAGGTTGATCATTATATAAAGCTATCATTCAAGAGCATATGTTAGTTCCCTGATCCTTTCCTTTACTGGTGGCTATAGGTTGATTATTATATAAAGCTTTCATTCAAGAGCATATGATAGTTCCCTGATCCATTCCTTTACTGATGGCTATAGGTTGATTATTATATAAAGCTGTCATTCAAGAGCATATGTTAGTTCTCTGATCCTTTCTTTTACTGGTGGGTATCGGTTGATTATTATATAAAGCTATCATTCAAGAGCATATGTTAGTTCCCTGATCCTTTCCTTTACTGGTGGCTATAGGTTGATTATTATATAAAGCTATCATTCAAGAGCATATGTTAGTTCCCTGATCCATTCCTTTACTGGTGGCTATAGGTTGATTATTATATAAAGCTTTCATTCAAGAGCATATGTTAGTTCCCTGATCCTTTCCTTTACTGATGGGTATAGGTTGATTATTATATAAAGCTTTCATTCAAGAACATATGTTAGTTCCCCGATTCTTTCCTTTACTGGTGGCTATAGGTTGATTATTATATAAAGCTTTCATTCAAGAGCATATGTTAGTTCCTTGATTCTTTCCTTTACTGGTGGCTGTAGGTTGATTATTATATAAAGCCGTCATTCAAGAGAATATGTTAGTTCCCTGATCATTTCCTTTACTGGTAGCTATAGGTTGATTATTATATAAAGCTTTCATTCAAGAGCTTATGTTAGTTCCCTGATCCTTTCCTTTACTGGGGGCTATAGGTTGATTATTATATAAAGCTTTCATTCAAGAGCTTATGTTAGTTCCCTGATCCTTTCCTTTACTGGCGGCTATATGTTGATTATTATATAAAGCTGTCATTCAAGAGAATATGTTAGTTCCCTGATCCTTTCCTTTACTGGTGGCTATAGGTTGATTATTATATAAAGCTGTCATTCAAGAACATATGTTAGTTCCCTGATCCTTTCCTTTACTGGTGGCTATAGGTTGATTATTATATAAAGCTTTCATTCAAGAGCATATGTTAGTTCCCTGATCCTTTCCTTTACTGATGGCTATAGGTTGATTATTATATAAAGCTGTCATTCAAGAGCATATGTTAGTTCTCTGATCCTTTCTTTTACTGGTGGGTATCGGTTGATTATTATATAAAGCTGTCATTCAAGAGCATATGTTAGTTCCCATATCCTTTCCTTTACTGGGGGCTATAGGTTGATTATTATATAAAGCTGTCATTCAAGAGCATATGTTAGTTCCCTGGTCCTTTCCTTTACTGGGGGCTATAGGTTGATTATTATATAAAGCTGTCATTCAAGAGCATATGTTAGTTCCCTGATCCTTTCCTTTACTGATGGCTATAGGTTGATTATTATATAAAGCTTTCATTCAAGAGCATATGTTAGTTCCCTGATTCTTTCCTTTACTGATGGCTATGAGTTGATTATTATATAAAGCTGTCATTCAAGAGCATATGTTAGTTCCCTGATCCTTTCCTTTACTGGGGGCTATAGGTTGATTATTATATAAAGCTGTCATTCAAGAGCATATGTTAGTTCTCTGATCCTTTCCTTTACTGGTGGGTATCGGTTGATTATTATATAAATCTGTCATTCAAGAGCATATGTTAGTTCCCTGATCCTTTCCTTTACTGGGGGCTATAGGTTGATTATTATATAAAGCTGTCATTCAAGAGCATATGGTAGTTCCCTGATCCTTTCCTTTACTTTGGGCTATAGGTTGATTATTATATAAAGCTGTCATTCAAGAGCATATGTTAGTTCCCTGATCCTTTCCTTTACTGATGGCTATAGGTTGATTATTATATATAGCTTTCATTCAAGAGCATATGTTAGTTCCCTGATCCTTTCCTTTACTGGTGGCTATAGGTTGATCATTATATAAAGCTATCATTCAAGAGCATATGTTAGTTCCCTGATCCTTTCCTTTACGGGTGGCTATAGGTTGATCATTATATAAAGCTATCATTCAAGAGCATATGTTAGTTCCCTGATCCTTTCCTTTACTGGTGGCTATAGGTTGATTATTATATAAAGCTTTCATTCAAGAGCATATGATAGTTCCCTGATCCATTCCTTTACTGATGGCTATAGGTTGATTATTATATAAAGCTGTCATTCAAGAGCATATGTTAGTTCTCTGATCCTTTCTTTTACTGGTGGGTATCGGTTGATTATTATATAAAGCTATCATTCAAGAGCATATGTTAGTTCCCTGATCCTTTCCTTTACTGGTGGCTATAGGTTGATTATTATATAAAGCTATCATTCAAGAGCATATGTTAGTTCCCTGATCCATTCCTTTACTGGTGGCTATAGGTTGATTATTATATAAAGCTTTCATTCAAGAGCATATGTTAGTTCCCTGATCCTTTCCTTTACTGATGGGTATAGGTTGATTATTATATAAAGCTTTCATTCAAGAACATATGTTAGTTCCCCGATTCTTTCCTTTACTGGTGGCTATAGGTTGATTATTATATAAAGCTTTCATTCAAGAGCATATGTTAGTTCCTTGATTCTTTCCTTTACTGGTGGCTGTAGGTTGATTATTATATAAAGCCGTCATTCAAGAGAATATGTTAGTTCCCTGATCATTTCCTTTACTGGTAGCTATAGGTTGATTATTATATAAAGCTTTCATTCAAGAGCTTATGTTAGTTCCCTGATCCTTTCCTTTACTGGGGGCTATAGGTTGATTATTATATAAAGCTTTCATTCAAGAGCTTATGTTAGTTCCCTGATCCTTTCCTTTACTGGCGGGTATATGTTGATTATTATATAAAGCTGTCATTCAAGAGAATATGTTAGTTCCCTGATCCTTTCCTTTACTGGTGGCTATAGGTTGATTATTATATAAAGCTGTCATTCAAGAACATATGTTAGTTCCCTGATCCTTTCCTTTACTGGTGGCTATAGGTTGATTATTATATAAAGCTTTCATTCAAGAGCATATGTTAGTTCCCTGATCCTTTCCTTTACTGATGGCTATAGGTTGATTATTATATAAAGCTGTCATTCAAGAGCATATGTTAGTTCTCTGATCCTTTCTTTTACTGGTGGGTATCGGTTGATTATTATATAAAGCTGTCATTCAAGAGCATATGTTAGTTCCCTGATCCTTTCCTTTACTGATGGCTATAGGTTGATTATTATATAAAGCTTTCATTCAAGAGCATATGTTAGTTCCCTGATCCTTTCCTTTACTGGTGGCTATAGGTTGATTATTATATAAAGCTATCATTCAAGAGCATATGTTAGTTCCCTGATCCTTTCCTTTACTGGTGGCTATAGGTTGATTATTATATAAAGCTATCATTCAAGAGCATATGTTAGTTCCCTGATCCGTTCCTTTACTGGTAGCTATAGGTTGATTATTATATAAAGCTTTCATTCAAGAGCATATGTTAGTTCCCTGATCCTTTCCTTTACTGATGGGTATAGGTTGATTATTATATAAAGCTTTCATTCAAGAACATATGTTAGTTCCCTGATTCTTTCCTTTACTGGTGGCTATAGGTTGATTATTATATAAAGCTTTCATTCAAGAGCATATGTTAGTTCCTTGATTCTTTCCTTTACTGGTGGCTGTAGGTTGATTATTATATAAAGCCGTCATTCAAGAGAATATGTTAGTTCCCTGATCATTTCCTTTACTGGTAGCTATAGGTTGATTATTATATAAAGCTTTCATTCAAGAGCTTATGTTAGTTCCCTGATCCTTTCCTTTACTGGGGGCTATAGGTTGATTATTATATAAAGCTTTCATTCAAGAGCTTATGTTAGTTCCCTGATCCTTTCCTTTACTGGCGGCTATATGTTGATTATTATATAAAGCTGTCATTCAAGAGAATATGTTAGTTCCCTGATCCTTTCCTTTACTGGTGGCTATAGGTTGATTATTATATAAAGCTGTCATTCAAGAACATAAGTTAGTTCCCTGATCCTTTCCTTTACTGGGGGCTATAGGTTGATTATTATATAAAGCTTTCATTCAAGAGCATATGTTAGTTCCCTGATTCTTTCCTTTACTGATGGCTATAGGTTGATTATTATATAAAGCTTTCATTCAAGAGCATATGTTAGTTCCCTGATTCTTTCATTTACTGGGGGCTATAGCTTGATTATTATATAAAGCTGTCATTCAAGAGCATATGTTAGTTCCCTGATCCTTTCCTTTACTGATGGATATAGGTTGATTATTATATAAAGCTTTCATTCAAGAGCATATGTTAGTTCCCTGATTCTTTCCTTTACTGGGGGCTATAGGTTGATTATTATATAAAGCTGTCATTCAAGAGCATATGTTAGTTCCCTGATCCTTTCCTTTACTGATGGCTATAGGTTGATTATTATATAAAGCTGTCATTCAAGAGCATATGTTAGTTCTCTGATCCTTTCTTTTACTGGTGGGTATCGGTTGATTATTATATAAAGCTATCATTCAAGAGCATATGTTAGTTCCCTGATCCGTTCCTTTACTGGTGGCTATAGGTTGATTATTATATAAAGCTATCATTCAAGAGCATATGTTAGTTCCCTGATCCATTCCTTTACTGGTGGCTATAGGTTGATTATTATATAAAGCTTTCATTCAAGAGCATATGTTAGTTCCCTGATCCTTTCCTTTACTGATGGGTATAGGTTGATTATTATATAAAGCTTTCATTCAAGAACATATGTTAGTTCCCTGATTCTTTCCTTTACTGGTGGCTATAGGTTGATTATTATATAAAGCTTTCATTCAAGAGCATATGTTAGTTCCTTGATTCTTTCCTTTACTGGTGGCTGTAGGTTGATTATTATATAAAGCCGTCATTCAAGAGAATATGTTAGTTCCCTGATCATTTCCTTTACTGGTAGCTATAGGTTGATTATTATATAAAGCTTTCATTCAAGAGCTTATGTTAGTTCCCTGATCCTTTCCTTTACTGGGGGCTATAGGTTGATTATTATATAAAGCTTTCATTCAAGAGCTTATGTTAGTTCCCTGATCCTTTCCTTTACTGGCGGCTATATGTTGATTATTATATAAAGCTGTCATTCAAGAGAATATGTTAGTTCCCTGATCCTTTCCTTTACTGGTGGCTATAGGTTGATTATTATATAAAGCTGTCATTCAAGAACATATGTTAGTTCCCTGATCCTTTCCTTTACTGGTGGCTATAGGTTGATTATTATATAAAGCTTTCATTCAAGAGCATATGTTAGTTCCCTGATCCTTTCCTTTACTGATGGCTATAGGTTGATTATTATATAAAGCTGTCATTCAAGAGCATATGTTAGTTCTCTGATCCTTTCTTTTACTGGTGGGTATCGGTTGATTATTATATAAAGCTGTCATTCAAGAGCATATGTTAGTTCCCATATCCTTTCCTTTACTAGGGGCTATAGGTTGATTATTATATAAAGCTGTCATTCAAGAGCATATGTTAGTTCCCTGGTCCTTTCCTTTACTGGGGGCTATAGGTTGATTATTATATAAAGCTGTCATTCAAGAGCATATGTTAGTTCCCTGATCCTTTCCTTTACTGGTGGCTATAGGTTGATTATTATATAAAGCTTTCATTCAAGAGCATATGTTAGTTCCCTGATCCTTTCCTTTACTGGTGGCTATAGGTTGATTATTATATAAAGCTATCATTCAGGAGCATATGGTAGTTCCCTGATCCTTTCCTTTACTGGTGGCTATAGGTTGATTATTATATAAAGCTGTCATTCAAGAGCATATGTTAGTTCCCTGGTCCTTTCCTTTACTGGGGGCTATAGGTTGATTATTATATAAAGCTGTCATTCAAGAGCATATGTTAGTTCCCTGATCCTTTCCTTTACTGATGGCTATAGGTTGATTATTATATAAAGCTTTCATTCAAGAGCATATGTTAGTTCCCTGATCCTTTCCTTTACTGGTGGCTATAGGTTGATTATTATATAAAGCTATCATTCAAGAGCATATGTTAGTTCCCTGATCCTTTCCTTTACTGGTGGCTATAGGTTGATTATTATATAAAGCTATCATTCAAGAGCATATGTTAGTTCCCTGATCCGTTCCTTTACTGGTGGCTATAGGTTGATTATTATATAAAGCTTTCATTCAAGAGCATATGTTAGTTCCCTGATCCTTTCCTTTACTGATGGGTATAGGTTGATTATTATATAAAGCTTTCATTCAAGAACATATGTTAGTTCCCTGATTCTTTCCTTTACTGGTGGCTATAGGTTGATTATTATATAAAGCTTTCATTCAAGAGCATATGTTAGTTCCTTGATTCTTTCCTTTACTGGTGGCTGTAGGTTGATTATTATATAAAGCCGTCATTCAAGAGAATATGTTAGTTCCCTGATCATTTCCTTAACTGGTAGCTATAGGTTGATTATTATATAAAGCTTTCATTCAAGAGCTTATGTTAGTTCCCTGATCCTTTCCTTTACTGGGGGCTATAGGTTGATTATTATATAAAGCTTTCATTCAAGAGCTTATGTTAGTTCCCTGATCCTTTCCTTTACTGGCGGCTATATGTTGATTATTATATAAAGCTGTCATTCAAGAGAATATGTTAGTTCCCTGATCCTTTCCTTTACTGGTGGCTATAGGTTGATTATTATATAAAGCTGTCATTCAAGAACATAAGTTAGTTCCCTGATCCTTTCCTTTACTGGGGGCTATAGGTTGATTATTATATAAAGCTTTCATTCAAGAGCATATGTTAGTTCCCTGATTCTTTCCTTTACTGATGGCTATAGGTTGATTATTATATAAAGCTTTCATTCAAGAGCATATGTTAGTTCCCTGATTCTTTCATTTACTGGGGGCTATAGCTTGATTATTATATAAAGCTGTCATTCAAGAGCATATGTTAGTTCCCTGATCCTTTCCTTTACTGATGGATATAGGTTGATTATTATATAAAGCTTTCATTCAAGAGCATATGTTAGTTCCCTGATTCTTTCCTTTACTGGGGGCTATAGGTTGATTATTATATAAAGCTTTCATTCAAGAGCATATGTTAGTTCCCTGATCCTTTCCTTTACTGGTGGCTATAGGTTGATTATTATATAAAGCTGTCATTCAAGAGCATATGTTAGTTCCCTGATTTTTTCCTTTACTGGGGGCTATAGGTTGATTATTATATAGAGCTTTCATTCAAGAGCATATGTTAGTTCTCTGATTCTTTCCTTTACTGGTGGCTATAGGTTGATTATTATATAAAGGTGTCATTCAAGAGCATATGTTAGTTCCCTGATCTTTTCCTTTACTGGTGGCTATAGGTTGATTATTATATAAAGCTTTCATTCAAGATCATATGTTAGTTCTCTGATCCTTTCCTTTACTGGTGGCTATAGGTTGATTATTATATAAAGCTTTCATTCAAGAGCATATGTTAGTTCCCTGATTCTTTCCTTTACTGGGGACTATAGGTTGATTATTATATAAGGCTTTCATTCAAGAGCATATGTTAGTTCCCTGATCCTTTCCTTTACTGGTCGCTATACGTTGATTATTACATACATCTTTCATTCAGGAGCATATGTTAGTTCCCTGATCCTTTCCTTTACTGGGGGCTATAGGTTGATTATTATATAAAGCTGGTCATTCAAGAGCATATGTTAGTTCCCTGATCCTTTCCTTTACTGGTGGCTATATGTTGATTATTATATAAAGCTGTCATTCAAGAGAATATGTTAGTTCCCTGATCCTTTCCTTTACTGGTGGCTTTAGGTTGATTATTATATAAAGCTGTCATTCAAGGACATATGTTAGTTCCCTGATCCTTTCCTTTACTGGGGGCTATAGGTTGATTATTATATAAAGCTTTCATTCAAGAGCATATGTTAGTTCCCTGATTCTTTCATTTACTGGGGGCTATAGGTTGATTATTATATAAATCTTTCATTCAAGAGCATATGTTAGTTCCCTGATCCTTTCCTTTACTGGTGGCTATAGGTTGATTATTATATAAAGCTGTCATTCAAGAGCATATGTTAGTTCCCTGATCCTTTCCTTTACTGGGGGCTACAGGTTGATTATTATATAAAGCTTTCATTCAAGAGCATATGTTAGTTCCCTGCTTCTTTCCTTTACTGGGGGCTATAGGTTGATTATTATATAAAGTCGTCATTCAAGAGCATATGTTAGTTCCCTGATCCTTTCCTTTACTGGGGGCTATAGGTTGATTATTATATAAAGCTTTCATTCAAGAGCATATGTTAGTTCCCTGATTCTATCCTTTACTGGGGGCTATAGGTTGATTATTATATAAAGCTTTCATTCAAGAGCATATGTTAGTTCCCTGATTCTTTCCTTTACTGATGGCTATGAGTTGATTATTATATAAAGCTGTCATTCAAGAGCATATGTTAGTTCCCTGATCCTTTCCTTTACTGGGGGCTATAGGTTGATTATTATATAAAGCTGTCATTCAAGAGCATATGTTAGTTCTCTGATCCTTTCCTTTACTGGTGGGTATCGGTTGATTATTATATAAATCTGTCATTCAAGAGCATATGTTAGTTCCCTGATCCTTTCCTTTACTGGGGGCTATAGGTTGATTATTATATAAAGCTGTCATTCAAGAGCATATGGTAGTTCCCTGATCCTTTCCTTTACTTTGGGCTATAGGTTGATTATTATATAAAGCTGTCATTCAAGAGCATATGTTAGTTCCCTGATCCTTTCCTTTACTGATGGCTATAGGTTGATTATTATATATAGCTTTCATTCAAGAGCATATGTTAGTTCCCTGATCCTTTCCTTTACTGGTGGCTATAGGTTGATCATTATATAAAGCTATCATTCAAGAGCATATGTTAGTTCCCTGATCCTTTCCTTTACGGGTGGCTATAGGTTGATCATTATATAAAGCTATCATTCAAGAGCATATGTTAGTTCCCTGATCCTTTCCTTTACTGGTGGCTATAGGTTGATTATTATATAAAGCTTTCATTCAAGAGCATATGATAGTTCCCTGATCCATTCCTTTACTGATGGCTATAGGTTGATTATTATATAAAGCTGTCATTCAAGAGCATATGTTAGTTCTCTGATCCTTTCTTTTACTGGTGGGTATCGGTTGATTATTATATAAAGCTATCATTCAAGAGCATATGTTAGTTCCCTGATCCTTTCCTTTACTGGTGGCTATAGGTTGATTATTATATAAAGCTATCATTCAAGAGCATATGTTAGTTCCCTGATCCATTCCTTTACTGGTGGCTATAGGTTGATTATTATATAAAGCTTTCATTCAAGAGCATATGTTAGTTCCCTGATCCTTTCCTTTACTGATGGGTATAGGTTGATTATTATATAAAGCTTTCATTCAAGAACATATGTTAGTTCCCCGATTCTTTCCTTTACTGGTGGCTATAGGTTGATTATTATATAAAGCTTTCATTCAAGAGCATATGTTAGTTCCTTGATTCTTTCCTTTACTGGTGGCTGTAGGTTGATTATTATATAAAGCCGTCATTCAAGAGAATATGTTAGTTCCCTGATCATTTCCTTTACTGGTAGCTATAGGTTGATTATTATATAAAGCTTTCATTCAAGAGCTTATGTTAGTTCCCTGATCCTTTCCTTTACTGGGGGCTATAGGTTGATTATTATATAAAGCTTTCATTCAAGAGCTTATGTTAGTTCCCTGATCCTTTCCTTTACTGGCGGCTATATGTTGATTATTATATAAAGCTGTCATTCAAGAGAATATGTTAGTTCCCTGATCCTTTCCTTTACTGGTGGCTATAGGTTGATTATTATATAAAGCTGTCATTCAAGAACATATGTTAGTTCCCTGATCCTTTCCTTTACTGGTGGCTATAGGTTGATTATTATATAAAGCTTTCATTCAAGAGCATATGTTAGTTCCCTGATCCTTTCCTTTACTGATGGCTATAGGTTGATTATTATATAAAGCTGTCATTCAAGAGCATATGTTAGTTCTCTGATCCTTTCTTTTACTGGTGGGTATCGGTTGATTATTATATAAAGCTGTCATTCAAGAGCATATGTTAGTTCCCATATCCTTTCCTTTACTGGGGGCTATAGGTTGATTATTATATAAAGCTGTCATTCAAGAGCATATGTTAGTTCCCTGGTCCTTTCCTTTACTGGGGGCTATAGGTTGATTATTATATAAAGCTGTCATTCAAGAGCATATGTTAGTTCCCTGATCCTTTCCTTTACTGATGGCTATAGGTTGATTATTATATAAAGCTTTCATTCAAGAGCATATGTTAGTTCCCTGATCCTTTCCTTTACTGGTGGCTATAGGTTGATTATTATATAAAGCTATCATTCAAGAGCATATGTTAGTTCCCTGATCCTTTCCTTTACTGGTGGCTATAGGTTGATTATTATATAAAGCTATCATTCAAGAGCATATGTTAGTTCCCTGATCCGTTCCTTTACTGGTGGCTATAGGTTGATTATTATATAAAGCTTTCATTCAAGAGCATATGTAGTTCCCTGATCCTTTCCTTTACTGATGGGTATAGGTTGATTATTATATAAAGCTTTCATTCAAGAACATATGTTAGTTCCCTGATTCTTTCCTTTACTGGTGGCTATAGGTTGATTATTATATAAAGCTTTCATTCAAGAGCATATGTTAGTTCCTTGATTCTTTCCTTTACTGGTGGCTGTAGGTTGATTATTATATAAAGCCGTCATTCAAGAGAATATGTTAGTTCCCTGATCATTTCCTTTACTGGTAGCTATAGGTTGATTATTATATAAAGCTTTCATTCAAGAGCTTATGTTAGTTCCCTGATCCTTTCCTTTACTGGGGGCTATAGGTTGATTATTATATAAAGCTTTCATTCAAGAGCTTATGTTAGTTCCCTGATCCTTTCCTTTACTGGCGGCTATATGTTGATTATTATATAAAGCTGTCATTCAAGAGAATATGTTAGTTCCCTGATCCTTTCCTTTACTGGTGGCTATAGGTTGATTATTATATAAAGCTGTCATTCAAGAACATATGTTAGTTCCCTGATCCTTTCCTTTACTGGTGGCTATAGGTTGATTATTATATAAAGCTTTCATTCAAGAGCATATGTTAGTTCCCTGATCCTTTCCTTTACTGATGGCTATAGGTTGATTATTATATAAAGCTGTCATTCAAGAGCATATGTTAGTTCTCTGATCCTTTCTTTTACTGGTGGGTATCGGTTGATTATTATATAAAGCTGTCATTCAAGAGCATATGTTAGTTCCCATATCCTTTCCTTTACTAGGGGCTATAGGTTGATTATTATATAAAGCTGTCATTCAAGAGCATATGTTAGTTCCCTGGTCCTTTCCTTTACTGGGGGCTATAGGTTGATTATTATATAAAGCTGTCATTCAAGAGCATATGTTAGTTCCCTGATCCTTTCCTTTACTGATGGCTATAGGTTGATTATTATATAAAGCTTTCATTCAAGAGCATATGGTAGTTCCCTGATCCTTTCCTTTACTGGTGGCTATAGGTTGATTATTATATAAAGCTATCATTCAGGAGCATATGTTAGTTCCCTGATCCTTTCCTTTACTGGTGGCTATAGGTTGATTATTATATAAAGCTGTCATTCAAGAGCATATGTTAGTTCCCTGGTCCTTTCCTTTACTGGGGGCTATAGGTTGATTATTATATAAAGCTGTCATTCAAGAGCATATGTTAGTTCCCTGATCCTTTCCTTTACTGATGGCTATAGGTTGATTATTATATAAAGCTTTCATTCAAGAGCATATGTTAGTTCCCTGATCCTTTCCTTTACTGGTGGCTATAGGTTGATTATTATATAAAGCTATCATTCAAGAGCATATGTTAGTTCCCTGATCCTTTCCTTTACTGGTGGCTATAGGTTGATTATTATATAAAGCTATCATTCAAGAGCATATGTTAGTTCCCTGATCCGTTCCTTTACTGGTGGCTATAGGTTGATTATTATATAAAGCTTTCATTCAAGAGCATATGTTAGTTCCCTGATCCTTTCCTTTACTGATGGGTATAGGTTGATTATTATATAAAGCTTTCATTCAAGAACATATGTTAGTTCCCTGATTCTTTCCTTTACTGGGGGCTATATGTTGATTATTATATAAAGCTGTCATTCAAGAGAATATGTTAGTTCCCTGATCCTTTCCTTTACTGGTGGCTATAGGTTGATTATTATATAAAGCTTTCATTCATGAGCATATGTTAGTTCCCTGATCCTTTCCCTTACTGGTGGCTATAGGTTGATTATTATATAAAGCTGTCATTCAAGAGAATATGTTAGTTCCCTGATCCTTTCCTTTACTGGTGGCTATAGGTTGAGTATTATATAAAGCTTTCATTCAAGAGCTTATGTTAGTTCCCTGATCATTTCCTTTACTGATGGCTATAGGTTGGTTATTATATAAAGCTGTCATTCAAGAGCATATGTTAGTTCCCTGATCCTTTCCTTTACTGGGGGCTATATGTTCATTATTATATAAAGCTGTCATTCAAGAGCATATGTTAGTTCCCTGATCCTTTCCTTTACTGGGGGCCCTAGGTTGATTATTATATAAAGCTTTCATTCAAGAGCTTATTTTAGTTCCCTGATCCTTTCCTTTACTGATGGCTATAGGTTGATTAGTATATAAAGCTTTCATTCAAGAGCATATATTAGTTCCCTGATCCTTTCCTTTACTGATGGCTATAGGTTGCTTATTATATAAAACTTTCATTCAAGAGCATATGTTAGTTCCCTGATCCTTTTCTTTACCGGTGGCTATATGTTGATTATTATATAGAGTTGTCATTCAAGAGCATATGTTAGTTCCCTGATCCTTTCCTTTACTGGTGTCTATAGGTTGATTATTATATAAAGCTGTCATTCAAGAGCATATGTTAGTTCCCTGATCCTTTCCTTTACTGGGGGCTATAGGTTGATTATTATATAAAGCTTTCATTCAAGAGCATATGTTAGTTCCCTGATTCTTTCCTTTACTGGGGGCTATAGGTTGATTATTATATAAAGCTGTCATTCAAGAGCATATGTTAGTTCCCTGATCCTTTCCTTTACTGATGGCTATAGGTTGATTATTATATAAAGCTGTCATTCAAGAGCATATGTTAGTTCCCCGATCCTTTCCTTTACTGGGGGCTATAGGTTGATTATTATATAAAGCTTTCATTCAAGATCTTATGTTAGTTCCCTGATCCTTTCCTTTACTGGTGGCTATGGGTTGGTTATTATATAAAGCTTTCATTAAAGAGTATATGTTAGTTCCCTGATCCTTTCCTTTACTGATGGCTATAGGTTGATTATTATATAAAGCTGTCATTCAAGAGCATATGTTAGTTCCCTGATCCTTTCCTTTGCTGGGGGCTATAGGTTGATTATTATATAAAGCTTTCATTCAAGAGCTTATGTTAGTTCCCTGATCCTTTCCTTTACTGATGGCTATAGGTTGATTATTATATACAGCTTTCATTCAAGAGCATATGTTAGTTCCCCGATCCTTTCCTTTGCTGATGGCTATAGGTTGATTATTATATAAAGCTATTCCTTTACTGCGGGCTATAGGTTGATTGTTTTATAAAGCTTTCATTCAAGAGCATATGTTAGTTCCCTGGTCCTTTCCTTTACTGGGGGCTATAGGTTGATTATTATATAAAGTTTTCATTGAAGAACATATGTTAGTTCCGTGATCATTTCCTTTACTGGGGGCTATAGGTTGATTATTATATAAAGCTTTCATTCAAGAGCATATGTTAGTTCCCTGTTCCTTTCCTTTAACCAGCCCTTCTCGTCAAGAATAGGATAGATAACCCTCAGAGTTATGTATATTCGCCCAACTAATTAATAACTATTAGAATAGAAATTTGAGTACACTATAAACATATTGGAAACAATATTATTTATGTGGGCCTTCTTCTATGCCTAACCTAATATTTAGTTTTTAGATACAAGAACTATTTTAGGCCGCAAATGGCTGGCGTCTACTCAGCTTTTACATACGGCTGTCATTGTGAATGGAGGCCCTAAGACATCAATACTGAAGACAGTGCGCATACATGTTACTTTGCAAGATCTCCGAATTGGGTAAGAATCCGGACATCTCTCCCCGTAACCATATAAAACGTCACAGGACATTGGTTACTTTTCACAAAAGCATTTTTAGGCAACTGATCTATCGCTATGGTGGGGGTAAGGGAGACGAATACCCACCGTGAATGTCCTTCCCGTGAGGGCGTGGCAGATCTTAATGTCATGCCCAGACATTCTTACAGGATTCGGTGGGGATGCGCATCTCGCCCGTCACCAGGTCCTACGGAGCTAACTTTTTAACCTGGCGTTAGGTTTAAACGCAAGTTGCCCAGTTATGCACTGTGGTGCGGGAAGATTGTTCAGCAGATAAAAGAAAAATAATAATTAAGATATGTTTTAGCAGTGCATCCTACATTGGCAAGGGTAACTAACTTCTAAGTATCTGAAGATACGCGGGGAATGTGTGTGACACCACACCCTGGCCATCACCGCTCGGAAACCCCAATAGTTTCCCAGGGTCGGATCAGTTCATGGTGCAGATAGGGACATACAAACAATTAAGAAGCCATACGGCTTAGTGGAACATGAAGAGAGACAATAACTTAGAAATACGAGGCCCATTAGGTATGTTGGCCAATCTTACACAACATTGCCGGAGTGTGGGGATAAATTATCGCAACTACCGGAAAAGAGGCCTACACTATGCGTCTCCTCCGAAGAGATTATCTCTCATCATATTAAACCTATCCTATTGAGCTGAATAGAAAGATTTTTTAATCGGTAGCATGCCGGGCTAAACAGAGTTATAGCACGGACAGCGACCTCAGTGAAGAATTATTGGTGGCGGGAGAATGTGCTGCATATACGAATGTTGCTGAATAGTCTTTCCTACGTGCCCTGCAGTCCCATATTTTTCTATAACGAAACAAAACATGGAAACTAATGGCCACTTGCCATATATAGAACTAACCAAATTAACAATACAATGTAAAATAATCAGAATAATATTTAAAGTACAGGTTGAGGAACCTACTACGGTGCGGTTAGTAGCAACACCCTACGGAAAATAAGAATAACTATAAACAGATACAGAAATTATAGTTAGCAGTTCTAAGACCGTTAGGGTGCCTTTTATTCATCTGGACCGTTTATACAGATACGGTATAATTATTAAAGATGTAATTATCAGAATAATTAAAATGTCAAATATAGTTACTTGAATAATCGGTAGCCATTCTTAAGCATAGGCTATCGTGTTACTGAAATTGGTACGTCATACTTGGTTTGACGTGAGTTGATGCGTTCTCTGGAAGCTGGAAAGTTCCCGCGTGCCGGTTTCCGCAAACAGGATTCCTGCAAGCAGTCCATGACGGGAGCGGATCGAACTCAAGACTATAATCACAATATAGAATGTCTAACGAGTAGTCAGTAAGAGATACAATAACAATACTGCTAAGACGAAAGTTCCCACCGATGGTACGGATGGAAGTTGCCAGCAACCCGATCATAAGCGGGGGTTGTTGAATACGGATGAAGATACATAACTAAGCTTAACGGTGCGGGGTACGTCAGTTAGCTCTTATGACGTACCGGGCAAAGTTTACTTGCTGCGGTCAAAAAGTTTAGATAAACCTGCACGGCATCAGTGCGGAGGTGGTTGATAACCACTTTTTGGCATGGCCGGCCGATCCGGCGAGTCATTCACCAAAGAACATCGCTGCCTCTACATCTGTAGAATCACATTTTTAGGCCGGGAAAGGCCTTACCGCAAGTTGGTGGGTTGGATTACTGCAGTAGCTACGGAAGAGAAACCCTAGAGACTGAAGTCATCTGCTTAGTCACTGTCTTGCTGGTAGTAGCCTGAACACAGCTCCAACCTATTCGGCCCCTGGCCGCGGAGGCTCTCGAGTTCTGGATTTCGCCTCCTTTTATACTACTTGTGACGTCATAGGCACAGGCTTCAACCAATCATCGGGCGAGCAATAGCCAATCAGCGCGTAGCTAATAATAACGTAATCGAGCGTTCTAGAACATTCTAGAAGTTCTGAGTATACGTGGTTACGACGTCACGGCAATATTTTGAAGAAAATCAAAAGGGTTTTCCGTGGATAACTCAGCCTTTTCTGAACCGAATTTGAAATGGTTTACAGTTTCAGAAAGCATGTCGAATTCTGGTCCTGATTAATGCCAGATTTGGCGAGAACAAGTAATTGAAAAGGATTGCAATGTACCTACTCGGTACACTAAAAGCATCATCCTATCTTGGTCGTAAAATACGCGCATGCATGCTATGCGCTTTAACGAACTTTTTTTACAATGTGATCTCTCCCATATACGCTTATAGCTCTACCAAGGGGGCGTGTTCAGGGAACGAATCCAGGATGGACGGGGCATACCCGACCGGTCAATCCGAACTACACCATCTAGAGCATTAAATAAGAACTGCCAGTCAATATCATAGGACTGCCAGTAGAGAAGAAAATGTGTTTTATCGTCAATACTGTCAGTTTTACAAATTTCACAGATCCTCGGTTCAAATGGTTTTATTGGCCTATGGTGCATGCCCAATTTAACTTGAAGGCTATGTGCACTAATTCTAAGCTTGGTGAATTCTTTGCGTTGTACAAAGTTGTGGGTACTAATCAAATAATTTTCAAGTTTAAAATCTGATTTGAATAGCCCGTATGAAAGCGATTTTGAATCACTATTGTGAAGCTTGGCTAAACAGTGATTTAAATATCTGGACTGCATTGGGTACTTCAATATTCTTGCGTCAGAATTAGGGAAACGCGAATCCTGAATATTCCAAATATGGGTCGAGCCAAAATTAGCACATAGCTCCTGAATATAAAAGGGACAGTTTAAAATGGATTAAAGCGCTAGAGAAAGGATTCTGAGTAGGCCTGTTGAATTATGGATGTCATATCTAGTGCACACAGCCTCAACCAGTATGTAATAGCATGCGTCAAACAAAGTGTCAGGAGAGCGTGCTAAGATAGATGACCACGAACAACATCGTTTGCGGCTTTTCTATTAGTGCCTAGGAGATATTTACCAAATTTAATAGCAAAACACGCTCCGCTGGTATGGTGTCACAAGTAAGTTTAAAGCCGTCACGATTGAGTCCATTGAGATACTAAGGGCTCCATATTTCACAGCAGTACCGTAAAATAGGTGAGAGGAATCGTTGGTAGAGAATAAGAGCTATGGAACTGTTAGTCCTGACACTGATTCGTTTAAGTTTAAAGATGGCCCTGGTTGCTTGATCGTACAGACGCTCACATGCTGTTTTAAAATTACCAGACGCAGTGAACGTGATAGCTAGACAGCAATAAGAATGAACAGATTCAATGATGCTATCATTGTACATAAAAGTATGATGTTTTATTAATTTGCCACCTTTATTAAAAATAATAACCTTAGTTTTGAAAAGGTTGGCATCCAACCCCATTTTGCTGCAGTATTCACTCAGACGATAGAATGAGCTTTGTAAGCCAGTAGGCGATTTAGATAAGAGTACAAAGTCGTCAGCCTACATTAGACAATTCAAGGTTGTAACACCTAGCTAAACAGGGTCACACGATTGGCAAAATATGTCTGGCAGGTCACGTACGTAAAGATTAAAACGTAGTGGCCTCAATACACAACCTTGTTTACGACCGACGGTAGATTGAAAACTATCACTAGGATAATTATTAAGTTTGATAGAATATGATACAATGGAGTAGAGGCTCTGTAGAGCAGACAAGAAATCTTCACAAATATCGGATAACAAGAGTTTATACATCAATGCATTTCTAGAAATGGAATCAAAAGCAACTTTAAAATCAACAAAACAACACTATAAACATTGCTTAGAACCTTTAGAATATTTTTCGATCAATGGTTTTAAGGCAAGGAAGAGAAAAACAATCTAGGAGTGTGGAACCGGGTTGTGTATAGTAGCAAATTCGTGAATTCTGTTGTGAAGAATGTTACAAAATAACGTGCATTGGTTACTACCTACGGCAACGCCTCGATACTTTTCAGCAATATATTTATCACCCTTCTTATGCAATGGTGGTCAAGAAGTTACAGTGTCATGCATTGGGAAAAGTATAGCTGCTGCTTGTTGAATCATCTTCTTACATTTCTTCCAGTTGATGACGTGGTGCTACCCATAATGCATCTGGATGGATGATAAATCCCCTGTATACTGTGATGGATTTTATCTCTCCAAGATTTGGTGCATGTGTGGAGGTCAGAATGGATGGTATCCCAGCTAAATCTGATTCCCATGTGGAAGTCAGAGTGGACGGTATCGCTTCAAGAGTCGGTGCACATGTGGAGGTCAGAATGGATTGTATCCCTGATATATTTGATGCCCATCTAGAGGTCAGAGTGGGAGGTATCTCTTCAAGAGTCGGTGCACATGTGGAGGTCAGAATGAATTATATCCCTGCTAGATTTGATGCCCATCTGGAGGTCAGAGTGGGCGGTATCTCTTCAAGAATTGGTGCACATGTGGAGTCAGAATGGATTGTATCCTTGCTAAAGCTGATGCCCATATGGAGGTCAGAGTGGACGGTATCTCTTCAAGAATTGGTGCACATGTGGTGGTCAGAATGGATGATATCTCTTCTAGATCCGATGCCTACGTATAGGTCAGAATGGACGGTATCTCTCCAAGATTTGATACGATGAAGGGTATCTCTGCAAGATTTGGTGCACACGTGTGTGCTAGAACGAACGTTTTTCCCATTAGATCTGATGCGGATGCGCAGGTGGTGTATATGATGGATCAAATAACAGACTGAGCCGAATCTTAATGTACAGTGATCAAGTGACGTTAATGCTATATGTTCGTTATCAATTAGACGTTATCTGCACACACATTTCTGAATAATTCATAACTATTCACAAACTGTTAGATTAGTGATACGTATTGTAATGTCTAGATGCTCATTTCCTGGTATTGATTAGGGAAAAGCTGCGGCATTATCTCTAATCAGTCTGGATGAGACGCGCAATATTTGACACCTCATTTCGCATGTTTATCTTAGTATAGCTTCTACAACACCAGATAATATGTGTACGAATGAATTATAAACATAATTTAACATCGTCCCTGTGTCAAAGTCATAGTGTGTAATTTCGTGGATTATATACATTTTTCACCCGAGATAAACTTGGGAGTGTATCCAAAGCGAATTAACTTGTCAAGATAAATTATATCTGGCGCGATACACATAGTCCTGATCAGACGTTACAGGATAATAATTGAATTTATCGTATGATTACTTCAGCACATCTTGCCACTTTGTCTTATTAGAGATTCTGATATTAACATATATATGTATATGTATATGTGTGCGTGCGTGCGTGCGTGCGTGCGCGCGCGCGCGCGCGCGTGCGTGCGTGCGTGCGTGCGTGCGTGCGTGCGTGCGTGCGCGCGCGCGTGAGCTCGTGTGTGTGTGTGCGCGTGCACGCGTGTGTACACCAGAGAAGACGTCACTTATAATCTTGACGTTACTGGAGCTGGAACCACACAGGGACTGACATCTTTACACTTGTTTCACTGTGACCAGATTTCAGATTTATGAATTCAAGTTAATAATCTTCGTTTCCCTGGATAGTAGAACCAGCAGCCACTAGCGTGTCATCTTGACTCTTGAGATCAGCTGCCACTAGTCCCAGTAATCTGTCACGGTGTAGTCATGAAGTAGACTTGGTAAACAAGCAACACCATGCCATGTCTCTTTAGTACCATTCTTGAATAAAAGGATCACCACAGGAAATTAAATGTATACCCGTTTATCCCTTTACTTCCTTCAGAAAGATTTGGAGGTTGACTCAAGAAACAAAATGAACTGTTGTGGAGCAGATGCACGTGATGCTGCCATTCTTCTAAGGACAGAATCAGATAACTTTTTCTTTCAACGATGATTTTCATCATTTGTTCGCTAATTCATTACCAAAATGACGCTGAGATGATGAGAAAGTTTGGTAATAAGTGTGTGTATAAATATCGGAGATGTCGCTCTGTGGCTGTATATGTCTGTAACACATAACAGTTCTGGCATTGCACGGTGCTAGTACTTTAATTGATTTAGCGGGTGATGTGGCGGGCTTTCGGGTGATGTGGCGCCTTGCGGGTGATGTGGCGGGCTTGCGGGTGGTGTGGCGGGCTTGCGGGTGATATGGCGGGATTGCTGGTGATGTGGCGGGCTTAGGGTGATGTGGCGGGCTTGCGGGTGATATGGCGGGTTTGCGGGTGATATGGCGGGCTTAGGGGTGATGTGGTGGCTTTACGGATGATGTGGCTGGCTTGTGAGTGATGTGGCCGGCTTCCGGGTGATGGGGCGGACGTGCAGGTGATGTGGGGATTGTGGGTGATATGGCGGGCTTGTGGGTGATATGGCGGTATTGCGGGTGATGTGGCGGGCTTGCGTGTGATATGGCGGACTTGTGGATGATGTGGCGGGCTTGCAAGTGATTTGGTGGGTTTGCGGGTGGTGTGGCGGGCTTGCGGATGAGGTGACGGGCTTGCGGGTGATATGGCGGGATTGCTGGTGATGTTGCGGGCTTATGGTGATGTGGCGGGATTGCGGGTCATATGGCGGGGTTGCGGGTGATATGGCGGGATTGCGAGTGATATGGCGAGGTTGCGGGTGATGGTGCGGGCTTGCGGGTGATGTGGCGGGCTTGTGGGTGATGTGGAGGTCTTGCAGGTGATATGGCGGGCTTACGGGTGATGTGGTGGCTCTACGGGTGATGTGGCGGGCTTGTGAGCGATGTGGCCGGCTTGCGGTTGATGTGGTGGTCTTGCGGGTGATGGGGCGGACGTGCGGATGATGTGGCGGGATTGTGGGTGATATGGCGGGCTTGTGGGTGAGATGGCGGTCTTGCGGGTGATGTGGTGGGCTTGCGTGTGATATGGCGGGCTTGTGGATGATGTGGCGGGCTTGCATGAGATGTGGCGGGCTTGTGAGTGTTGTGGCGGGCTTGCAGGTGATGTTGCGGGCTTGCGGGTGATGTGACTGTCTTGCGTGTGATATGGCGGGCTTGCGGGTGATATGGCGGGCTTGTGGGTGATGTGGCCAGCTTGCGGTTGATGTGGCGGTCCTGCGGGTGATGTGGCAGACTTGGGATGATATGGCGGGTTTGCGGGTGATATGGCGGGATTGTGTGTGATGTGGCGGGCTTGCGGGTGATATGGTGGGATTGTGGGTGATATGGAGGGCCTGCGGGTGATGTGGCTGGCTTGCGAGCTATGTGGCGGGCTTGCTGGTGATATGGTGGGCTTGCAGGTGATGTGGTTGGCTTGCAGGTGATGTGGCGGGATTGCGTGTGATATGGCGGGCTTGTGGGTGATATGGCAGGCTTGCAGATGATATGGCGGACTTGCCGGTGATATGGTGGACTTGCGGGTAATATGGCGGGCTTACAGGTGATGTGGCAGGCCTGCGGGAGATGTGGCTGGCTTGTGGGTTATGTAACCGGCTTGAGGTTGATGTCTTGTGGGTGATGTGGCGGGCTTGCGGTTTATATGGTGGTCTTGTGGGTAATGTGGCGGGTTTGCGGGTGGTGTGGCGGGCTTGCGAGTGATATGGCGGGCTTGTGGGTGATATGGCAGGCTTGCGGGTGATGTGGCTGACTCATGGGTGATATGGCGGGCTTACGGGTGATGTGGCGGGCTGCGGGTGATGTGGTGGGCTTGCGGTAATCTGGCGGACTTGCGGGTGATATGGCGGGCTTGTGAGTGACGTGGCCAGTTTGCGGTTGATGTGGCGGTCTTGCGGGTGATGTGGCGGACTTGGGGTGATATGGCGGGTTTGCGGGTGATATGGCGGGATTGCGGGTCATGTGGCGGGCTTACCGGTGATATGGTGGGCTTGCAGATGAGGTGGTTGGCTTGTGGGTGATGTGGCAGGATTGCGCATGATATGGCGGACTTGCGGGTGATATGGCAGAATTGCGGGTGATGTTGCGGGCTTGCGGGTGATATGACGGGCTTACAGGTGATGTGGTAGGCTTACGGGTGATGTGGCTGGCGTGTGGCTGATGTGGCCGGCTTGAGGTTGATGTCTTGCAGGTGATGTGGCGGGCTTGCGGTTTATATGGCGGTCTTGTGGGTAATGTGGCGGGTTTGCACGTGATGTGGCGGGCTTGCGATTGATATGGTGGGCTTGCGGGTGATATGGCAGGCTTGCGGGTGATGTGGCTGACTTATGGGTGATATGGCGGGCTTACGGGCGATGTGGCTGGCCTGCGGGTGATGTGGTGGGCTTGCGGGTAATGTGGCGGACTTGCGGGTGATATGGCGGGCTTGCGGATGATATGGCGGGCTTGCAAGTGACATGGCGGTCTTGCGGGTGATGTGATGGGATTGCGGGTGATGTGGAGGGTTTACGGGTGATGTGGCGGGCTTGCGAGTGATGTGGCGGGCTTGTGGGTGATGTGGCGGACTTGCAAGTGATGTGGAGGCTTTACGGGTGATGTGGCGGGCTTGCGGGTGATATGGTGGGCTTGTGGGTGATATGGCGGGCTTGCAGGTGATGTGGCCGACTTGTGCGTGATATGGGGGGGGGGGGTTGTGGATGATGTGGCGGGCTTGCGGAGATGTGGCGGGCTTGGAGGTCATGTGGCGGGCTTGAATGTGCTATTGCAGGCTTGCCGGTGATGCGGCGGGCTTGCAGGTGATATGGCTGGCCTGCGGGTGATATGGCGGTCTTGCAGGTGATGTTGCGGGCTTGCCGATGATGTGGCGGGCTTGCGGGTGATATGGTAGACTTGCGGGGGATGTGTCGGACTTGCGAGTGATGCGGCGGGCTTGTGGCTGATGTGGCCGGCTTGGGGTTGATATGGCGGTCTTGCGGATGATGGGGCGGGCTTGAGGCTGATTAGGCGGGCTTGTGGGTGATATGGCATGCTTGCGGGTGATGTGGTGGGCTTGTCGGTGATGTTGCGGGCTTGCGGGTGATGTGGCGGACTTGCGGGTGATATGGCGGGCTTGCAGGTGATGTGGCGGGCTTGCGGGTGATATGGCGGGCTTGCGGAGATGTGGCGGGCTTGTAGGTCATGTGGCGCACTTGAATGTGCTATTGCAGGCTTGCCGGTGATGCGGCGAGCTTGCGGGTGATATGGCGGGCTTGCGGGAGATGTGGCGGGCTTGCAGGTGATGTTGCGGGCTTGCCGGTGATGTGGCGGGCTTGAGGGGGATATGGCGGGCTTGCGGGTGATATGGTAGACTTGCCTGTGATGTGTCGGAGTTGCGGATGATGTGGCGGGCTTGTGAGCGATGTGGCCGGCTTGGGGTTGATGTGGCGGTCTTGCGGGTGATGTGGCGGACGTGCGGGTGATATTGTGGGCTCATGGGTGATATGGCGGGCTTTGCGGGTGATGTGGCCCGCTTGCGCGTGATAAGGCAGGCTTGTGGATGATGTAGTGGGCTTGTGGAGATGTGCCCGGCTTGTAGGTCATGTGGCGGGCTTGAATGTGCCATTGCAGGCTTGTCTGTGATGCAGCGGGCTTGCGGGTGATATGGCGGGCTTGCGGGTGATGTGTCGGACTTGCGGGTGATGTGGCGGGCTTGTGGGTGATGTGGTCGGCTTGTGGTTGATGTGGCGGTCTTGCGGGTGATATGGCGGACGTGCGGGTGATGTGGTGGGCTTGCGGGTGATATGGCGGACCTGTGGGTGATATGGCTGGCTGGCGGGTGATCTGGCTGGCTTGCGGGTGATATGACGGTCTTGTGGGCGATGTGGCATGCTTGCGGGTGATTTGGCGGGCTTGTGGGTGATCTGTCGGGCTTGTGGGTGATGTGGCGGGCTTGCGGGTGATGTGGCGGGCTTGTGAGTGATATGGCGGGCTTGCGGGTTATATGGTAGGCTTGGGGTGATGTGGCGGAAATGCGGGTGATGTGGCGGGTTTGTGGGTGATGTGGCCGGCTTTCGGTAAATGTGGCGGTCTTGCGGGTAATGTGGCTGGCTTGCGGGTGATGTGGCGGACTTGCGGGTGATATAGCGGGATTGTGGGTGATGTGGCAGACGTGCGGATGATGTGGCGGGTTTGCGGGTGATATGGCTGGCTTGTGGATGATATGGCAGGCTTGCAGGTGATGTGACGGCCTTGTGAGTGATGTGGCCATCTTGCGGTTGGTGTGGCGAGCTTGCGGATGATATGGCGGTCTTGTGGGTGATGTGGCGGGCTTGCGCGTGCTGTGGCGGGCTTGTGGGTGATGTGCCGGACTTGCGGGTGATATGGTGGGCTTGCGGGTGATATGGCAGACTTTTAGGTGATGTGGTAGACTTGCGGGTGATGTTGCGGGCTTGCGGGTGATGTTGCGGGCTTGTGGCTGATATGTCTGGCTTACGGGTGATGTGGCGGGCTTGCGGGTGATGTGGCCGGCTTGCAGGTAAGGTGGCGGGCTTGCGGATGATGTGCCGGGCTTGTGGGTGATGTTGCGGGTTTGCGCATGGTGAGCAGGTTTTCGGGGTGGGGTGGCGGGCTTGCGGGTGATCGTGGGTCTGAGACCACCAAGCCACGACAGATCGTGTGCTCAAACCTCACCAGCACGCGATTCCAAGTTGTCACTAACGTCAAGCATGCACCAATCCACCACAACTATGCATATATTACAAAACATCAGCCGCCCCAATGAGAGCCATCAAATGAACTGTTAATATGTCCGTAATGCTTATACTTTTTCACGGCAATTGATGTAATAATTACAGAACTCTAATGTGAACGCGAGTGTGAGTTAGACCATAGTGTGGGGGTAGTGTGGGCGTTGTGATGCACGATGAGAAAGTGTAATCATATGTTGTCATGCCAATATGAGTGGCAGTACATTTCAGCAGAAATGGCTGTATTTATTAAAGAAAGTACAGTACATTCAGTTGAAATGGTTGTAATAATTAAAGAAATCTAATCTGTGTAGGGTGTGTATGCACGATAGACCATACAGTGGGGGTGGTGAGGGTGGTGATGCTCGATGATCAGGGGATTGTAATCATATTTTGTCGTGCAGATATGGGTGATAGTAAGTTCAGATTAAAACCAATTGACCAGGTTTCTTGATGAGAAAAAGCATCATCATCTCGAGTATTGTTGATACAATTGAACACGTATCCTATGTTAATATCCACTTTCCAGATCCTACCCCGGCTCAGATCCCCTGCGCAATAATCATAGACTATGGCTACAATAATATTTAAGTCTTCCACAGGCGGTTGTATTCGCCCTTGTTTATGTCCCACCAAGGCGGCTGTATTCGCCCTTGTTTAAGTTTCACCAGGACGGTTGTATTCACCTTGGTCTTACTCGTGTTTGCCGATAAATTGACATTTGTTATTGCACGTCTTATGATATGTTTTCTCAATCCAGTGTTCATTCATTGGCTATGTTGATAACGATGAGTTTGATGCGGGATGAAGTAATATAGATGAAGAATCGGAAATCGCGCTTGTATGGACAAATTGTGCCACTGTCAGCACCGCCATGCTTGAATAAACACGCTGTGCCATGGTCAGCACCGCCATGCTTGAATAAACAAGCTGTGTCACGGTCAGCACCATCATGCTTGAATAAACACGCTGTGCTACGATCAGCGCCGTCATGCTTGCATTTTTTGATTTAAACATATTTTATTGTAACAATTGCACAATGGGATCGGGCACAAGTTCTTACAACTTAGATTTGCCCTCTCCCTACAGAATTATTATAAGCAGCCAATGATTGAGAACACAAAACCGAGGTGAGAGAGAAACAATAAATTAAGAGGTGAGAGAGAGAGAGAGAGAGAGAGAGAGAGAGAGAGAGAGAGAGAGAGAGAGAGAGAGAGAGATATGTAGGGGATAAAAAACGATGTAAACAGATTAAACGAGATTAGGAAAGAAAAGAACAGCTCCTTCAAACCCTGTCATTGTCGGATAGCTGTTAGCCATTAATATAATAGATTAAACAAAAGGAATAATTGAATTAACAGACCATATTCATGGTTATTCCAGACCGTCGTCATTTACCCCCGTTTACCCACCCCAACCTTTCCTCTCAACTCCCACCATGCTTTCACCAGGTCTTCTCTTCTCATTTCTTACACGAAAAACGAAACAGAAACGAGAAATGAGACCCAGTCACCTCCAACCCCGCCCACCCCACACATTCAAAATGGCTCCACTCCTGTGTATTTAGGTAAATCTGAACTTTTAACCTCCTCATAACTTGGAACGAAAAGTTTGAGGAGATTAACAGTTTGGCGAGCCTTTATTGCTTGCATAAACATGCTGTTCCGCTGTCAGAACAGCAATGCTTAAATAAACACGCTGTGCCACGGGTAGCACTGCCATGCTTGAATAAACATGATGTGCAACGGTCAGCGCCGTCATGCTTGAATAAATACGCTGTGCCACGGTCAGCATGATCACGCTTGAATAAACACGCCGTGCCGCTGTTAGCCCCGTCATGCATGAAAAAACACGCTGTGCCAATGTCACCACCGTCAAGAATCTTAGTAATAATTAGTATATAACAAGCCACAAACCTGAGAGTTGTGCTGATCGTATGATGCTGTAATGTCGCTGCCAGAATAACAGAGAACGTTCAGAAATTACTATGAACATGATCGAGCAAGTTTCTTTAGGCAAGAAAAATGCATCTTTATTGTGACTACGAGAGGTGGTCAGTTTATTTTGTCACAAGATTGCACGATTTCTTGCTGCACACCTTTGGTCAATTGTCTCACTCACAATACCTTTTTACAAAGCCCACGAGCTTACCGACACGCTAGTTTAGTTTGTTGAGGGGAATGACGCCGTCACTGATCAGAAATGAACTTTTGAAAGAAAATATCAGTGTCAGTGTGAGGACCAGTTATCGCGTAAAGAATAACATCGGAAAAGAACGGCAATTGACGAATCTAACACATGGAAAATCTGCTACGTTGAAAATCAGAAGAAGATGAACTGTAGTATCAAAACAAGTGATAGACAAAGTGAAGAAAATGATAGCAAGAATTAACCCACCGACACAACGTGAGATGAACAATCTATTAGGAATTAGTTTGGGATCCGTAAATAACACCATAAACAGTGTTATCAAGGCAAAACTGAGAAAAAATGTTTGGTTCATAAACTATCCCTAGAGCAGGTTGAAAAGAGGAGGAAGAGGAGCTAAGGCTGTACCTGAAGCTGTGTGTGGGGAAGTGGAAAAACTTTGTCACCACAGATGAGACTATGTTTTATCTAGGTGGAAGCTACGGAAAACGGCGAGTCTGTTATGTTAGGAAAGGACAAATTGGTATGGATAAGTTGAAGTTTGTTAAACGTGAGAGTTTCGCGCCTGGTTTCATGGTATGGGCAGGCGTTAGTCATTACGGAAAGACCAGTCTTAAATTCATTGATCGGAATGCGAAAATCAATGCTGATTATTACATCAAACATGTTTTGAGACCCTTTTTGAAACATGATGTTCCCAAATTATTCCCATGGAACAAATAGAAGGACATGTTTTTTCACCAAAATAGTGCCTCCTCTCATATTGCACGAAAGAGCTTAACATACTTAAAGCAGAACAATGTTAAATTCATTAGCCCTGAAGAATGGATGCCGAAGTCGCCGGATGCTGCCCCTATGGACTTTAGTATCTGGGGGATTGTCAAGCGCCGTCTACAGAAGCAGAAAGTTACAAGTCTTAACAGTCTAAAACGTGCTCTCAAAACCGAATGGAAGGCACTAGTCAAACTGTGATCAATACAGCCCTTTCTTCTTGGCCTAAGCGCTGTAGACTGATATATCATGCTCAGGGGTCTCAAATTGAACATCTTCTGCAATGAAATTATTTTGTGATAAATTATTGTTGATTAAATACTTATTTGAAATTTGTGACAAAATAAACTGAACACCTCTCGTATTCAGCTAATAATCAGACCAGCAAGAGCGATTGATGTATGTGCAGATGACAGTTGATATGAAACAGGCGCCCGTATTGTTGCAATGTTTTCCTGTCATTCCAAGGGAGATGAGGCGACATATAGACGACACGGATGTCAATTATGACAGGTCTCTCATCTTTTCACTATCGCTACATTACATCTTTGTTTCACATGAGCGGGTCCTCATCCATGTTTATGTCAGGCCATCACGGGATCTATAGCAGATATGTATACTGGGTGACGGCATGTCCAACGCTGTAGCATGCATGGATGGAGAATATGGCCATAGATCCGCTATCCCTGACACTTTACCAAGCAATAAAGTACAGTCAGAACCGTTCTTGCTGCAGAGAACCCGGAGTGTCTGTCCTTTATTGCGGCATGATTATTGTCAGCGTTAGAACTAACACATGCCATGTAGAGGAAGTCCATTGAGAAAAGCCATAAAGAAGCCATACATTATTTTTATTTAATTCTTTCTCATCACTTGACACGCCTGTCTTATTTAATTAAATTCTATATCTGCAGCATTCCTTCATTCATTATTTATTTTATTTTTCAAGTTTTAATTTATCTATTATTTCCTTTCCTGCTCTGTCTCTGACATTTGTCTCTACTCGCCATGCCAAATTAAAGATACAGTCTGTATGTCTGTCTGATCCTTCAGAATGTCACACATTTACAATGTTGACCAAATTGGACACCCAATACAACGATGTCAAATGCAAGAGCTAGGAACAGATTAATTTTACTTGTATTGTATAAAACCGAAGGTTATTTCAAAGAAAATCAGCGGTATAGTCAGGCTGTCATTCCTGTCAATCATGAATCATCTAATGTGCAGGAATAATTTACACAACTATACGTGCTTTGATCGAATGCAAATAAATTTCGATGAAGAAAGATCCGACAAATCTAATGTACGGTTTACCAACAACTTAGTGTAATGAACAAAATAAACCTGTTTGCTTTTGTCAGATTTCCAAATGGCACACAGCTTCCATGGACGAATATCATGTCCAAACTGGCTGCTCTTTGCTCTCATACATATCCCCATTCATGATGATACACGGCTTCTCGGCGACTAAAGAATACAATCTGTTTGTCTTGTAGAGCTGGCTGATGAATGATAGTAGCCTAGTCTTCTTAATGAACACCATCGCATCCAGTGTTAGAAGATGAGAGGTCTAATTCTTCTTCGATATTTACCTAACGCGGCAATGTGCCACTGATAGCTACCATCCATCTTCCTGCTTCTGTCCAGATGCTTGCCTTAATAAGCTGCTGGTTTGATGTAGATAGATTTAATGGCTTGATACCGCAAGTTAAAGAAGTCTTCTATTCGAACGAACTGTGATTCTGAGACAAAGACAAATTACTAACCACGATCCCCTGTCAAGCAAGAATAACACTCACGATATTTTTCTCATCGCAATTCCTGAATAAATACTAGAATATATAAATCAGAACGCTATGCATACACCAGAAACAATTAGGGTTTCCGCCTCATTTCAGGATATTGTGCCGAGAAATTATAATACTGAGATATTATATATTGGATTCTTGTCGATCTGGCCTATGTTCCTGGTAAAGTGGAGAATGCATCACGCTGAACGGTAGGCGAATAGAACAGGACCATATCCATCAACTGACATACATATCTCAATGTCTCAAACCATTCCTGTTTTTATCAGACATAATGTCTGATGTGATGCCTTTTATCAGTTTGATCTTCGACAATGCCAATCTGTTATGGATATAGGAGATACTGTGTGCAACAACACTCTGCCAATAAAATAAATAACTATTTGTTGTAAGACTCTCTGAAAACCCCAATAAATACTCACGAGTATGCCATGTCTAGTTTCAAGCTCAGAAAAGATAAATTTGCTACGATGTAAGACGTTCTAGTAAATAGTTTGGGATGTTGTTTCCATTGCAATTATTTTCTAAATGTTCAAAATCGTTATTGTATGGTGATCATCATTTTAATCAGAGGGAATTTTAGTGTTGAAAGCTTTATTGTGTTCCGTTTACGAATCGTGACTCCTAAAACCGTACACTATGGCTCACCCATTATTTGACATCATAAGCCAAGTATTTGCATGATAGAGTCACATCTTTAACACGTGAAAATATCTGTTTCTTCGATCAGAAAGCAGCCTGTCTTTAAAAAGTCTCCTCAGGCTTGATAATATCGAATTACATTGGATGCTTGTTGTCAGATTTTTCCATTGTTGATCTTCTGATGTTGGGTATTTTATTGAACCTTGTGGATGCCTCAGATGTATTTGGTCAAATCTTGCTATCAAAATTATATGTTTTGGAAAATGGTCAAGAAGGAAGGTGTCCGCACCATAGTACACCAACATAGATGGTATTTCTGCTGGATCTTCTGAACATAATACGCTGCTCAGAATGGTCACAATGTCTGTGTTAGATCGTATGAACACCAGCTCGGAATAACTCTGTTTGTTGAAATAGAGATGATTACATTACATGATCACGTGAATTCAATTATATCCATGAACATAACTGAGAAATATTAGAGCCACGCCCATCTACACAAAAGTAGATCTGAGCATAGTTCCTCGCAGATCCACCAAGATAGAGTTAATTCTCTCTATCCTGAAGTTCTTCTCAAATCTTTATTCATCTACAATTTCATCTACAATATCCTTTTTATTCAACAGGGAGTAATTATAGTTTTTAATGGTGTGAGATTGTAAATTTCACTTAACCAATATATGGTAGTATTAGTTCATGCAGAAATGTGAAAGGTTTAATCAAGACTGTAAAGTTCCAGAGTTTACCTAATCACGAAAGTATACATTACAGTATTCTGTCTTTACTGTGCCAATAGCGAAGAAATCGGCGTGGTGTACATTTCTCAACAATTTTTATGACAGCAAAACCTTCCACCAAATTTGTTATAAAATGGATACCAGTTCATCCTTTTATTAATTTGGAAGTTTAAAATATTTATATTAGAGTGGTAATGGTTAAGCGTGCATCTAGCATCGTATTGCCGCATTCTGTCCGGAAATTTGTTATTGCACAAAGATTTATACATCAGCCTCGACGAGGAGCTGGCACTAAACCAAAGACAGAATCTGATAATTATTTATTTCAATTCCGTAGGTTATTCTGTCATTTGTTACCTTTATTTGCCTATTGCATTGTGAATTTACTAATAGCAGACTGAAAATCAGTGTGAATCATGCAAGGATGTGGCACCGTGCAAGGAGATATAATTTAAAGGAACTCTCACCTCATAATAAACTATTTATTCAGGTGATTCAATATGACACACATAAAATATACATGCCATTTTAGCTTTCTCTTATGACGTCATACAAGAAGCAATACATTAAGGTAGCATCGCCCATAAGAACTACGCATGTCAAAAATAAAAAAATAGTAAAGCAATAAAATTACAAACATATTTGTCATTGCAATACTTTTGGTGAGGTAATCGCTGTAGCTTTCAGTATTTCCGATGGGTGTGCATGCAACACATCGGGCAGACGACAGCACTGATCACGGCAGCCGACAGCACTGGTCAAGGCAGCCGACAGCACTGATCCAGGCATTCGATGAAGACATGCACAGATTGTAAATTACCTTTCCGCATCTCTCTGGCATCATTTCGTTGTCTCTATTCATCTCCTCCAATTTAATCAGCCTTCTCGAAATGTTAAATTAAAATACATATTTTAACTTGACTATTAAATTTCCACCGTCCATGACGAATCGCCGAAAAGCTTTTTTTTAAACTAGAATAGATATCTATGCATATTTAATCTGTGTTTCTGTTAATTTGTGTTTAAACTTTGACCAATTTGACTAATTTGACACATGTTACAAATACTTGCTGAGATTGCTCGAGTAAAAGATCCTTTATTGTATTCAACTGTAGGTTGCATAAAATTCCGCCAGCTACATAACCAGTGCGCTAATGATGAATGGTGTAATGTGCCTGATTACTGTGCATGGCTTATCATCGAATACCACTCATTTTCCACCAATACAGCTCCATCAACGCGAATGTAAAGTGTACCAATAACTTAGTGAATTGACCAGTTCATTTGTTCTTGCCAGCCACTTGAATGCCACTGCCTCATGTCCCAACGATGCTCTGCTCTCAAGCAAAACCCATTCATGATGATACACAGATTCTTATCGGCTAATGAATACAATCTGCATGTCCTGTATAGCTGGCCCGTGTTGCTAATCAATAATAGCGCAGCTATTGTTAGAAGATGCTGCCAGTTCTAATTCTTCATCGATATTCAAAGACAGCAGCCACGAATAAAGAGGAGTATATCTGTGAATTGTCAGACAATCATTCTGTGACTCTATAAAGGACTCTCTCGTCGCTCAATGAAGACACAGTAAAGTGGTCGTGTCCTTTTACCGCGAGATCGACAGTGCATGCCTTATCGGCTTATTAGGACTAGTAAGTTTATTCAGGAATAGACCAGTAGCAGAGCTCCAACACAGTGACCATCTTCACAAAATATTAGATTATTTATATTTATTGTAATTCTTAGAGATGTGTTATTTCTTGGCCCTGATTATGGATACGTTATCTCTAATCAGTCTGGACAAGACGCGTGGTATTTTGGCACATCATTTCGATTGTTTCTCACAAGAGGACGACGCCAAATAATATGCATGCAAACCAATGATAAGAATAATTTAGCATCACCCGTGTGTCAAAGTCATAAAGAGTAATTTGCTCGATTATGGAAATTTTTCAGCAGATGTAAACTTCCGAGTGTATCCAACGCGAATTACGTTGTCAAGATAAATTATCTCTGTCCTGACACATAGCTGTGATCAGACGTTACAGGATAATAATTGAATTTAACGTATGATTACTTTAGCCCGTCTTGTCCCGTTGTCTTATCAGCAATCCTGATATTAGCATATATATGGTTATTCTATATGTATGTGCTTACAGAGCCGCCTGATGGCGTATATCAGTGTACTTGCTGTTATCACAGTCTGTCATATTTTCTCTCTTCCATGTGCAATGTCTACATCGCATCTCATATTAATAAAGATCCATTTCTAGCCATGCCACGCCCATTTCTAGCTACGCTCCGCCCACATTTTGCACATGTTGGGATCCTTTAACTTGTAGCTTATCTTAACCTCCTTTCTAGGAGAACCGTCCAAGTACTTATGATTACGACAATACACTATTTTATTTATTATTTACCATTACCTATCATCACCATTTACCACATCGGGACATCACTGAGATCAAAGATGACAACTACAACGTAGTATAAGTCCAAGCCACCAGCCACGTCGCGCAACCTTCGATTTATATACTTTGAGCCTTGACTTCTCAAAATCCCATTGCCATTGTAATTATACTGGTAAGTTGATGGATATGTTGACACTAATTTGCATGTATAATTTTGCTACCTATGGCAAACACAGCGCCAAGTCAGATTAGTTTCAAAATATTCAACATAATGTTTATTAAATAATAAATCCATCATTCAGTTATGATTGTGACAACAGACTATACGTGATGTAATTGGATATGATGTCATATACGTGAGTGGCATATCAGATATATCCATTCTGTGTATGGTGTGGATCTCTTAGAGGCTGGTGCAAGGAGGAAGATGTGTTGTTGTATGATGTTGCATGAACAGCTTCCATAACCTGTTCGTAAACTGTTGCTTAGCCCTTAGCACACTGATGTCAATATTATATCTTCTACAGTGTCAATAGCAAAAGAAACTTGTGTACCTTTTTCAACAATGTTGGTGGAATATGTTGCTGTCTACGACAGCACCATCTTCCACCAAATTTGCTAAAAAAATAAACACCAGTTTATCTTTTACTTTAATTTGAAAATTAAAAATTTTGACATCAGAGTGGTAAGGGTTACCCCGCACTATAAGATATTTACTGCAAACATACTTTCTGGATAGACACCATTATTGTCGAATAGAATGGTGCTGAATTTACTGCCACGTGTTTGAGAGAAATAGTTGACATGATAACTGACGACGAACTGACACATCGTATCACCCCCACCCACTATCCATCTGTGATTGTCTCAACCATAAGCTTGATATTCTGTCCTAGGCACATAGATGCGCTAAGTAGACCAATAAGCCGATAGATGCACTGACACCATACGATGTATGCTGATCCAGGCCCGTCACATATAACCTTCCCATTCAATCCATGCTGACGCGGCTTAGATTTTGTTAACGCGACACCGAGGTGTGTAAAGCCTTACGAAACGCAGACAAATCAGGAACTCGATGCAATGATGAAGGTCTCAACAGATCTCGATCTGACTCAGGAGTGACTGACGTCTATAGATCACAGGCGTTAATCACCTTACTTTGCTTAATCCCTGGAATTCACCGAGAGTGAAGCAAATCTCTGGACCGGTTAGATGATACTATTTATTTGTTGTTGCTACTTAATGTAGTATAATTATTTGCGTGAAAGGGTCATGTCTTTCTTTCTCATTCCCATTCGTTCAGTAGATGTTTCAAGCTCACAACATCTAGCTTAGTCCATCAAGCTAATTATAATCTCTCAGAGCCAATAAATAGCAGAGGCATGTCCATGCGTGCACGAATGTTACTGTACACAGTTCTCAAATCTGTGTACTTCATCTCCAATCTCTGGTCTTCTTGAGACAACGTCGTTCATTATAGATAGTAATCGTGTGAGATTACAACTATGTCAATCCGACCGATACATTCGTTATACATTTTTATTTTATGTGAGCGTGCGCACAAGCTGCTGAAGCGTAAGCGTCTCTATGTTAACAGAAATCTGTTATTGGACAATGATTTACAGAGCTGATATTCTTCTAAGGGCAGAATCAGATAATTGTTGGTTTTAATGGTAATTGCCAGCTTTTGCCAGCTTATTCGGTATCAATACAAATTCACACTGATGAGAAAGTTTGATAATGAATAAATCTCTGTAAGAACATCGTTCATTGACTCCACGTGTTTGTAATAAATAGTATGGCTGATATTGAATGCCACCACTGGTTGCGCTTTAATTTGTTGCTGGGCGGTGTGGCAAGGCTTTGATAAACGGCATCATACAGGACTGTCGTATTTAATCCCTTTCGATAGCTACGATATCTACCCAACGCGTCATTGAGCATGTACTTTATTTATCAAACTTTAACTTATTTAATACTTAATTCGCTTGAAGAAATCTCATTACATGGACATTGACGGTTTGAAACATGATGTGTGATGCAATTTGTTTTACACTATCATTCTTCTAATGTTTGACAAATTTAATTCAACAAAGCCTCCACATCACATCACCAAAGCGTCATAACATCTTAAAATAGACTGCCACTGTATTAGACATTTATCTATCGCTGTATCTCTACGTCGCCAGTCTCTACACCCCACCCCCACCACGCCCCACCCCATCTCCTCTATCTCTCTCTCTCTCTCTCTCTCTCTCTCTCTCTCTCTCTCTCTCTCTCTCGCTCCATACATTTCTTGCTGATCGGGGCATATGAAGAATACATATTCATACATACTCACTCTCTCAATATTCCTGTTTCTCTTTGTGTGCCCTCCAATTTACTAAGCCTATTCGAAATGTTAAATTAAAAACTCTTTTTGTGTAACCATTACATATTCAGGATACAAAACGTTTTTAGAGTATATTTATGTGTATATTTGATCTTTCGAAATGCCATATGTTTACAATACTGACAAATTTGACGCATACGCCAATTACTTGCTGTGATTCCTTGGGGAAAGGATCCGTTATTGTATTCAACTGCAGGTTGTTTCTAAGCACATCAGCGAGATAATCAAGCTGCTAATGATGAATCCTCTGATGTGCCGGATTAATGTGCGTTGCTTTATATACTCTTACCACTTTCTACCATCACAATTAATTAACAGATATTATTATAGATAAATCAGAATATTTAGTACAGACGACTAGATTTCCCTCCTCATTTCGAGATATTGTTCTGGAACAATATAACCCTGGGATATTAGATAGCCTGTTGAAACTCATATCTCAAATATATCCCTGCCATTTTCCGAGGCGGTGGTACTTCTTAGAGATGCTCTATATCTTGGTTCTGTTTAGAGATAAGCTGGGCCATTTTTGTCTCTCTAATCCGCCTGGACTGCTGATATTTTTATCATCTCGCGTGTTTATTATAGTATAACCTCCACAATGCCAGATAATATGTATGAGGACGAATCCTAAGAATAACATAGCATCATCCCCGTGCTAAATTCATAGAGAATAATTTGCTTGATTATGGACATTTTTCACCAGAGATAAACATGGGAGTATTTCCAAAGTGAATTATATTATTCAGTTACATCTGATCACAACTATGTGAGAAATATCTTGACATAGCTCTGATCAGATGTTACTGAATAATAATTTAATTTAACATATTATTGATTCAGTCCGTCTTGTCGCTTTGTCTTAGCAATTAGCAATTGAGATATTAGCATATATTTATATGGTTATTGCCAATGTATGTGCTTATAAAGAGGCGTAATACTTTGCCCGTGTTGAGTTTGCAATGGCACCACACAGGATCTTAGACCACTAGACTTGGTGTTACCAAAGTTTGTCATTCTTCCCTTTCATAATTTGACATGTCGGCAACACATCTCACATTCTGTGTATAATGGAGAACTGCTAGAAGTTGGTGGAGTGAAAAGAAAGTTCGTTGTATGAGGTTGCATAAGCAGTTTCTACAAGCTGTTTGCGCACACATTTGTTTAAGTTGTTACTTTAAAATGCTGTGCTAATATGTTATTTTCAGAGTTAGAAATCGTTTATCTCCAGAATAAACACGAGTTTTGTCAAGCATAATGAAGCTGGATTTGTTGTCACATTGTTGGGATCAATAGCTAGCGGGTACAATACAATGCTGGTTCATGTTTTCAGATACATCATTTCACCACCTGTCCATGTGTGATTGTCGCAACCATAAACTTAACATTATGTTTTAGACACATTAACAGATACGCCCAACAAACACGTAACCAGATAAATGCATTGAGACCAAGTACTTTATGCTGTTACTGAACTGTCACCTATAATCGTCCATTCAATCCATTCTGACGTGGATTAAATGTTGCTAACACCACATTTACCTGGCTAAATCCAGAAAAAACGTGAACTCGATGCTGTGGTTAACGTAACAGCAGATTGTCTTGTTCTGATTCAGCAGCGATTGGCATGTATGGATCAGAGGGCATGTATATCTTAGTCTGTGCTAAAACATGCCATTTAGAGTAGAATAGAAGCGATATAGGAAACATTACCATGTGTTTTGGCTCATTCCCATTGCATAAGGACATGCTCCCTGATCATAACATCTAGTACCATCAGAAAAGCTAATTATAAATTCCAAGACAATAAATAACTGACGCTCCGCCATGAACCCAGGAATGTTGTCGAATAGCGGTGCCAATTTCTACCTGTCTCAAGCACTCGTCTCTCTACAGCTATCATCGCCCATCAGTGGTTCTCATATCTTTATTTATCTACAGTTTCAGTCCTTCAACTTCACTTCCTAAGACAACTTCGTTAATTATAGATGGTAATCTTGTGAGATTACAACTATTACTAGGCCTATGGGCGTGCGTGCGTGCGTGCGTGCGTGCATGCGTGCGTGTGTGCGTACGTGTGTGCGTGCGTGTGTATGTGCAAACTGTTCGGAAGATGATTTCAGTTTCCCATCTTCAGAAATCTAATGATGAAGTCTGGATAATAAATCTCTGCATAAATATCGCTCATTGGCTGCACGTGTCTGTACTAATTGACAAAGTTGATATTGCGTGATGCTAGTGCCCAGGTTTTAATTTGCATGTGGGTGATGTGGTGGGTTCGTGAGTGATGAAGGGACATCAAAAGACAAAGGTTCTAGCGAGCGAAATACGGACTGCAGGTACCTCATCATGGTGAATGGCGTGTTGAAAGTAGCTGCTGAAGCGGGTAACATTTAACAGTAACCGATGTTTGTATTAACAACATCGAGGTTTGATATTGCAATATATCACATTGTAAACACTCCATTCTGACATTGCTTGTGGTGATTCTATAACAATGGCAACTACAAGGAATTTTGATGAAATCCGTTGCAATGTGATAACATCCTGATCAAGAGTACGCATGCGCCTATGGTCTGATGTGCAGATGGTTAATCAGTCGAGTTCTCTCAAGTTTTCTACTAGGTGCGGCGGGTTGGGATTCTGCATGACGATATATTGGCACTACCAATCTTTAGTGAGATTGTCTTTTTCTACATACTTCTTTGTCTAATGTTTGAAAAATTGATGCTTCCAATGCTCCGCAGCAAATCACTACCCTCAACATCTTGGTAGAGGAACATATTAACATAGCTGTGGTGGTAACATGCAGTGTTTCAGTAGCTCTGTTGAAATTGTCACGTGTAGGTTAGTCATCTTTCCTGCGACCATGTTCACATGAATATGCAGCTCGTTGTCAAGCTGCTCATTGGCTCATGAGAAGTAAATGTTTCACCGCAGTCCACTTGAATACTCCACTGCTGCTGCAACTTGTGTGGCGCTGAGGCTTTCTTTAATTTCTGGCAGCTGTGGCAGCTTACAAACATGCTGTCTTTAGACGGACTTTGCCAAAGCCCAATCTGATTTCTTTTTGTGCACAGCATTTTGGACCAATAAGCTGTCGCTGCACTTAATCACTAACTTATGCATAACACCTCGACGCGTGTAGAGTTCGGCTTCGTCATGTGGCTTGACTTGACGTGATAGAAATTCAGCAAGTAGTCTATATCAAAAGCTTTGTCCTTTACAAGTTCAGGTTCTATATAAGAAACGTGTTTCTCGAATGCAGTATCATGTTGTGAACCCACAGCTGACATCTCAGGCTTTATGACAAATATTATGGCACCTTGCTCTAATGCAATCAACTTGTGCCACCAATTATACCTTTAATTTGTTATTAGTTCTCTATTTTGCATCTCAAGAGTATTTCTGAATTCGAAAGTTGTCACCAAAGTTCTATGTTTTTGCATGACTAATCTACAGAGCAAGCATACTGTTTTAAAGTCAAATGATTCTCGAAGTAGTACTTACTTACCTTGTACACCAATGCAGCTTCTGTTTCAACATGTGACTGCAGATCGATCCAGTGTGTTGTTGATGTAAATGACGAGTAGCAGTTCTTAGGCCACTGTATACAAGGTTGGGGCTCGACGAATTAAAGACTTGTAGCAACGATTCTAATCAATCTTATTAAATACATATTCCAGCATCATTCCAGCATCATTCCTTTCTAGATCAACAAGGAATGATGTCGATCGTTGGATCGAGCTGTGCCTCAGTTTCTGATCAATCCCCTTTGATGCACTTTCCTTTGTTTGCAGTAACTCCTTTCCATATATGACGTCATAATGACGTTAAGATAAATGTAATTAGGAATTGTGGCGCAATGGTAGATTTATTTAAGCGTAATCACAAACGATTTATTCAGTTCAAGAATTGTATTCAGCGAATATTCAAGAGTAAACCTATAACAGCGGGAACGGCGTAAGGCGGTTACAGCACCACCACCACCAAAGTTGCCATGAACGTTACTTGAAAATAGACTTACTTAATATTTCCTGATCATACCCTCAATACAATGATGATTTCTGATAATCTAGACATGTTTGCTATTAAATGGCAGCATAGTGAGCTGCTACTTTGCTCCAGAAATGCACATTACTAATTTAAAATGCAAAAAGTTGCAAAATTACTCTATTTTTCACACGTGTGACGTCTTAATAGTATGGAAACTAGAGAACATTTACTGAAGTAACTGTAAATCTGCAATGTCTGGCCATGAAGAAATAGTATAAGGCCTCTTCTAAGGCTATTGAACACGTCTGATGATGATTTAATACAAACTCTATGTGTAGTCACAGCTCAAAGATCCATGCTGGAAATGCCCATAGGTTTAAAACTAAAAGACCTTGACGCTAACGATAAAATAAAGTGTGTCTTCTAACAGGATCTTTGAAGTTGCATGATGAAAGGCAGGTAACTTATGCCAAACATGAAAACCGGAAAGCTTTACCCGTGAATGACCTTGACCCCACGGGAGATATTACAATTTTCATTAGAAACTTTTTAGATCTGTCATTGATCTAGAATCTGGCCAGGTTTACAGAGAATCGGAAACATCTATAGGAGATAACACTGTTCCAATATTGCTCTCATAGGTTTACTATGGGGATATGTGTTACCCAAAAGCGGATTTTCTCGAAAACTGTTGGTCGGATCAACCTTAAGTTTGATACCAAATCAAGTGAATACGAGAGCTAGAAGTTCCCCGAATTTCAAGTAGATCAGAGCAAAAACCATTTTGGCGAACATTTTTAAACAAAAATGTTGAAAAAAACCATTTTGTTTTTCACAGCGAGTTCATTTCTGCCAAAAAAAAATCTGTGGTCATTTTGAACCCAAAATGTGCGCCTGGTCGCCATTTTTCATCCTGAGTTCATTTCTGCAAAAAACGAAAACTGGTATTTTTGTCAATCATTTTTTCATGCCGGCCATTTAATAAAAAATAATCATCAGTGATCCGATCAAAACTGGTGTAGTAAGTAGCACTTCAAACATTCATTTGAAATACCCATACATTTCCTATGGGACATTTTTCTATGTACTCTGGGGTCAAAGGTCTGGCTGCCATTTTAGAAAAAAAAATTTTCGGAAACAAATGGCCAGTGATAACATCCTCAGCAAATATGCTGTCGAAATTGCTTCCGTTATCATGGCTGCTGTAGAGAGTACTTCTGTTATCACGACTTCTGTAGATTGCTTCCGTTATCACTGCTGCTGCAGAGATTGCTTCTGTTATCATTGCTGTAGTATAGATTGCTTCTGTTATCACGGCTGCTGTAGCGATTGCTTCTGTTATCACGGCTACTGTAGAGATTTCTTCTGTTATCACGGCTGCTGTAGAGATTGCTTCTGGTATCACTGCTGCTGTAAGAGATTGCTTCTGTTATCACAGCTGCTGTAAACATTACTTCTGTTATTACGACTGCTGTAGAGATTGCTTCTGTTATCACGGCTGCTGTAGAGATCCGTTCTCGACACGTATTATGCTACCACCGCTGCTACCGAGATGGCTTGCCTTACCACGGCTCCTGTCGAGAGTGCTTCTGTTGCTAGTACTCATTTTGTGATTGCTTCTGTTACTACTGCTCATGTCGAGATTGCTTCTGTTACCACTGCTCATGTTGTGATTGCTTCTGGTACCACTGCTGTTGTCAAGATTGATTCTGCTACCATCGTTGATAACCAGATTGTTTCTGTTACGACTACAGTGGTCAGTATTTCTCCTATTATCACTGCTCATGTCGAGATTGCTTCTGTTATCGCTGAGCATGGTGTGATTGCTTCGGGTACCACAACTGATAACAAGATTGCTTCTGTTACGACTGCAGCTGTCGATATTGCTTCTGAGGCCACTGCCACTGTTTGGATCTCTTCTGGTACCACTGCTGCTGTCGAGATTGCTTCTTGCTTCTGATGCCGCTGCCATTGTTAATGTTGAGATTGCTGCTGTTACTATTGTTCACACACACACCCGTCAGTGTCTGTTTGTCACAACCCTACGCTTGGTATTCTGTCTTAGACACATTAACAAATAAGCCCAGCAAACTCCTAACCAGATAGCTGCACTGACGCCATATGATCGTTGTTGATCCTGACCCGTTACCTATAATTTTCCATTAGATCCATACTGATGTTGATGTTGCTAGTACCACACCGACATGAGTAAAGGCTTTCTATAGCCAGAAATAACAAGTAAAGGTCTCAGCAGATTGTCGTGGTCTGATTCAGCGTTAATTGTCATGTATGGATCACACGGGTTGATCGCCTTAATTTGTTGAGACTTAGGAATTAATTTTAGAATGACAAATCTCACATATCTGGACCAGTTTAATGATATTATTTACTTGTTTCTGCCAGCTGTCGTAGTAGGAATCGGTCTTTCCGTCGCATCCCCATTCCTTAAGCATAATCTGGATTTCCATCCAATCAAGCGAATTCTAAGCCCCCAGATGCCCTAGTCTATAAATAACAGTGACACAGCCATATGCCCACGAATGCTACAGTATGCCGGTGAAAATTTTTGCCCATCATAAATACCATCATCTCTAGAACCATCTCTGTCCGTCAGTGATTCTCAAATTTGTAATTATTTACAGTTGGTTCGATCCTTCCATTTCACCGACTGAGAGCCAGTTGAAACATATAAGGGTGTCATGCGTTATTATTTTGTTAGAGCATGTGCTCATGCTGTTCGGAAGATATGATTTTATTTTCGCCTCATCTCTTCTGCAGAAATCTGTTATTGAACAATGATTTCTACATTTGATTGCAGGGAGATCTGAAGACACTCATTTAATGACAGAATCTAATAACTATTTATTCTAATAATACTTTTCATCGTTTGCTCTCAAATTCATTATCAACACGACACTCCACTGATGAGAAAGTTTGATAATAAATCTCTGCATCAATGCCGCTCATTAGTAGCACATATCTGTAATAAAAGAAATGGCTGGTATCGCATTATGCCAGCGGTTGCACTGTAATTTGTTAGCAGATCATGCGGTGTGTGTGTGTGTGGGTGAAATTGGGACAGATGTCAGTAAGGCAAGACACCAATTTTATCATCACATCCAGCATGCGCCAGACTCGCCACAAATATGCATATATTATAGGACAGCCACCAGTCCACCGAGAGCCATCAAATGAACCGGTATCATTTCTGTCATATGTGAATTTTCGTCTGAGTAATGACTGTAATAATTAAAGAAATGCCATCTGTTTAAGTCGGGTATGAAAGTCAGAACTGTTCGGTGGTAAATTATTCTTTCTCGTGTGAAGGAAGTAGACCAATTAAACTTTGTGATGTATTTGCGATGTACTTGCGATGCATTTGCGATGCAATCTGCGTGGAATAATAGAATATGGTGAACGCGATATCTGTGAAGACTGGCTGCAAAATATGGCACCAGGCGATCATAAGACAATTACCATTGTGTCCAGTATAGACCGGTGTGATTAACTGACCCTGATGTAAAGCTGAGTTATTCAGGTGCAGGATTTTCTCCTTTGTGTATTTTCGTCAAATATTCCACATAAATACCCTTGTAACGAATGAATTGCAAAAGAGGCTTTGCCAGAAATTGACCTCTAATCAGTTAGATCGCCGCGTTAACATTCCAGCGAAAAGCACGCCATGTTTCAAAGCTCAGAACATCGACCGTTTTACGGAAATTTATATAGGCAATTAAGCGAGGCTGGTTGGAACAAGAGCTGTGTGTCAATATTGCGAGCGAACTGGAGTGAGAGATGCTGACAAGCGAGGGCCACATCAAATCAGCTTTTCTCGGATCATACAGAGTGCCTATTGGGAAAACTCTGTGAATATGCTAGAACAACAGACCACAATATCAAATAGTCAGTCAATAAGTTGCGCACTATGTTTGGGTTTTTTCACTCGCTATGGTTAGCCAGTCGAACTTGACCATTGTGCGCGAACTGGAATAAGAGATGCTTGACAGGTGTAGCGAGGGTCACTTTAAATTGGCTTTTCTTGGATCATACAGAGTAGAGTGCTTCTTGGCAAAAGCATTGCGAATAAAGCTAGAACAACCGACCACAATATCAGATAGTCAGTCAATAAGTTTATGGCTCAATGTAAGGTCTTTGTATAAGACCATTTGTCACTGAACGATCACTTCACATGCCTTACTTGCTAGCTTGCGTGGGAGTTGGTGTCTGCACCAACAACAACGGTGTTGTAATCCGTAGCTAGACACATAGTCCTGTTAACAAATATTGAAAACCGGTATTTCTTCCAAGATTTGAAAGGGCACATACCAATCTTTCAATTCAATAGCAGGAGCTGCTGGTGAATTGCTTCATTGTCTTTTAAGCACTCCTATGTAAATGGAAATAATATGGTGGATATACTACCCAAATTGCTATTATACTCTATTGGTTATGAACCAAAGGTGTTATTGAAACAGGAGTGGAATTTTACTGGCAAATTCTCCGAAACATTCTTCTCCTGCGCTGCAAGTGGACATGCACCATTAAGAATATATTATCTTGGCCAATCTTACATTGTGAACGTGCATTGCGTTTGCTGGAACCTGTTACCTTAGTGGCAGTCCGATTAATGATTTATATAAGGCATTGTGTGGATAGTTCGAAAAGTGTATAGTAAATTAATCTGAACTATCTATGAACTTACAATTCAAGGCTGTCTCTATGTTATGCACCAAGATTAGAAATGCACATGTCGAACACCCAGTAACTACATTCACTGCTACCGTCATGTGATCGTATTCTCCTTCAGGAGTTAACTTCATACACTGATCCACAAATCTAGCCTTTAATACAAAGAAGAAGAACGCCTGACAGAATAATAACATTGGAAAAGTCAAAGTAATAAAATCAGAAGTGTATTTGTCATTAGGGTTTATAGTGATTGGCTGCGTGTAGGATACAATATTTTACATGATTCTCTCTCTTTCTCTCGTCCTCTCTCTCTCTCTCTCTCTCTCTCTCTCTCTCTCTCTCTCTCTCTCTCTCTCTCTCTCGGAAAAGTCAAAGTAATAAAAAATAAAATCAGAAATCTGTTTTGTTATTAGGGTTTTTAGTTATTTGCTGCGGGTAGGATACAATATTTTACATGATTCTCTCCCTCTCCCTCCCTCCCTCCCTCCTTCCCCTCCCTCCCCCCCCCCCCCCTCTCTCTCTCTCTCTCTCTCTCTCTCTCTCTCGCTCTCTCACATACGCGGGCGATGATTACCGCATATTATTGGTGAATCGTGGAAGAGAATCGTGAAGACTGTGATTTACCTCAAATCAGATGAGTGGACTGACCAATGACACGGCGCATCGGGCCGGATTCCATACAGATGTAATCATCTTACTATCGCTTACTAATCAGTGAAGTCTTATGTGCCATGCTTGTAATAGACAGATCTCCGTAAAGAGTTAACTCACAGTTAGTCCAATAGTTTGAGTGGCATTGTTACGAGAATGGACGCTGCTACTGTTGCGTCTGCTTCTGTTGCGTCGGGTGTGATTGATGAAGTTGAAACCGCTTTGGCTATTCCAAAGGTTATTTTGTCATTTACCAATTCCCTTGCCTACTGCAGGTTAAATTTTCTAGTAGCAGACATAACATTAAAAATCAGTTTTACGCTTTTATTTCCTCCAAATGTGTATCATCGTACACGGAGATATAATTTAGCGGGAAAACTCAGATCAAGTTATCACTCAGATGATACACGATACCACACAATAAACTATTACATGCCATTTTAGCCTTCCATCATGCCTTCATGCAAGGGGCCATAAATTAATGGTGACGTGTCATTGTGAAAGGAAGAAATATACTGTTTATTAAAAATCGTAAGTATATTAATTATTCATGTTTATAATTCGCACCAGGTAAGCATCTGATCCGTGGAGATCATTTTCCTCCACCACCCCCCCCCCACCCTCACCCCACCCCCTCATATATTCGACGTTACAAACGAGCTCGCTAAATCGGAATCTGTACCATTCACGTTTTGATGTATGGCGTGTAAGACGTCCAACGAGCATCTCAATATCACATTTTTTCCAGACATTTGTTCGCAAGGCTGACCAGTTTGGTACATGCTACAATTACCGGATGAGATTGATCGAGGAAAAGACACCCTACACCCTTTAGTCAGCTGCAGGTTGTATGCAAGGGAGATATAATCATGAGGCCAACAATGAATCGTATAATGTGCCAGAATAATGCATGGATTGTTCATACTTTCATTGCATGCCAATCATTTCCCATCAAGAAACCTCCGTCAATGCGAATGCAAGGTTTACCAATGACTTAGTTTGTTTGTTCTTGTCAGCCGGTTAAATAGAACAATTTAATGTCCAAACCGGCTCTTTTCTCTTGTACAACTACCATTCATGATTCTCGTCGACTAACGAATATAATCTGTTTGTCTTGCACGGCTGGCCTGTGTATCATAGTAGTTCCCCTTTTGCTAATCCTGTGTTAGAAGAGTTCTAATTCTTCGTGGCTATTTACATACGGCAGCCATGAGTCGCTGATAGCAACCGTACGGCTTCATGCTTTTATCTAGATGTGTGCCGTAATACGACCCTGGTTTTACGTAGCCAGATATTGGAGTTAATGTGAATTGTCAGTAACACACCATTGTGACAGCTTAGCAAATTGTAGTATAGTTAAATCAGACACGTGAGAAATATAATACAGATAACTAGGTTTCCCTCCTCAGAATATTGTTCTAAAAATATAACCTTGAGATATTAGATAACATGTTGATGTAGATCTGAGTCTGCGTTGTGAGAGAAGTTGTAAACACATCGCTGTTGGTGAAATAGGAATCGCATAGTGAAAATGTAGAAAAGCATTACTGTTCTTATGTTGTTTTATTGTTGTTTTAAATACAGGTAGTTGCATGGTAATGCGTTGCTTATTCAAGATGCTAGTGCATTCACTGTTAAATCTTGAAATAAAATTCTTTTTAATTGCAGCTGGGCATCAACAGAGACCGTGATCCTTGGAACTGGTCTCTCAGATACAGCCCTGGCATCTTCAAATGCTCGGGTTCTTGAAACTGGTATCTCACATACAGCTCTGGCATCTTCAAAGACCGTGATCATTAAAACTCGTGTCTCCAATACCACCATGACATCGTAAGAGGCTGGTGTACTTGAAACTGGTATCTCAGATACAGCTGTAACTGAAGGCGTCAAGGCTGGGTGGCGGGCCAGAAAGTGGGATCTGTCGCCGTGGGCAGGCATGAGCTGGCGTGAATGGGCCACTATGGTCATCTGGTCGTCGGTGGAGGTGATGTGATAATCACATAACGGTGGGTGCCAGCGTGGCTTCTGCCATTCCTGTTGCTGCCGGCGCTGCGGGAGGACAGGTGTCATCCGATCTCAGGGGGGTTGGGATGAGCACACCTCTCTTGCATCCCACTTGCCCGCGGCCCCTCGCTCCCTATAATTGTTTGCTAACCAGAACTGGCAGCTCCATCTATGGACGCACGTGGGTAAGGCCGTATATATACAGAGACGAGCACGTTCCTATAGTTGAATTCGATCACAGATTCTGGTTTGTCTTCATATTACCTGGAGTCGGTTTGTAGTTTTATCTGGTAGCAGGGAACTTGATTCTCCATATCGATGCAAGTAGATGATTTTCTTGACGATTTTACCGGTTGATCAAATAATGACAGCAGTTCAACGATGTGATGGTAATAACGCGTATGTGTCGATTTCTGTGCTGTTAGGCATAAACCATGCCATTTGTTAATCAGATTAGGCTTTAATCGTTTGAACCCTGAATTTACACAACCACAATTTCAAGGTCACTATACTGGTGTCACAAAATCACAAGTATAGTAAGATCTACAAAAGATAATGGGCCGGTACATAGGTGTGATATACATTTTTTCAAACTGTTCATAAGTTAAGTTGTTTTTATACTAATGCAGACCAGTTTCGGAACAAATTCACAGAGTTTCAGGTTAGATCAAATAACTTTGCTCCAAGTATAATATGCGTCGCAGAGGTCAAAGCAAAAAAATAGTGCTTATAATCTGAATCCTGCTGAATTTTCACTAAATCAAAGCAGAGACAACGAATTATTTCCTAGGAACATAGACAGCAGTGCTGGCAGGGTTATGATTCTATACACAAATCGTTCACTACATGCTCAGGAAATACACATGGAAACTAAAGTCGAGGAGAAAATTGTTGTTGACCTCAACAATTAAGATAGACTACTAATTGGACTGATATATAGACCTGATAGTGGAACAGACGAGAATAATGCTAATCTGAGAAAACTGATATCAGAAGTAGTAAATAAGGGATTCTCACACATTCTAATTATGGATGATATGAACTAGCCAAGTATTAACTGGAAATCATGAAGTACTAGAGGTGACAATACTCAAACACCAGAGCATATGTTTATAGAATGCCTACAGAATAACTTCTTGTTTCAACTTGTTGACAAACCTACAAGATAAAGGGGGTCAGAAACCCTTCATATACTGGACCTAATTTTAACAAATGAAGAGCAGGTGCTAACTGATTTAGAATATTTAAGCCCATTAGGAAAAGTGATCACTGTGGTTTTCAGTTCCAATATAATTGCTACGCCATACTTAAAGACAGTGCATTGCCAAAGAACTATGTGATAAAGCAAAATTTGAAGACATGAATAATGAGCTACATCAGACCCAATGGGATAAAGTTCTCGGGATTTCAGAAGTTATAGACACTATGTGGAAATTATTCCATTCGAAAATCATGGAGATCGAGAGTAAATATGTGCCAAGAAAGAAAGCATGAACATCACAATGCAGGAATGACATCATTCCATTAGACAAGAAGGTTCTAGAAACCATAAGAAAGAAAACCATTCTATCAAGACAGGCTATTGCAACAAGAAATGTCGAGACCAGGTGTGAATATAACAGAGTTAGGAATACAGTTAAGAGCATGATAAATAAACTGAAAAAGCAATTCGAGCAGAAATTGGCAAAGAAAGCAAATGTCAATCCGAAATCCACATGGCAGTATATCAAATCAAAGTCCAAAACCAGAGTGGGTATATGTGAACTATGTATAGATCCCAGTGACCCAACATCAGTTGTCACAGATGATAACCAAACAAAAGAACACACCCCTGCCACTTACTTCAGCAGTGTTTTTTACGAATGAGCCGAGAGGAGACATTCCAGCACTACCACCGAGAGAAACGTTACATGCCATGAAATTATTAACCCTAACCAGAGAAAATGTGCAAAACGTGTTACAGAATCTACAAATTGATAAATCTCCAGGCCCGGACAACCTCCACCCTAGAGTGCTAAAAGAAACGGCTGAATACATATCCATTCCACTTACTATAATATTTAACCAATTATTAAAGACTGGGAAAAAGTGAAGATCAGTGCAATATTTAAGAAGGGACATAAGAGACTAGCAGGGAATTACAGACCGGTCAGGCTTACATCGATTGTACGCAAGATAATGGAAACCCTAATTCGAAACCATATCATAGAATTCATGAAAGCTAACAACTATCTCACGAATAGGCTTCGGCTTCGTATCAGGAAGGTCGACATCACTGCAGCTGCTAGCAGTAATGGATCAATGGACAGAAGCACTAGATAAACAATTATCAATAGATTGCATATATATGGATTAGCAAAAAGCATTCGACACAGTTCCGTACAAATGCTTAGCTAGTAAACTCAAAACATATAATATTTCAAACCAAATATGTGGATGGACAGAAGCCCTTCTGTCAGGAAGGGTGGCAGTCAATGGAGACTGTTCAGACTGGATGAATGTAACATCGGGCATCCCACAAGGTTCGGTGCTTGGACCATTACTGTTCGTGTTTTTCATAAATGACTTGCCAGATATAGTTACGTCACAAATATACCTCTTCACCGATAATACAAAGATATTTAACATCATAGCCAGTCAATATGATATGGATATATCTGCATGGAAATTACGACCCCGAAGCAGCACCTTTCCTCAAAATGTGGAAGGACATGGCACTCAGGGACTCGAGGTAATCAGTACAAACTCTTCCCACAGAGAGCGAAAACTGGACTACTAAAAATGCGTTTGCATTCAGAGTGGTAAATCTCTGCTATAATCTGCCCAATAGCGTTGCATCCACACCGAGGGTAAATAGCTTCAAAAACAAACTCGACAAGCATTGGGAAAACCAAGATATAGTATATGTAGACTTCAAAGCCCCAATCACCGGAAAACCTCGAGTCCAACGAAGAGGAGCCGTGAGGGTCCTGTGTTGGAAATCATCTCTAAGTAACCCTAAGTAAGTAACTAAGTACAATGTTTTACATACAAGCTGTTGAATATCTGTAAGCTAATTTGACAGTAACATGAATTGGAATGTATAGCTAAGAAAGCTAGCTGTAGGCTTTTCATGGCCCCTACTAACGGTTTGAGGGTTTGGCCAGTGCACGCATTTTTTTCTTGCCTCAGAGGCTTAGTGCTATCCTAACTTATTAGGTTATATTAGTAGACATGGCACAAAATGGGCATAACATTTGAGTTCCGAGTGACACCAACAGCCACAACAAAGGATACGCCACTCCATATTGACCGGCATCGAAGAGCATAATACACCACTATATTGAGAAACATATACGGATACAGCCCTGGGATGTGAAGAGTTACAAAAAGTGCATGCTGTGTATTCCTCTGAATGGTAGTGCAGTGGGCTTACTCGAGCACAGGTTCAGAGTCGCTCATCGAGCCTCAAGTACCGTATAATCCTTTCAATCAGCGAATAATTGTTGGGGGGGGGGTGGGAAACTGATATCGTCTGTTAACTGGCTGTCTGACGATAATATCTTATGTATGATGCTCACGCAGCCACTTATGTATTAGAAGCTAGTTAGGTTCTTAACTAGACCCCTGTCGCCATCCGAACGGTAGTTCAGCGAGTTGATGCAGTTCACAGATCATGGAGTAGCAAGCGATATACATATTTAAATATGTAAGACGAAAAGTGCAAACGAATATTCAAAACAGCTATATGGGGACACAAATATTTAGGTCAACACATGTAACCAAGAATATTTAGCACAGCTACAGGACGAGACAATAAAAATAGAGATGTAGCGCATACACCAGATTATTCTGATTCTTCAACGAGTAGGCAGAGCAGCATAATGTGTCAGGTAGGTGGAACTACTATGCTAGCTCGGAAAGGGCTATTGCCTATCTCTACCTAACTTACCTTTTAGCCAAGGGCCAGCTTGCAAGTCAGGATGGTGGTAGTGGTGGAGATATTTCTACACAAGGCAGTGGTGGTGTGAGTGTTGTTATTTTGCAGCCTATATCCTTCAATTTGGTGTGATTCTATTATTGTAAAATAATAACGAGTACAATTATGGTGAGTGCGGATGATGTGTCGATGTCATAACCGTTCGTCTGGCAGCCCGAATAGCCGTAGGTAGTCCACACATTTAGGAAATCAGAACCTCAGAACACATACAGCAGTATGCGGTCCACACATTCAAGATATCACGTCAGAAGACATATAGCAGTACGCAGTCCACACCTTTAAGAAATCACAACTTCAGAACATATATGGCAGTAGGCGATTCACACATGTAGGAAATCAGAACTTCAGAACATGTATGGCAGTAGGCCGGCCACACATTTAAGAAATCACAACTTCAGAACACATATAGCAGTAGGTGGTCCCCACATTTAAGAGATCACAACTTCAGAACACATATATCTCAGTTGGCAGTCCACACATTTAATAAATCACAACTTCGGAACACATATAGTGGTAGGTGGCCAACACATTTAAGAAATCACAACCTTAGAACACATATAGCAGTAGGCCGCCCACTCATTTAAGAAATCACAACTTTAGTACACATATAGCAGTAGGCAGCCCAATACTTAAGAAATCACAACTTCAGAAGACATAGCAGTACGCAGTCCACACATTTAAGAAATCACAACTTCAGAACACATACAGCAGTTGGTGGTCCACACATTTAAGATATCACAACTTCAGAACACATACAGCAGTATGTGGGCCACACATTTAAGAAATCACACCTTCAGAACACATACAGCTGTATGCGGTCCACACATTTAAGAAATCACAACTTAGGAACACATATAGCAGTATGCGGTCCACACATTTAAGATATCACAACTTCAGAACACATACAGCAGTATGTGGTCCACACATTTAAGAAATCACAACTTCAGAACACATACAGCAGTATGTGGTCCACACATTTAAGAAATCACAACTTCAGAACACATACAGCAGTATGCGGTCCACACATTTAAGAAATCACAACTTCAGAACACATACAGCAGTATGCGGTCCACACATTTAAGAAATCACAACTTCAGAACACATACAGCTGTATGCGGCCCACACATTTAAGAAATCACAACTTTAGAACACATATAGCAGTATGCAGTCCACACATTTAAGAAATCACAACTTCAGAACACATACAGCAGTATGTGGTCCACACATTTAAGAAATCACAACTTCAGAACACATACAGCAGTATGTGGTCCACACATTTAAGAAATCACAACTTCAGAACACATACAGCAGTATGCGGTCCACACATTTAAGATATCACAACTTCAGAACACACACAGCAGTATGCGGTCCACACATTTAAGAAATCACAACTTCAGAACACATACAGCAGTATGTGGTCCACACATTTAAGAAACCACAACTTCAGAACACATACAGCAGTATGTGGTTCACACATTTAAGAAATCACAACTTCAGAACACATACAGCAGTATGTGGTCCACACATTTAAGAAATCACAACTTCAGAAGACATACAGCAGTATGCGGTCCACACATTTAAGAAATCACAACTTCAGAACACATACAGCAGTAGGCGGCCCAATACTTAAGAAATCACAACTTCAGAAGACATAGCAGTACGCAGTCCACACATTTAAGAAATCACAACTTCAGAACACATACAGCAGTTGGTGGTCCACACATTTAAGATATCACAACTTCAGAACACATACAGCAGTAGGTGGGCCACACATTTAAGAAATCACAACTTAAGAACACATATAGCAGTATGTGGTCCACACATTTAAGAAATCACAACTTCAGAACACATACAGCAGTATGTGGTCCACACATTTAAGAAATCACAACTTCAGAACACATACAGCAGTATGTGGTCCACACATTTAAGAAATCACAACTTCAGAACACATACAGCAGTATGCGGTCCACACATTTAAGATATCACAACTTCAGAACACATACAGCAGTATGTGGTCCACACATTTAAGAAATCACAACTTCAGAACACATATAGCATTATGCGGTCCACACATTTAAGAAATCACAACTTCAGAACACATACAGCAGTAGGTGGTCCACACATTTAAGAAATCACAACTTCAGAACACATACAGCAGTATGTGGTCCACACATTTAAGAAATCACAACTTCAGAACACATATAGCAGTAAGTGGTCGACACATTTAATAAATCACAACTTCAGAACACATACAGCAGTATGCGGTCCACACATTTAAGATATCACAACTTCAGAACACATATTAGCAGTAGGTGGTCCACACATTTAAGAAATCACAACTTCAGAACACATACAGCAGTATGCGGTCCACACATTTACGAAATCACAACTTCAGAACACATATAGCAGTAGGTGGTCGACACATTTAAGAAATCACAACTTTAGAACACATATAGCAGTAGGTGGTCCACACATTTAAGAAATCACAACTTCAGAACACATACAGCAGTATGTGGTCCACACCTATAAGAAATCACAACTTCAGAACATATGGCAGTAGGCGGTTCACACATGTAGGAAATCAGAACTTCAGAACATGTATGGCAGTAGGCCGGCCACACATTTAATAAATCACAACTTCAGAACACATACAGCAGTATGTGGTCCACACATTTAATAAATCACCACTTCAGAACACATACAGCAGTATGTGGTCCACACATTTAATAAATCACAACTTCGGAACACATATAGTGGTAGGTGGCCCACACATTTAAGAAATCACAACTTTAGAACACATATACCAGTAGGCGGCCCACAAACTTAAGAAATCACAACTTCAGAAGACATAGCAGTACGCAGTCCACACATTTAAGAAATCACAACTTCAGAACAATATGATCGGAGTGCTGATATTACTGGATCAGCAGCATTCGACACAATAGATCACGACTGACTACGTGTTAGACTAGAAAATATGTTTGGAGTAACCGACTCGGCTTTAGCTTGGTTTCGTTAATATTTGATCAATCAAACACAAATTGTCACTATTGATGGTAAATCTGCTCAACCTCAAACTTTGTCATTTGGTGTCCCACAAGGCTCAGTATTGGGACCATTACATGTTATTGCATATACAGCTCCATTGGGTGGCATTATTCGTCAACAAGGATTGAACTATCATCTATATGCTGACGATACACACATTTACACCTGGTTCAAATCTTCTGATAGCGCTACTATTACCATCGAACAAATTCAGACTCGTTTGGCTGATATACAACTATGGATGAAAGAAAACTTCCTTATTCTAAATGCCGATAAAACATACACCATTGTCTTTTGGATCTCCAAATATGAGAACTAACATGAATAACGTGTCTATTAAGGCTGGTGAACTTACCATCATACCGGCATCTCATGCAAAAAACCTCTGTTTGATATTTGACTCGCACATTGCACTGGAGAAGCACATGAGCTCTCTGTGTCGGTCTACACACCTAAGTCTCAGATCCATTGGGCGAATTAGAAAATACCTGACATCTTCAGCGCAAAAATACTTATGCAATCACTGGTGATTAATAAATTGGACTACGCTAATGCACTTCTCATCGGAGTCACGGGTCAGACCCTTGACCATCTCTAAAGGATAAAAAATATAGCCACTCGTATCGTCACTTGTTGTAGCCACACTATGCTCACGTCCAACCAGTGTTAAAAGAACTTCATTGGTTACCAGTTAGTAGACGTATTCAATTTAAGGTGTGACCTTTAGTTTATAAAGCGCTGAAGGGTCTGGCTCCTGAATACATTACACAAATGATACGCCTCTACGAACCAAGTCAAAACCTACGCTCAGTCGCAAAACAGCAACTTAAGGTTCCTAGAACCCGCCTCTCCACCTTCGGTGACAGGGCATTTGGTGGAATGATTTGCCAATAGCTCTCAGAACAATAACACATGTTAACGATTTTAAGAAAGGACTAAAACACATCTTTTTAAACTTCAATATAATTGTTAATTTTTTAACTATATATATATAGCACTATTTTACACGCTGACCTTGCATTTTAATCATATAAAATTTGGTTTTTACATTTTTCCCATAGCGTTCTTTTACTAATTATACTGTTTTTACCAATGACTGCTTGTTTACTTACAGATAGTTTTAATGACTGATTGTTTAAAATCCCATATAATCTTTTAATAACTGACTAGTGTAAAGCGCTTAGAGCAATTTTTTATAAGCGCTATATATATAAGCCATATAATAATAAAGAACATATATAGCAATAGGCGATTCACACATGTAAGAAATCATAACCTCAGAACACGGTTTCTGGTCATGGTGGACGTGACATAATTTGGAAGCAGAATTGCCAATTATAATCACCTATAATCAATTATAATCTTATCACGCCTACATAAACAGCTGTGAAAATACAATTAAAAGAAAAGTATTATGTAGTCAATGAACTTGAAGCAATTGTTTTAGCAAATAATAGTTGAATAGTAGATTAGTCGAGATGCCATATATTTCCGTGATGGCATCAATAAAGAACAGCCGCTATTGAGCGATGGTTCACAATCAGTTATCGATACAGTAACAGGCCTAAGGAGTAGCAGTACGCGTGAGAGTGACAACAAAACAGTTGGATGGACATGTCAACAGTGTAACAAACTATTTAGCAACGAGAAAGATCGTGTCTTGGAATGCCAGTATTGTGAACAACACTTCTGTATCAAATGCTTGAAATACAAGATAAGAGAATACAATGCTATGTCAAAGGCAGAATGTATGTGGTTCTGCCCACCATGTAAGATAAAAGTATAAAAAAACATCATCGTGGAGAAACTTATCAAGAAGTTTTGCGACTTGTACCTAAACACATTTAATGATAGGCTTGCTAAGGTTGAACTCGAGATGGACAAAACATGTGATGTAGCGATGGTTAAAGATAGAGTGACAGAACAATTACATGTTGTAGGTCCAGATAGAACCCAAAAAGCAGGGGTAGTAGTCCAGAATACAGATGCACAGAATGACATAATGGATGAAACAGTGAAAGAGATGAATGATAGACGTGCACGTTAAACAAATATAGTGATATTCAAAGCACCTGAGCCAAAGACAAACCTAAAAGATGAGCGTAAGAAGGATGACTTAAAACTAATTGATGAACTGTGTAACAAAACGTGTAATATTAATTTGCCATTAGATGATGTAAAGACAATTCGCCTTGGTAAAAAGAGGGAGGATGACAAACCAAGGCCATTCCTAGTCCAATTTCCAAATGTAGAATCAAAAAATGATCTGTTCGGAAATCTGCACAAGCTAAGAGAAGTGTCAGCGCCACTAAAGGACTTCAACATTCAGCATGATCTAACGCTAAGAGAAGTGTCAGCACCAATAAAGGACTTCAGCATTCAGCATGATCTAACGTTAAGTGAAGCGTCAGCGCCAAAAAGGACTTCAGCATTCAGCATGATCTAACGCTAAGTGAAGCGCGAGTGCCAATAAAGGACTTCAGCATTCAGCATGATCTAACGCTAAGTGAAGCGCGAGCACCAATAAAGGACTTCAGCATTCAGCATGATCTAACGCTAAGTGAAGCGCGAGCGCCAATAAAGGACTTCAGCATTCAGCATGATCTAACACTAAGTGAAGTGTCAGCACCAATAAAGGACTTCAGCATTCAGCATGATCTAACGCCAAGTGAAGTGCGAGCGCCAATAAAGGACTTCAGCATTCAGCATGATCTAACGCTAAGTGAAGTGTCAGCACCAATAAAGGACTTCCTAAGTGAAGCGTCAGCGCCAATAAAGGACTTCAGCATTCAGCATGATCTAACGCTAAGTGAAGCGTAAGCGCCAATAAAGGACTTAAGCATTCAGCATGATCTAATGCTAAGTGAAGCGTGAGCACCAAAAAGGACTTCAGCATTCAGCATGATCTAACGCTAAGTGAAGCGCGAGTGCCAATAAAGGACTTCAGCATTCAGCATGATCTAACGCTAAGTGAAGCACGAGTGCCAATAAAGGACTTCAGCATTCAGCATGATCTAACGCTAAGTGAAGTGCGAGCGCCAATAAAGGACTTCAACATTCAGCATGATCTAATGCTAAGTGAAGCGCAAGCGCCACTAAAGGACTTCAGCATTCAGCATGATCTAACGCTAAGTGAAGCGCGAGCGCCAATGAAGGACTTCAGCATTCAGCATGATCTAACGCTAAGTGAAGCGCGAGCGCCAATAAAGGACTTCAGCATTCAGCATGTTCTAACGCTAAGGGAAGCGCGAGCGCCAATAAAGGACTTCAGCATTCAGCATGATCTAACGCTAAGTGAAGTGCGAGCGCCAATAAAGGACTTCAGCATTCAGCATGATCTAACGCAGAAAGAAAGACAGGAATTCAAGAAACTGGATGAGGAAGCAGGAGAGAAAGAGGCTAATGCACAGGGAAACTGGCTGTTCGGGGTCAGAGGCCCACCATGGGCGAGAAACATAATTAGGATAAAACCAAAGGATTATGGATCAGAGACGGACGTAAAAGTGTAAAAAGTGTAAATATGGTTCCAGCAAGTTACTTTTATTCATCATTGAGTCGTATGTACAGAAATGCGGACAGCTTCATTAATAAGTTTAATGAGTTTAAAATTCGTGTTAAGTTAAATAATTGCTTGATAATGCCCATAACCGAGGTGAAACCCAAACACCACCGTTATATCTTAAACCCAGCAGAACTATCATTAGAGGACTACGACATGTTTCTTGAAAATATCTCAAACAACGTAGGACGAGGCGTATTTCTGTACAAAAATCACCAATGAGAGTTAAGTACACACCAGCAACCGTAAGCTACCGGGAATAAGTTTGCGTAGAAATTGAACTATGTAGTACAGTAAAACTATTAATTGGATGAATCCACCGAAGCCCCTGTAGTAACTCAGATAATAATGGACAGTTAAACAAAGTTATCCGACACGTTGCATGCCAAGGATATTCACACTTACTGATAGTCGGAGATTTCAACTATCCCTTGATTAATTGGAAGGATTGGAGCACGAAAGCCGATAGTACAGAAAGCGAGGAATTCAAATTTATAGAGTGTATTAGATACACCTTTCTATTCCAGCAAGTGACATAAGTAACTAGAAGAAGATTGAATAATATTCCTAATACTCTGGACTTAGTCTTTACAAATGAAGAAGGTATGGTGAATGAAATTGTATACGACAGCCCGCTTGGAAAAAGTGACCATTCAGTACTTCAGTTCGAATACAATTGTTACGTCGAGCTCAGTTGCTACAAGAAATTGAAATATTATTATGATAAAGGTGACTATGTAATGTTGAAAGCAGAACTTGAGAAGGTTGATTGGGATATGGCTTTTGACTCATGTACAAATATTAACGAAATGTGGATACGTTTTAAAGCACTTATAAATTGATCTACAGACCAGATACATTCCAAGCAAAAAGGTTACTGTTAATAGTAGGAGCAAAGGGAAATACCCTCAGAACAAAGAATCTATCAAGAAAATAAAGAAGAAGCATGTTCTATAGAAAAGATTTTTGTAGACTAAAGATGCCAAGTACTACATTGAATACTGCAAGACGAGGAACCAAATAGGAAGGATAACTAGACAACTCTAGAAAGCCTTGAAACCAACTTAGCTAAGGAGGCAAAGAAAACTCCCAAAGCAGTGTGGAAATACATGTTTCTAACGTCGAGGTAGGGCCCGGAGATAGAAATTCACGCTTAACTACATCAGACAAGGAAAAGGCAGACATATTAGGAAAACCTTTCTGCATTGTTTTACCAACGAACCGGACGGAGAGATACCACGAATTACAAAGTGTCAACTTCAACGAGACAATGATATTTTAGAAGTTACAGAAAATGCTGTCCAAAAGCCACTAGAAAACCTGACTAGCTGCAAGTCTCCAGGGGCTGATGGAATGCATCCGCGATTCCTAAAAGAATTAGCCATACCACTTAGTAGGCCATTATGTTTGATATATAACTATAGTTTGAGGTCAAAAGAACTACCAGAAGAATGGAAACAAGGGAAAATTTCAGCAATTTTCAAAAAGGGAAGCCGCAAATTGGCAGGAAACTATAGACCTGTTAATATGACCAGTGTGGTGTGTAAGTGTAAGGAGCAGATTATTAGGGACTATGTAATGAACCATATGACGGATAACAAACTCCTAAGCACCAAATAGTTCAGATTAGTGAAAGGAAGATCAACGGTCTTACAAATCCTACACGTAATGGATTCGTGGACAGAACCCCTAGACGAGAGAGAGTCGGTCGACACAGTATACTTAGATTTCATGAAGGCATTTGATATGGTCCCGCATAGAAGGCTATAGTAGGCAAACTAGATGCTTATGGTATAACGAACCCAGCCCTTGGCTGGATCAAGACATTTTTTACGGATAGAGTCCAACAAGTTTGTGTAAATGGAGGGAGCTCAGACTGGAAGCATGTAACGAGTGGCACACTACAAGGCAGCGTACTTGGGCCTGTTCTATTTGTGTTATACATAAGCGATCTACCAGCAAGCCTAAAAGCAGAGGCATACTTGTTCACAGACGACACCAAGGTTTCCAAATCAATAGCCAATCAAAAAGACTGTGAGGTTCTACAGACAGACCTGAATATACTAAACCGCCTGGTCGGACATATGGTTATTACGTTTTCATCCAGATAAGTGCAAGAATATGAGAGTAGGAAGAGCACATGACTTTGACTATAAATACAGCCTAACAACAGATGGAATATCGCACCAGATACAATTAACAGATGAAGAAAAAGACATAGGGGTTGTAATAGATTCAAAATTAGAATTCGGAAAGCACATAAATGAGAAAATCAATAAAGCTAACAGCATAATGGCAATCATCAGATGATCCTTCATGTTTTCTGGACGACACAAAATTCAGCGTTCTGTACAAAGCCTTGGTAAGATCACAGCTGGACTATGCAGTGCCAATATGGAGCCCATATAAAATGAAATATATAGAAGCGATTGAAAATGTCCAACGTCACGCCCATGCGTCAGTTACCAGGAATGAAGGAACCTTCTTATCCTGAACGGCTAAAGAAGCTCAAACGACCAACTCTGGCATACAGGAGAGTAAGAGGTGATATGATCGGGGTATTCAAGATCTTGCGAGGAAAATACGATGCGGAAGTTTCAAATATACTGCAATTACATAAAGACTGTGTAGCCAGAGAGATCACCAGAGGACATAGGTACACACTAGTCCAGCAGAGAGCAAATTCACATATCCGCAAGCACTCCTTCCCACTGCGCGTTGTTTCAGTATGGAATAATTTACCCAACATTAGAGACATTTAAATCTAGACTTGATAGACACTGGAATAATAGTGAACTCCTATACGACAACTACAAGGCGACCAAAACTGGAAACCGTAAAGAATAGAGGGCAGACGATATTGAAGAGCCGACCATAGAGGCATGAAGCCTGCATAAGTATACCTAAGTAAGCATAGAGGTAGGTGGTCGACACATTTAGGAAATCACAACTTAAGAACACATATAGTGGTAGGCGGTCCACACATTTAGGAAATCACAAAGTCAGAACACATATAGTGGTAGGCGGTCCACACATTTAGGAAATCACAAAGGCAGAACACATATAGTGGTAGATGGCCCACACATTAAAGAAATCACAACATTAGAACACACATAGCAATAGCTGGCCCACACACTTAAGAAATCACAACTGTATACACATACAATGGTAGGCGGTCCACACATTTAAGAAATCACAACTTCGGAACACATATAGCGGCAGGGCGTCAACACATTTAACGATTATCATTTAATATTTAAGTGGGCGACGGCTCATCAAAGTGCCAATTAACCACTCTTGTGTCAACATTACCTTTCTGAACTTCAAACCTTATATTTTAAGCCAATCAAAAAACAACTCTGCAGGCATGTCTATTTGCAGGCCAAAAGATGATTATTTTTCATTATTTAGCATTATAATATCTGTCATTCCAGTGGTAAATTGAAAAAAATACACTTCACTAGTCCTTCAAATGGACACCGGCTAAGCAGAACATTTAATTTTCTTTAACATTACTGCGGTGCTGGTCAAACCAACCAAAATAGACTTCTAGAATTTCTTGAAAAACATTGACCTTTAAAAACGATTAATTGATATAAGTAGTATTGTACTGTGCTTTGAGGCTGTTGACACAAGAGGGGATAATATTTAACAATTAGGCCGTGTTCAATACAGTTGAAAACCCCCAATAAATGTCTTAGTAATATTTAGGGACAGTTTTCAGCACGATCCATGAAGCAGTTGGAGACAACATGATCCATGAAACTAAACAGCAAATATGGGGGATGGCAAACAGTTTATGTACCGAAGAGTACACCGTGATGACGGATTTTAGAGAAGCGGCACTATCATGATCGTTAAATTACTGAGGTAGTCTTGATTCGTCTCAGAATGATGGTCGGGTAGAGGAACGGCTTTGGTGTCACATTTCAGTTCTTGTGCAGCTTGCTCCAGGTGATGACTGACTCTGTGGTAGACTGTGTGAGATCTCAGAGCGGTCAGCTGTCTCACTAGTTGGAGTGATCAGCTGTCTGATTGACGGAAGATGTTGGCTGTCTACGTGTTCAGAGCAATTAGCTGTCTGATTTATTGGAACGGTTGGATGCCTGTTGATTGCAACTGTTGACTGGCTGACATGTTGGCAGTACTAATTTTCAGATGGTGTTTATTAGCCCGCTGATACCTCAGCGGGTTATCCCAAAATGGCAGATCGGGAGACAACCAAAGTCATCCCCCTTAGGTATTGAGATGGGATCTGGCAGGGACCTATATTCTTGTCAGTTGAGAGGCTTGGCTGAAGAATAGCTTGCAGAGCTGCAACCTAAGTCACACACGACCCTCCCTGGCTATACCCGTGACTTAGAATACGATCTTCACAATGATTTCTCTCATTGAAACACCGTATATACGATCCAGAGGTACACGTGAATCCTCCCTTACTCACCGAGCGAATCAAGTACTTTGTTTGCGCTGCCTGAGAGCACCGTCGCCTGACATGCCAGCCTCTTGCATATGGGCCAGTGCTTCAGTGTTGAGAGCTGAATAGAGAGATTCCTTACTTACGGAATATCTTTGTAAATATGTCACACAGGAAAGATCTGAAACTGTGTTCAAAATCCTGAAGAAGGGTCGATTCCAATCATATTAGATTCTTTACGACCGGTCCGGAATCAAACGAATATGGCTGAAATATAATTTTAAGGTCGTCTGGAGAAGTTTACTTAATATAAGATTGTAGTGTAGTCAGCTCTGATACGAGCTCTCTGTTATCTGTATATTCTCCCCCCCCCCCCCGAAGGAAACTGGCAGGCTCCAACTCTCGACTTAGATTTATGACAAGTTGGTTAATAGAATAATACTACTATCGCGCTATAGAGTCCTACCATACATTAGCGCGTGTGTATGGTCACAACAAATACCCGATTGACGTCGCTGCACAGGTTCTATGCTAACCAGCGAAATCGCGTTGTATCTCACAGATCGGTATCATGTACGAAGAATGCTTCATGCCGACACAATCCGACAACACAGCCCTGCCATCTTCAATGGCTGGCGTCCTTGAGAAACTAGTATCTCAGATACAGCCCTGGTATCTTCAAAGGCCTTTCAAAGGCTGGAGTTTTTTTAACTGGTATTTCAGATATCACCATTAACTCTCGCTGGGAGCAATTACTACAAAAGGGTAAAGAATGTACAACTATAGAGTGACAAACAATAATTAGGTAGAAACGATCGACCACTCCATGAAGGCACATTACCCAAAGAGGGGTGGTGCATGTTTTATCCACTTATTACAATTGGTAAGACCATCAGAGCTCCCACTCAACACACAGCCCACCCCAACCATGCCCCGCGACAATCTTGCTCAAAATATTGGATGAATGATATTTATCAATCTGGATGGGACACGCGGTATTTTGGCACATTATTTCACATGTTTATCATAATGCAAACTCCACAGCGCCAACTAATATGTGCGTGGGCAAATGATAAGAATATATTAGCATCACCTCGTGCCAAAGTCATACAGAGTAATTTGGTCGATTATTCACATGTTTTACCCAGGATAAGCATGGGAGAATATCCAAAGTGGATTCACTTGTCAAGATAAATTATTTCCCGCGTGACACACACAGCTGGAATCAGACGTTACTTTATGATAGTTGAATTTAATGTATGATTGTTTCAGCTCGTCTTGTCGCTTGCTCTTATTTGCAATTATGATATTATATTGTTTTTGTCAATGTATATGCTTATAAAGATATGTGATACTTTGCCCGCTCGCAACACGCAGATGGCTCCACACAGGAGCTTAGCCCATTACACTTGGTGTTATCAGTTTGTCATTTCTTTTCCTTCCACTTGTCATGTCAGCATCACATCTCACACATATGGATTCTGTGTATGATGGCGATCCTCTAGACCATGGTGGAAGCTAGAAAACGCGTCGTTATATGATGTTGCATAAGCAGTTTCCACAAGCTGTTTGCACAAACTGCTTTTTAAGTTATTCCTCTAAAATGCTGTTGTAATATGTTATGTTCTTAGATACAAATAATTTACAGCAAACATCATCAAGATAAATAGCATTATTGTTGAAGAGAGTAAAGCTTGATTTGCTGCCACATAGTGGAAATCAATAGTTGACATGACAAACTGGTGACGAACTGACAGTCGCGTTTTCAGCCATATCTTATCATAGGCTCTCAAGATGTGTTTGTCTCAACAATAAACTTACCATTGTGTCTTAGACACATTGGCAGACGAACCCAACACACGCCCAACCAGATAGATGCATTGACATCATGTGCTCTATGCTGATCCAGACCCGTCACCTATAATCTTCCATTCAATCCATACTGGCGTGGACTAAATATGGCTTACACCAAGCAGACGTGGGTAGACTATCACTGAAGGCAGACGAAACAGGAGGAACTCGATGCAATGATTAAGCTCACAACACATTGATTCAGCAGTGATTGGCATTTTGGCTTAGAGGGCTTGGATACCGTACTCTGCTAAATCTCAGAAATTCCTCTTAGAGTGTTATTAATCTCTGGACCCGTTTAATGGTATTATTTATTTGTTATTGTTCGCTCTGGTAGTAAGAATAGAAACGATTTACGTCGCAGAGTCATGTCTTTCTGCCTAAGGCACTCGGTGCATTGATTAAGGTGTCAACATATTGTCTTGTTCTGATTCAGCAGTCATTGGCATGTATGGATTAGAGGGCTTGATCACCTTAATCTGCTTAATCCCAGCTATTCCTCTTAGAATGTGGCAATTCTCTGGACGCATGTAATGGTATTATTTATTTGCCGTTGTTATCGCTGGTAGTACAAATAGAAAGGACTTACGTTGTTAGCGCTGGTAATACAAATAGAAAGGACTTACGTAGCATGGCTATGACTTTCTGGCTCATTCCCGTTTCTTAAGGATATGTGCCATGCTGCTCAAAATGACTAACGTAATCAATCCAGCTAATTCTAAACCCTCAGATGTCATGGCTTATGGATAGCAGAGGCATGTTCTTGCGCACATGCATGTTATAGAGTACATGTGTCAATTTCTACCTATCTCAAACACCTGCCTCTCTAGAGCCATCTTGGCCTATCAGTGGTTCTCAATTCCGTATTCATATACAGTTTGGCACACACGCACGCACGCACGCACGCACGCACGCACGCACGCACGCACGCACGCACGCACGCACGCACGTACGTACGTACGCTCGCACGCACATTTTACCGCCTGAAACAACTTCGTTAATTATAGTTGCTATATGTGTGGGATTACAACGTTTACTGGATCGATTTATGAAAATATTCTTACATGTAGGAAAATTTGAAACATTTAAGCAAGACTGAGAATATCGGCAATCACAAGTTGACACTTGTTTCGGTGGCATGGGTTATTATTTTATGTGTGACTGGATGTCAGACGTACCCGAGATGATATCATTTTCACATCGTCTCGATATCTTCATACATCTGTAATTAGGCAATCATTTCTACACCTGATTGTCAATGGGCATAATCTGATACTTGCTTGTTTTAATGATGATTCCCAGCATTTGCTCTCCAATTCATTATCAATACGAGGCTGCACTGGTGATACAGTTTAATAATAAATCTCTGAGTTAAATATCGCTCATTGGTGGCACGTGTCTGTAATAAATGACGCAGTCTGAGTAATGGCTACAATAATTAAAAGCAATCTCGTCTGTTTAAGGGGTGTGGATGCTAGGGCGGTGTGGGGAATGAATTTTAGAAGTGGCCGGTCGTAACAAAATCGTTATTCTAAGAAGGAAGCAGACCAATGAAACCTTGCGATGCAGATATGAGGGGAAGAATAGAGCATGGTACAGGCGTGGTGGCTGTAGCTAGCGCTGCTGTAATGTGGTACAAGGTGGTCACAAGACCGCTTGTCTTAGTAAACCACTGCGATTTAGCCCAAACTCTTATTTACTGTGGTATATATGGGCAGTATTACGCGACCACTTGTCTTTAGTCGCCACACTTTGAAGTTCCATATACTGTCCGGTAAAGATCGTTTGACTGATTCACGTTGAGGTAAAGCTGTGTTATTCAGGTGCACCATTTTTTTGCTTGTGTGTTTTCGTATTGTTCCGTCCATTTCCTCATTAAATTCATCTGCGTAAGATAAAGGCAGACTCACAATCTCCAAAATTGCATTCATTTACCCATATTAGATGCTATTTGCGCCTACTATAAGTCTGCCTGTTGATTTGCCAGTCAGTCTGTCAAATATTCACCCGCGTTGATAATATAATCTTAAGCACGACACTAATACATAACTACATTCGCTGCAATCAGTTGTCTACATTCCCTGTAATCTGTTGTTAATGGTTCGAAAAAACCCGCAATGTTATGTAATATATCATATGAGATATAAAGGCTTATATTTAAATAACAAGCTTGCCACTCTTGTATCGCAATAGCAATTAAAGGCAATTTACAATCGATTATTCAAATTGTTATATAACAGAAGTATTATTTACAATTGGGAAATTCCAGCCAGTGTCATTCAGCATGATCAATTTTTCAAATATCCGTGTGTGTTCAGGACAGCGAAAGCATATAATTAACACGTGACAGACAAATAGAGGTCACGGGGTTAACTCGCTGCAGTTTCGTTATCATTTTCTTTAGAAATCATTTATTATGTGACAAAGAAACTCTGACAGAGGTTACACATTTGAAGTTATAACTTATTGGCTTTCTTTGTGCGTTATGCGGCTGTCAGCGTGCAGCAGATGAATGCCTACACTGAGGGTATGCCTGATTAATCACAAGACATGTTGTCCTTGATTCTCTTACCAACGAAGAATACACCATCAACACAACAAGGCGAATGGTTATTCTAGGCAAATATTCCACATAAATAGCGCTGTGAGGAATGAATTAGAAAAGACGGTTTACCAGAAGTTGATGTCTAATCAATTAGATCTACCCGCTAACATTCCAGCGAAAGGCACGCCATGTTTCAAATCTCAGAATATCGCTCGTTTTACGGAAATTTATACAGGCAATTAAGCGAGTCTGCTTTAAACAAGAGCTGAGTGTGTCAATATTGCGAGCGAACTGGGGTGAGAGATGCTGACAAGTGTTGCGAGGGCCACGTCAAATCAGCTTTCTTCGGAAAAGGCGCCGTGAGTAAAGCTAGAACAGTCAATCGACCACAATATCAGCGAGTCAGTCAATAAGTTGCTCATTCTCTTTCCACCAACCCCTCCCCGTATCTCTCTCTCTATCTCTCTCTCTCTCTCTCTCTCTCTCTCTCTCTCTCTCTCTCACTCTATCGCTTGCACGCCCAGACGTCCAAGCGCCCAAATACCCACCCACCCACCCACCCACCCACCCACCCACCCACCCACCACCCACCCACCCACCCACCCACCCACCCACTCGTTCGCCCTCATCCTCTCATATCTCCGTTTTGTTTCCCTTGCTATGATTTATGCGCAGATACTCCATATAATAACTGTTTATAAGACGATGTTAGATTAGTAGTTGCTATGTGTATGTTTGCTTCTTCGAAACATCACCTCTTTATAATATTTACAATTTTGACACATGCTACAATGCTATGATTGTATTAGTAACCGATCCATCCATTCCTTTCTTTATTGAACCCGTCTGAAGGTTTTATGAAATCTCGTCAGTGATATAACCAATGATGCATCGTTTAATGTGCAGGATTTATCTGCCTGCCTCTGGATGCTTTTACTCAATGCCAATTTCCCTTGAACAAAGATCCGGCAAATCGAATGTAAGGTTTACCAACAACTTAGTGTAATGGACAGCTTGTTTGCTCTTGTTAGATTGCTAAATGACACATAGCTTCCACGACCGAATATCACGCCCAAACTGGCCGCTCTCTTCTCTCATGAATATTCCCATCCATGATGATACATGGATTCCCAGCGACTAATGAATACAATCTGTTTGTCTTGTAGCGCTGGCTGATGTATGATAGTAGCCTAGTCTTCTTTGTGAACAATATTGCATCCAGTGTTAGAAGATGAGATGTCTAATTCTTCTTCGATATTTACCTAACGCGGCAATGTGTCACTGATAGTATCTATGTGTTCTTCATGAGGAATACCTTTCAAATGTTAGACGATGCTGGGAGGTATAATCTTTCATCAATGTTTACCTAATGCGGCCATGGGTCGCTGATAACCAGCATCCATCTTCCATCCAGATGCTTGCCTTAATATTTTCCAGATTTGATGTACAGAGGATTATTGGATTGATGATGCAAGACGGTTCCAGTTTTTGCTAAGCTCTGCCCACCTCTAGCTAAGCTCCAGCCACATCTCGCTCGTGTTGGGATCGATCGATCCCTGAACTTCCTGACCATAAATTTCCAGAAAACGTTATCGAGAAGCTATTAAATATTTTGAAACTTATTTGACTGGTTGCTGTTGCTGCCTATGGCAGCAACAGCGCCCATTGAAATTAGTTTAAAAATATTCAACAGAATCTTTATTAAATAGTAAAGACATCCAATTCGTACAAGAACGCATAGTCCGTTTTCAGTTATGTGTTCGTGACGTACTTGTTTACGTCATCCATGACGTCATTATATATCATTGACTATGACGTTATTCTAAACGCCACGTAGGTAATTATGACGTCATATGATGGATGGATAGAGTCGAAAGTTCCATTGTGATTCTGAGTAAGAGACTGATTCATAACCAGCATCTCTTGTCAAACAAGGATACCCCTCAAGATATTTTGCCCATCGCTGTTCCTGAAGAAATATTAGAATAGATAAATCAGAAGACTATAAACATATCTAGAACCAATTACGATAGCCCCCTCATTGCGGGATATTTCTTTGAGAAAATATTTTGCTGAGATATGATATGAGATACCGGGTTGATGTCAATCTGAGCTTATGTTCTACGGGAAGTTGTGAATACATCACGCTGAAAAATAGACGAATAGGACATGACCCTATCCATCATCTGGCATACATATCTCAATGGCACAAACCATTCCTGTTTTTGTCAGATATTAAGCCTGATGTGATAAATCTTCTCAGATTTCTGTTCAGTAATTGTAATATGTGTCTTATATTGGGGTTTCTTAGACGTCAATGGAAATCATCAAACTGTTGGACTTCAAACAACTGTTGCAAAAAACCTGTCTACAGTTCACTGGAATATACCAAGGTGGATAAGCCATTGCTAAAGCCAGACAAAATACGACTCGATGCGGTGACAAAGTTCTTTGTAAATTTGCTTGGTCTATTTCAGCAGTGATTGCCATGCATGGATCTACCGTATTGATTCTGCTAAATCATAGACATTTATATTCGAGAGTGATGCATCTTTTAATGGTAATATTTATTCAGAAATTAGTTGTGGGTTGTTGCTACCTCGGCAACCAGGAGTAGAAACAATCTGACAAATAATATAGCAACGCAACAATGGGAATATGGGAATATTCTTACATACAGGAAAATATGAAACTTTTAAGCAAGATTCTAAGATTCCAGTATTCACAACTTATCACTTGTATGGGTGTCATAGGCTATTATTTAATATGTGAGTGGGTGCAACAATGATATCAGTTTCACATCATCTCAATATCTTCAGAAATCTGTAATTAGACAATGAGTTCTACATCTGATCTGAGGTGGAGTGAACACTCATCAATGGGCATAACCTATCACGTGTTTGCTTTAATTCATTTTCAATACGATTCAGCACTGCTTGGAAGGTTTAATAATAAATCTCTGAGGGTAAATGTCGCTCAGTGGTGGCAAGTGTCTGTAATAACTGACTTATCTGATATTGCATTATCCTAGTGGTTGTGCTTCAATTTGTTGGCGGATGATGTGGTGCCGTAGATCGGCAAGCCACGAAGGAACGCGCGATCAAAGATTAACAAAACAGGGTTCCAATTTGTCAATGCATCCAGCATGCGGCAAAGCTCACCACAACTATGTGTTTATTACGACACAGCGACCAATCCAGCGAGAGGCATTAAATGAACCGTTATCATCTCCGTCATACGTGGATTTTAGTCTGAATAATGGCTATAATAATTAAAGAAATCTCGCCACTTTAGGGGTGGGAGACAATTTTAGAAGTGGCCGCTGGTAACTAAATCATTATTTTATGAAGGAAGTAGACCAATGAAGCTTTGCGATGTAAATATTAGGGGAAGAATAGAGCATGGTACACGCGTGATGTCTGTAACTAGCACTGCTATAATATGGTACAAGGTGGTCACAAGACCGATTGTGTTAATGAACCACCGAGATGTATCCCAAACACTTATTTACTATGGCATATATGAGCAGTATTACCCGACCCCTTGTCTTTAGTCAGCACGCTTCGAAGTTCCATATGCTGTCCAGTATTGAACGTTTAACCGTTTGACTTTGAAAGGCTGTGTTTATTTTCTCCCTTGTGTGTTTTCGTATTGTTTCGTCCATCTTCTCATTAAATTCTTCTGCGTTAGATAAAGGCAGACAGGTTATCTCCAAAATTGAATTCATTTATCCATATTAGCCGCTATGTGCATCTACTGTAAGTCTGCCTGGTAGTGTGTCAGTCAGTCCGTTGGTCTGGCAAATAGTCGTAACCGCTGATAGTATAATCTTAGGCATGATACTCATACATAACTATGTTCGCTGTAATTTGTTGTTCATGAAGAATGCAATATTATGTGTTATATCATATTAAATATAAAGGCGCATATTTAAACAACAAGCTTGCCAGAAATTAAAGGCAATTTACAGTATTGTATATAACAGAAGTATTATTTAAAATTGGAGAATCTTATTCAGTGTCATTCAGCGTGAACAATTGTTCAAATATCCGTGTGTGTTCAGGACAGCGAAAGCATATAATTAACACGTGACAGACACATAGAGGTCACGGGGTTAACTTGCTGCAGTTTCATTATCACTTTCTTTACAAATCATTTATTATGTAACAAAGAAACTCTGACAGAGGTTACACATTTGAAGTTATAACTTATTGGCTTTCATTGTGCGTTATGCGGCTGTCAGTGTGCAACAGATGAAGGAACACACTTAGCGTATGGCTGGTTAATCACGTGACGTGTTGTCCTTCATTCTCCATCCAACGAAGAATAAACCATTGGCACAACAAGGCGAATGGTTATTCTAGGCAAATATTCCACATAAATACCCGTCTAAGGAATGAATTGGAAAAGACGGTTTACCAGAAGATGACGTCTAATCAATTAGATCCACCCGCTAGCATTCTGGGGAAAGGCACGCCATGGTTCAAAGCTCAGCGATGTTTCAAAGCTCACAATTTCGCTCGTTACAGAAATGAATTACAGGCAATTAAGCGAGTTTGCTTGAAACAATTGCTGGGTGTCAATATTGCGAACAAATTGGAGTGAGAGATGCTGACAGGTGTAGCGTGGCCACCTCAAATCAGCTTTCCTCGGAAAAAGCAATGTGAGTAAAGCTAGAACACTGAATCGACCACAATATCAGCGAGTCAGTCAATAAGTTGCTCTCTCTCTCTCTCTCTCTCGCTCTCTCTCTCTCTCTCGCTCGCTCGCTCTCTCTCTCTCTTTCTCCCGCGCTCTCTCTCTCTCTCGCGCGCTCTCCCTCTCTCTCTCTCTCTCTCTCGCTCTCTCCGTCCATCCGTCCGTCCGTCCGTCCGTCCGTCCGTCCAACCGGCTGCACGCCCACCCACTCGCCCGCCCGCCCACCTGCCAGTCCACCCGCCAGCCACCCGCCAGCGCGCCCGCCCGCCCGCCCACTCGCCCCTCCCTCCCTCTCTCCGTCCGTCCGTCCGTCCGTCCGTCCGTCCGACCGACCGTCTTTACATTAAGAAAAACCGCATTGGCACAGGAATTTAATTTAAAATTTCTTTACCTAAATTTGTCCTATCGATACCAAGTTTAGAATTACTTAGAGTGATCCCCCCTTGAGATTAGTTGGGGTAAAGTGAATTAATCAGTATGTCGCTTTAACAGGTAAAGGCTGGGATTGATCCTACATTATAGAGAGATCACACACGCGAATGCACGCACGCACGCACACACGCACGCACGCACGCACGCACGCACGCACGCACGCACGCACGCACGCACGCACGCACGCACGCACGCACGCACGCATCTGAACGAATGCACGCAATAATACATGCACACAGTAATACATGCACGAATGCACGCAATAATGCATGCATGAACGCATGCACGAACATACGCACGAATGCATGCACGTACACACCCACGCACCAATGTACTCACGAATTAATGCACCCACACCCACATACACACACGCACACATACACCCATTCGTGCATTAAAGCGATTTCGTTGACGTATTTTGCTAATCCCGTGGTCATTCCCTGGGTATGTAGATACGAATATTTATTGAATGAGGAAGTGTCGTTATATAGATACTTGAATGAACACGCTGCACGCTTACAGGAAATGAGTATACGACAAATCACAAACCTGAAGATTAGAATGTTGCAAAGACGCTGCCGAAAAGACAGCAACCGTAAATCAATTACCATGAACACGATATTTCGTTATGCAATACTTGTAGAAACCCGTTGCTCCATGTGTAGATGACAGTTGATATGAAACAGGGACCAGTATTGCCGTGAGGTTCTCCTATTATTCCATGGGAGATGAGGCGACATTTAGACGACGGTTACGAATTATGACATGTCTCTCATCTCCCCCCTTAGCGCTATATTTCATTTATGTTGCACATGAGTGGGTCCGCCTCCCTTTTTATGCCAGGCCATCGCGTGATGTATAGCAGATAGTTACACAGAGCGACGGAATTTCTAGAATTATAGCACGCATGGATGGACAATATGGCCGAGCATTCGCACAATGACACGACACAGGGGTGCAAATTGCAACATATCGTTGTTATAAGTATGCATCTTCTCCATAAAGAACCCGGATGCACTGTCTTTTATTATAGCATGCTTATTATCAGCGTAATAACCGACACGCGAAATGGAGAAACGCTTTGATAAACATCATAATTCTGGGAATTGTTTTCCTTCAATTGACATGAGTGTCTTATTTATTCCCTTTTTATCTCTGCGACAACGCTTTATTGAGAGTTCATATTATATTGTTCTTAACGCTAATGCCAGAAGATATTTCTGTAATAAGGTCACGCCGCCCTGCTTCATTGAGATTATTATGTTCCCCGGATTATACCAGTTACCAAAATAACTATGCAATAAGATTCCAAGGAACATAGACATAATAGGAACATGCCTATCTTCCAACGACTGTAAGAACATATGGGTACCGATTTCTTCCTCTTGTTTCGCAAAGACCCATTATATAGCTCTGCCTATAGCTCTAGGCAGGTGTTCTTAAATATGTGTACATTTCCGGTCATTACATTCCAGCTTTTGAGACAAATGTGGTAAATATTGTTGATAATCTTGTGATAGTGCACCTTACAATTGGCTAATATATGACAGTATTAGCTCTCCTGGAACACATGCGAAATGTGGAATTAAGACTGTGAACATCCGGGACCCACAAAGTGTGTGATTAAGATGCAACCCTTAAGAACTTAGCTTCACATTGTTTCCTTCTCACCGGAAATCTGTTAGTGGACAATGATTACTACAACTCATCCAAGGTGGAGCTAACGCTCCAGGATAGAATTTAATAACTGTTTGTATTAGTGATAATTTCCTGCGTTTACTCGCTAATTCAATACCAATATGATGTTGATATGATGAGAAAGTTTGGTAATAGACATGTATACAGATATCACAGATTTCGCTCTTTGCTTGCACGTGTCTGTAATAAATGATGTATCTGATATAATGATATTGCATGATGTTTAGTTAGTGCACTAAAATTTGTTCTTGGGTGATGTGGCGGGTTTGCAGTGCCCGAGATCGGCAAGCCAAATGGAACATCTGTTCAAACGTGACCTGCGCAGGACGCCTATTTGTCACCACCATCAAGCACGCAACAATCCCATCACGAAAATGCATATGTTACAAAACAGCCGTGGCACCGGCGAGGGACATTAAATCAACTGTCAATATTCGCGGAATACTTATATTTTGTCTGGGCAACGGTTGTAATAGTTAAAGAAATCTAATCTGATTGGGGTGTGAATGTGAGATAGACTATACGGTGGGGTGGGGTGGGGATGGGTGGGTGGGTGGGTGGGTGGGTAGGTGGTGATGATTAATGAGGATGGGGGTGTAATTATACATATATTGTCATGCAGGTATCAGTGCTAGTACATCCATATCAAAACAAAGTGTACAGGCTTCTTCATAACGATGGAAAAACAGCAGCATCAACCCGAGTGTTGTTGTTTGTTGATAGCTGTTCATCTTGAATAGAGGAATGATTAATGAAAAATGTTTCATGGCGATGAGAAACAATACATGTCAATCAGATCGACGAATTATTTCATGTCGATACTCAGTTTCCGGGTCCTGCGTCGGCGCACATTCCCTATGCTACGATCATAGATTATTGCTACAACGAATGTCAGGGTATTTTTAAGTCTCATCCAGACGCTGTATACTACTGGTGCACGAACAATGAAATCCCGCATAGTAACTATGCTGGTATATTTTCTTAATCGACTGATCATTGTTGACACACATGCATTTAATATGGAAAGATGGTAATATAGATGGAACTCATGCCTGAATAAACGCGCTGCAATTAGTGCCCGCAAGAAAATGGGTATATAAGTCACAAACACGAGTGTGGGTCCATGATGTTGCAATGCTACTGCCAGAATGACATAGAAGACCCATTAATTACCATGAATACGGCTGATCACGTTTCTTTAAGCAAGAAGAATACAACTGTTTTGCTCTTATATTGCATTAGGCTAATAATCAGACTTGCTGAAAAAACAATTCATGCATGTGTTGATGACAGGTGATATGGAACAGGGGCCAGTATTAGTGCGAAGTTTTCCTGTCATTCATGTAAGACGAGGCGACATACAGACGACGGGTGTGCATTAAGCCAGGCCTGTCATCTCTTCGCTTACTGCTACATTACATTCTGTGTTTCACATAAATAGCTGACATCCTGCTTTATGTCAGCCCGGTGCGTGATCTATAGCAGATAGGCGCACTGGGCGACAGCATGTCTAACATTGCACCACGCATGGCTAGGCAATATGGCCATAGAGCTGCTATTCATTGACACGCAGGATAAAGGTATGCAAAATGCAGCATATCGTTTGCACACCCATCTTCGCTGCAAGGAACCAGGATTTTCTCTCCTTTATTGCAGCAAAATCATCATCAGCGTATGACATGAAGAGGAAATGCGCTGATAAAAGCCACACAGCAAGCTTCAACTGCCGCAATGATTTATTGATGGTATATTAAATTTTGATTTAATTTACTTCCATTCGACTGCATCTGACATTTGGCTTTACTCGTCATACTAAACTAAAGATAGCCTTTTGCACTTTTTTAAAACTTTAAATTTGTCCATACCTAATCTCAGAAAACGTTTTTTAATTATAGTAGTTGTTCACTATCGGCCTGGCGCGATAGAATAATGTCACATGATGGTGGTAGGAACAGATCCATTTTAGCTTTGTTGTGTAAAACCGAAGGTTGTATCAAAGCACGCCAACGGTATAATCACGCTGCCAATGGTTAATAGTCTAATGTACAGGAATAATGTGCACACTGACACATGTTTTAATCGAATACAAATAAATCTCCTCGAAGATAGATCCCACAAATTCAATGTAAGATTTACCGAAAATTAGAATAATAACCAGCTTGTTTGTTCTTATCAGATTGCTAAATTTCACAAAGCTTCCGAGGCCGAATATCATGTCCGAACCACACTCTTCTCTCGTGCAAATCTTAATTCATGAACAGACACTTATTCTCATTGGCCAATGAATGCAATCTGTTTGACTATCTTGCTGATGTACGATATGTCCCAGTGTTGCTAATGAAGAATATAACATACAATGTTAGATGATGCTAAGCGGTCTAATTCGTCATTAATATCTACCTAATGTGACAATAAGTTGCTGATACAACCCTCCAGCTTCCCGCTTCTGTCTAGATGCTTGCCTTAATATGTTCCTGGTTTGATGTAGAGAGATTTAATGGCGTGTTCCGACCGATAATATGTATCGTCTGCAAGAACGTACTGCGAATCGGAGTCCAAGACTGTATTCCCTTGTCATGCAAAAGTAACACTCTGGATATTTATATCTTCGTAACTACCTAATACGTCTTAGAATAGAAAGGACACAACACAATAAACATATCATAAACAAATAGAATCTCCTCGTTTTTTGGAAATTGTTCTGATAAAATATAGCACTCTGAAATCAGATTTGCTAAAGTAGATCTGAGCCTATGTTCTGCGGAATGTTATGAATACGTCACGCTGCACGATAGGAGAATGGAAACGGAACCTATCCATCATCTGTCATACAATAAAATAAATGGCCTTTTTGTTATAAGACTCTCTGAGATGCTAGATATCCTGTTAGTGTCTATCTGAGCCCATGTTTTGTGGCAAGTTGTGAATACATCACGCTGAACGATAGGTGAATAGAACAGGACCCTATCCTTATTATTATTATTATTATTATTATTATTATTATTATTATTATTATTAATAATAATAATAATAATAATAATAATAATAATCATCTGTTCTTCTTCGTTTCATTGCCACATCTGCCTTCGAGACAAAGTTTTGGTCATCTGAAGAGACGAAAACGCTTTGGGATTCACAATGGTCTTAGACACGTGCCAGGCTTTCCTTTGGGACAATTATAATACGATAATTAAGGGCTAGGATGAAAAAAAAAATGACTTACTATTACAATCGCTACTACTGCTACTGCTACTACTGCTACTACTGCTACTACTGCTACTGCTGCTACTACCACCGCTGCCGGCACCGCTGCCGCCGCCGCCAAACGCCGCCGCCGCTGTTGCTGCTGCTACTACTACCACTGCTACTACTACTGCTACTACTACTACTACTACTACTACTACTACTACTACCACTACTACTACTACTACCGAATCATAGAATTATGAATATTACACACATGTAATTATTACTGTACTGCAAATACTCTACCACCACAGTCGTTATGTACATTTATATAAAGTGAACTTGAACATGTATGATTTAATAAATATTCTGTTTAATATTTTGGGGCTAATATGGCTGGAGGCAGATGCTGCCTTAGGTAGCTACAGTGTCCGGTCAAATTAGTTTCCCAAAATATTTTTAACAGCTTACCTGTTACCTTGAAGACTCGCAACTAGTATAAGTCTGCCTGTCTACCTCCCTTCATGTTTGCCTGCCTGCCTGCCTTACTGTATGTCTGCCTGCCCGCCCGCCTGCGTGTCTCAGCGAGCGCGTGCATGCGTGCGTGTAAGTGCAATTATTGTACACATGTCTATTTGTACATACCTGGCGTGTATATAATTATATATTATTGTACATAGTGTATATATGTTTTGAGGGCCTCGGGAACATCAGGCCACTGACGATGTACCCTCTTGAAATAAAGATTATTATTATTATTATTATTATTATTATTATCCATTATCTGTCATGCATATGTCAATGGCATACACCTTTCCTGTTTTGGTCAGATATAAGGGCTGGTGTAATGTGTTTAATCAGTTTGATCTTCGACAATTGCAATCTGTTATGGATATAGGGATTTCTTTGCGCAGCAGTACTGTAAATAAAATTAATGTAAATGTCACTGTTTGTGATAAGAATTCCCGGGAAAACAGTATTTCATGGTGTCTTCGTTTGGAAAGCAATCTGCCTCTCAGTAATTTCCTCAGGATTTTAAACCTAAATTAGAATTGATGCATGTTGATATATTTTGTCATGTGTTATTCCTAATTGGTGTTTGGTTTTGTATTTGAGTGTAATTAGTGATTGGTTTGAAGAAATTTGATCAAGTATTGCAGTTAGAATAGATTGTATCACTGATCTGGTGGCCCCTGCAGGTCAGAATGGACGTTATCCCTGGGAGATCTGGGGCCCATCTGCATGTCAGAGTGGACGTTATCTCTGCTAGATCTGGTACCCAACTGCAGGTCACAATAGACGGTATCTTTGCTAGATCTGATGCCCACCTGCAGATGAAAATGGACGGTATCTCTGCCGGATCTGATGCTCATGACAGGTCAGAATGGACGGTATCTTTGCTAGATATGATGCCCACCTGGAGATGAGAATGGATGGTATCTCTGCTAGAGCTAAGGCCCATCTGTAGGTCAGAGTGGACGTTATCTGTGTCAGATCTGGTACCCAACTGCAGGCCAGAATATACGGTATCTCTGATAGAGCTGAGGCCCATCTGCACGTCAGAGTGAACGTTATCTCTGTTAGATCTGGTACCCAACTGCAGGTCAGAATATACGGTATCTCTAATAGAGCTGAGGCCCATCTGCACGTCAGCGTGGACGTTATCGCTGTTAGTTCTGGTACCCAACTGTAGGTAAGAATAGACGGTATCTCTGCTAGATCTGATGACCACCTGCAGATGAGAATGGACGTTATCTCTGCCGGATCTGATGCTCATATACAGGTTAGAGCGGAGGGTATCTCTGCTAGATTTGCTGTTCATGTGTAGGTAGGAATGGATTGTATCTCTGCTAGATTGGCTGCTCATGCACAGGTAGTGAGTGTGTTCGTGCATGCGTGCGTGCGTGCGTGCGTGCGTGCGTGCGTGCGTGCGTGCGTGCGTGCGTGCGTGCGTGCGTGCGTGAGTGCGTGCGTGCGTGCGTGCGTGCGTGCGTGCGAGACCGGAGAGCAGTCTTGGTGAATCATCTTTTAGAATAATGATTCTAGTTTCATGATCAATGCATTATGAGCAGCAATCACCACCATGTAACGTCGAGACAATAGCTACGTCATTATAAATAAGCAAAATGATTCAACGTTTATTTATTGTAGTTTGCTTAATATATAACATTTTATATTTAATGCTTTGAATATTATCGTTGAGGAAGCAATTACTTTCACGAGTAGTCGGCAAAACAAAGAAACGATAGAAGTTGATGGAAATAAATGTGTTGCTAGTATCTGCTGAGTAGATTGTTGGTAGAGCTGTGGTTATAGACGACTGACGCAAAATGCTAATGATTAGACAGCAACACTTTAGAGCAAGCCAATATCGGCTCCATGTGTATCGAGTAGAATGGAATGGGATCTGTTGTCATATCACCGGGGCATTGGTGAATACAATAACACTTTCAAAGCTAAGGAAACATTGGCTCTCATTTGCTTAAAGGAGAACTCCATGCCTCCACCCATCCGCTATAGTACTTGATGTAAAATGCATCTACACAACGTAGCATTTCAAAAAATATAATTGTAACTTCTGTAATCAAATTAAAAGTTGAAATATTTATTATTTTAAAATGCGATCACACAAACGATGCCTGATAAAATGATATTATTAATTATTATTTTACACATATTACAGAGAATCTTTAATTATTAAGCAGACATAAATGGTCACGATTTTTGCCATTCTAAATAGCAAAACAGGCATTACACAAATTACAAAACATGTCACCAATTGCTCATGGCAGGCTGTGTGACATATATGCCGTCAAAATAATTACCTATCTCATCCTGAATCAATATATCTTCTGTTAATATCACCAGTCCTAGTAAATAAATACCAATTAAAATGGAGGTCATTCCTCATGATGCTCAACGACACCATCTAAATAGTGTTGCAATGTAATGCATCTGCTTCAATAAAATGAGTGAAATCGGTGTCCAAGTCTATAATTTTCACCCAGAGATTGCTAGGATTGTCATATTTAATCTTCCTCTCTTGCCTCTAAGACATGATTTCAGTATTCAAATACAATTTTCGTGAATAAAACATCCATTCATCATGGTTAGTGATGAAAGTTGTAGTTTATTGTGCGTCTGAGAAATTTGCTAACTTTCCCAATTTAACTAAGCCTAGAAAAGCTCACGAATTTAATCAAATTCTAAGGAATTTTCTATATAGTGCAGCAGAGTATCCACTTAATTGTGCACTTTCTGGTACAAGCAAGAGATTTTGTATAATGAATCTACATACACTACAGATGATTTTAAGAACTGGACCCATCCCGAAAGTCGCCTGGATCTACCGTGGTAGCCATTTTTACTTTTCCGGTATGCGAAACCTATTTTTCACTATTTCCGGTACTAAATAATGACGAATGAACGAATTATTGTAGACAAAATTAACATAAAGCATGTAGCATATACCATCAAGACACATGCAAGATAATGGCATCTCCCAAAATGAAGGAAAAATTATAGTGGCCTATTATTTTATCTCCCAAAATGATAGAAAAATTCAAAATGGCCGCCAATTTGCATATTTCATGGCCGCCAATTTGCATATTTAATGATATGTTGATATGTATAAATTATCCCAACTTTAGGTATAACACTAAATTATAGTTCTTGTTGTTTTTCAGGTTTAGTAGATTAGAGTAGATGAACATCTTTTAGCCATGGCCAAACGTTTCATGCTAGTAGATCCTGACCAACCAAGCGGATCAAAACAGCCCAAGTCACTCACATCTACAAATTGGGACCTGTGCGCATTGTGCCAGAAAGATACAGGGGATGCTCTCCAATGTCCCGTGAAGAAATTGAATCAAAGTGTTGGAAGTGCGTATAGGTCTTTCGCTAATAACATGGATGAATTTAATAAAATCAGGTGTTTACCAATGGACATTGACATTGACCGACTTGATGACGGAAGTGGTATCGAAGCAACATTTGAGAGAAATCTGGCAGCATGGCACAAAACATGCTTGTTAAAATTCAGTGATTTGAAACTAGAACGTGCAATGAAGAAACAAACTGTAAAGGACAAAATACCCATTTCAATGTTTAACAGACGTGGTTCAGGCCAAGCTAAATCAGTTGAACCAACATGCTTCTTTTGCGGGGAACTAGCAGGACAATTGGGTCTTCGTGAAGCTTCAACCTTCGATATAAATTTTCGTGTCCGCAAATGTGCCCATGACTTACAAGATACTAAACTGTTGGCAAAGTTAGCCCCGGGAGATATGATAGCGCAAGAGGCAAAATACCATCCCAAATGTCTAGTAAATGTATATAACCAAGCTTCAAGGACGGCTACCACCATTAATTGTGACAAACCGGATGATCATCTGCATGGTATTGTCTTTGCACAGTTAGTTGCGTATATAGAAGAATTCCGAACAGAGGAAGATACAGCTGCGGTCTTCGAGTTAGCCTGTCTAGCAGATATGTATGCAAAGCGTCTTATCCAGCTAGGGGCTATTATTGCGGACAACAGAATTCACAGCACAAGACTGAAAAACAGATTGCTAGCAGCAGTTCCTGACCTTATAGCTCACAGAGATGGTCGTGGAATACTTCTTACTTTTGACCAGAACATTGGAGGTGCACTACGAAAGGCATGTGACCGTGATAGTGAAGCACTGTGCTTAGCAAGAGCTGCTCAGATTGTGCGTCAAGAAATGTTCAATCAAAAGTTCTCTTTCAACGGATCATTTCAGGAGGGTTGTCAACAGGAGTCCATACCAACCACTTTGCTGACACTCGTAGAAATGATACAGGAAGGCCCGAACATTAAAACTCAGACAGAAAACGGCTCCTCAAATAGAATTGCTGCTCTTTCTATATCTCAGCTCTTGATGTTCAACAGTGTTAAATATGCACGGGCCGCCAATTCAACAAGTACAGCACGCCATAGTCGTGACCGTGAGAGTCCCCTTCCCATATACGTTGCTCTTAAAATTCATGGTCTCACCCGCAAGAGATCTCTGGTTGACACGTTCTTTAGTCTGGGATTGTGTATATCGTATGACAGGTTATTGCAAATAACATCAGACATTGCGAAGGGGGTATGTACACGATTCGAATTAGACAATGTTGTGTGCCCACCAAAGATGCGCCATGGATTATTTACCACAAGTGCCGTTGATAACGTAGACCACAATCCCAGCTCTGCTACTTCACATGATTCATTCCATGGAACAAGCATTTCCATCATACAGCACCTCTCTCATGGATCAACTGGCATGGCACGTGACGAACTGGTTATTAATCAAGACACCTCCTCGACCAGAGTGGTACCTCCATTACCATCAAGCTTCACATCTGTTCCACCAGCTTCACTACGAACAAAAGAATTCAACGCACCAGTGGTGTGTGGACCTGTAAAGCCTCCAGACAATCGACTTACAGTTGAAGCCTCAGATGAAGAGAGAGTTTGGCTGAACAAAGTGATGACGGCCACAGAGAATGATACATTTGTGAGTGGAGACTGGATATCCTGGTCAGCCTATCATGCTGACATGCAGCAAACATCTTGCCCTCCATCTGCACTAAATGGCCTGTTGCCCCTGTTCCTGGACAATGCACACTCGGTGGCGATGATTAAGCATTCTATGGATCTAGTCAAGGCAGCTGTTCAGCATCTCAACCCTGGTCAGATTCCTGTCCTTGCTGCTGACCAACCCTTGTATGCCATAGCCAAGCAAATACAATGGACGTGGTCAGATACACATGGAGAAGACTCCTTCATAATAATGTTTGGCGGCCTACATATTGAAATGGCAGTCTTAAAGGTAAGTATAAAACACTGCTTCCAGTACAGTGCTTCAAGTATATTCCTCATGGTTAAATTTATTCCAAAATATCCAAAGATATAATACATACATGATAACAAATTGACATTTAGTATCTAGTACTCTTAAATATTTTGAAATTATATTGACTGAACTGGAAATTTCAATAAATATGTTCACCAATATCATAATGTGTTCATCTAATAAATGACAAAAACAGTGGCTGTCATAATTTTGGAAAATGTCCTCCTACACAGGTCATGAAACGACTATCAGAGAAAATTCCCAACTTGATTGACTGTACTGTGACAGCTAATCCAGCTGGAAATTTTCAAAATAACTTTTGTTTTGGCACTCTAAACCGTCATCCAAAATATGAAAATAAATAATTACTAAATGTTTTAGTCATTAGAGGATTACCTAATCTAAACACTACAACTTGATCCAAACATTGTCAAAATACAAGTTGGAACTATGTGTGCTGGTCAATATTACCAATGAATATGATACAGTTTCTTCTTCTTCTTCTTCTTCTTTATCGTTTTGAGGCGGTTTTTCCAGGCTGTGCTGGGTTCGCCTTTGTTCTTCCTATGGCCTTCCTCCATTTGACACGGTCCCTGGCGTCCCGTTGGTCTATTCCCAGCAGTCTCATGTCGGCAGACACAGTATTCTGCCAGGTCTTTCTCGGCCTGCCAGAGGGAGCTGTCCCCTCCACCGTCACTTTGGTACAACCCTTCACCCAGTCGGCGTCATCCTTCCTCTCCACGTGACCATACCATCTCAGTCTGCTCCTTCTCATCACATCTCCAATCGCCTCCATTCCCGTTCTTCTTCGGAGTTCTGCACTGGACAGTCTGTCCTTCAGAGAGACACCACACATCCACCTCACCATCCTCATCTCAGTTTCATTAAATAAATCTCTTAATCCTTTAATTGTTACGATTGGCCAAGAAAAGTATAATGCGTGCTTGATTGGATGTTCATTTCGGGATATGAAAAGACAATAAGTCAGTAACCCCTACCTTAAGCAACACTGTTATACATCATCCTACCCACAGCATATTATGCCTTTAACATTCTCATTATCAAATTCAGATTCTCTCCAATGTCCATCTGTATACACCAAGAGAAGCATTTTTGTAGACTTTGCCAATTGAATAACTGGTTTGCTTATCGGACCAGTCTTTCCAGTGATAACTTCTCCAAAAGTGTCTTCTCTTCATCTGCAAATCGACATTTTCCAAGGCAAAACATTTTGGACTTGTATGATTGGCAAATCGCTAGGTCTCCCCAGATAATTCCATCCAGGGTTTACAGATAGTGTGTCGGGCTTTCATTGCACATGTGTGAATGTCCTATTAAGCATACTAAATCTACAAACATTGTTGTCTTATATTATAGCTTTTGGGGGATTGGCTCGAAGACAGTGGATGGACGAGTGCTCTGACACAAGCTGATGTTGCAAGCTCTGGCACAGCAGATTCGTTCATTTCGGCAAGCCACGTGACGAAAACACGCCATGCTCACCAGGTCACAGCAGCGAGTCTACATTGCTTGATCCATCAGGCATACACAGAAACGTCTCCAACTACTCTCAGCTTTGACGACTGGTGTGCACAGCGGGCAGTTCAAAGTGTCCATTTTGATTACTGGCTTACCGTTCTGTCCTTAGAGATCATGCTTCTCATCTATGTAAGATCAATTCGGGAAGGAAATTTTGATTTGTATCTACAATCACTAGCACAGATCACACCATGGATGTTTGCATTAGATCATACACACTATGCCCGCTGGTTATCTGTTCACATCCGCGACATGATGATTCTGTCCTCGAAGCATCCAGACATCCTTGCAGAGTTTCGTTCTGGAAAATTCGTGGTCCACAAAACAAGCAACACATTTTCAGCAATGGCAATCGACCAATGCCACGAGCAGAATAATTGTTTGGTTAAAACATCGGGAGGAGCAGTTGGACTGACTGACAATCCTGCAGCATTGCGTCGCTGGACTGTTGCGGGCCCTGAAGTGGCACGGCTGGTTAGAGAGTTTGAAGAAGATCAGATAATTAGTGGATCAAAAGTCAAGCAAAACCTGGAGGGTCTTCATCATGACCAACAACCCGCGGTCCAGTCTGCCTTTCTGAAAGATGTCAAGTCCCTCATAGCAGTTATACAAGGGATGGGAAATCCATTTCTGGAGGACAGTGCCGATCTTCTCGTTCTAGACACGAAAGATATTATGAACAGTTCAGTTGCTGAAACTATCAGAAAAGTGAAAACCCTTGGTGAGGAACAGTTCACTAAGTTTGTTGATGAACGGTTATCCAATTGTGTTAAGCCTGTTACAGATCCATTGCCCAAGAACAAGTTACCTCTCTTCAGCCGCCCATCAGTCAAAGTACTGTCAAAAGATAAACTACAGTTGCAGTCAGTAAAGAGTGATTGTAATTTGTTCTCTAGGTTATATGTGGCTTGTCAGGCGAGAGATGGTGATGTGGACCAATTCTTCTGCCATGAAAATCAAGGATCCCCTCCATCACTGTCATTAGGGGGTAAATTACGGCTTGGTACAAAGGCAGATCTAATGCCTTGCATTGAAGCAGGGACAATCACAACAGAACAATCTCCAGTTGTTGATGCCAAATTTCTGGATGGTGCCGCTGTGGTCCAGATGCTGAATCCTGGAACAGCAAAAACCTTCTTAGAGTATGCACAGCAGGTGTTTGTGCCTTATGTATCCTCACAGCTTCAGAATACCAATCGTATTGATATAGTGTGGGACCAATATCAGCCAGCTAGCCTTAAGGGTACCACCAGGCAAAAGAGGGGAAAAGGTGTGCGTAGACGAGTTGTTTCCTCTTCAGCAATGCCCAAGAATTGGAAGGATTTTTTGCGCGTGGACGAGAACAAAACAGAACTGTTCAGTTTCTTGTCACACCAAGTTATGCTTTTGCAAGGAGAAGGAAGGAACATATATGCAACTGATGGAACTAATGTGATCTGCTCTTCTGAACAGACAGATATCTCAGAACTGTCGCCGTGTTCACACGAGGAAGCTGACACGCGTCTGTTTTTACACATGGCAGATGCTACTAAGAAGGGTTGCAAAAAACTATTGGTGCGTACCGTTGATACTGATGTTGTGGTGTTGGCAATAGCGACGCTAAACAAAATACAAGCAGATGAATTGTGGGTTGCATTCGGTACAGGTGGACATTTCAGATTCGTAGCCATCCATGAAATAGTTACAATCATTGGACCCCGGAAATCTGCTACCCTTCCAATGTTTCATGCCTTTACGGGCTGTGACACGGTGTCGTCATTTGGGGGTATAGGGAAAAACACAGCGTGGTCAACGTGGAACTCATTCCCTGAGGTAACTGAGGCACTTGCGGAGCTAATGAACATTTCAGAAACTATCAGTGACAAGTCTATGGAACTATTAGAGCGCTTTGTTGTCCTCATGTATTCTAGAACAAGTGATATTATTAGAGTCAATGATGCTAGGAAGCAACTGTTCGCCCAGAAATCGCGTACATTGGAGAACATTCCACCAACTCAGGCTGCATTGGAGCAGCACATAAAGCGAGCCCGTTACCAGTGCTACTGTTGGAATATGTGTTTGTCATCAAATCCGCAGTTGCCAAATCCGTCTGATTGGGGCTGGATTAAGAGTTCCACGGATTGGCAACCATTCTGGACTACGCTCCCAGAAGCATCGAAGTCGTGCTATGAACTCATACACTGTAGTTGTAAGAAGACATGTCGAGGACGGTGTAAATGTATGAAAGCAGTGCTTAAATGTACTTCACTCTGTGCCTGTTCAGGAAATTGTCAGGATTAGAATTTGATATTAGAGTTCCAAGTTGACTTCTTAGTATTAATCCATGAACTATAATATGTTATACAAACGTGTAAGTTGGTAGTTAATGTGAACATTATCAACTACCATTTCACTACGCTAACAACAGTTACTGTACCCATTTATCAATCAAGTATTTCTATGTATGATTAGTATATTAAGTGAGTAATTTGATAGGTATTTTGAATTATGTGTGACAGGATATATACAGTAATTTTAGTGGCAATAATTATGGAACTGTTGATTATTTTGAAAATAATCGACTGAACGCTTTAGGTGGATTAACCATGCACCAAAGACTTTCAGTCAAATTAGTTTCAGAAGATTTAACAGATTCAGAATTATAACACATGGACGATGTCGTCTCCACTATTCCAGCAGTCAAACAGTTCACTGTTTCACTAGGGGATAAATTTAATTTGGCTTAATTTTGAAACCGTTAATTATTTTCAAATTATCCTTCAGAATCAGAGATATACATGTATGTCTGAAAGAATTTAGCGGCCTTACAGTTAATAAGGATGTTTATCGTCATCCTCACCGAACATGAGGACGATGGTATTGCTATCGGGTCTGTCTATGTGTGTGTCTTTGTGCATGGATATATCGGAAACTACTGGTACGACCTGGCTGAAATTCTCGAACAACAAAGGTCGAATTTCATCATGATCCAGCGAAAAGTGTCCAAATTCGAATGGATTGGATCAAAACCTGGATCAACTGATATCTTGAAAAGGAATTATCTAATTTTCCCCAAATTTTAAAATAAGAATGTGGGATGTAATACTTAAGATTACATTTAGCAGTAATTTGAACTGAATCCAGATTAAACCAAAAATCCGAAAAAAGTGAAAAACCAAGCAAAATCTAATTTTTGCAAAGTGACACAGATGGCGAGGGTCTTGTTCTATGAGTGCTCATTCCATTTTATATTGCTTGTATATCATATCTACATACAAACATAGACAGGGCTTATATGTCCCTGTAAAAGATAGTTACTACAATAAACCTACTTACCAGCGGTTCATATTTTTAGCTCACCTGGCCTGAAGGGTACATTGTACATATTAGGTGGAGACGACATGTCATGATTTTATTTCGGCGAGATCTGTCTATATTTGCTAGAGTTATCTCCCCTGAAGTGCTTAAAAATCATTAAAAAAATCTTTTTCAGGCCAGATCTCGACAAGTTTCGAACTTAGATTAGAAATTCTTTTTTCAGTGTAAATATTAGGTGGAGAGAAATCATCTTTTCTAATTCACCTGTTACTTAAAATTTTCCTCAACTTTTTAGCGGGGCGGGGTATTATGCACCGTTTGCTGAGCTCTTGTTTATTTCGTGATTGTCTTCGTGGCCATCTTGGATTTCAAAAATATTATGGGCAATATATGTAGTTATCGTCACTGTAGTCCAATATTTATATTGTGAATTTAAAGATCTCTCTCTTTTGAATCCGAATGTCTTAAAGCTAATGTCCAGGTGAGCGTCACAGGCCCTTGGGCCTCTTGTTACAAAGTGCTATGTTTTGTGGCAATTTTGAAATTTTTTGCCGTCTTGGAACTTGATTCTATTGATTGTTCATGTTTAAATGTAGTAAGCATTAAAGTTGTATATATTTACTTAGTTAAATTGAACTAATTCCTTTAGTAGAAGTTGACACAGAAACTGTAATGGCTCAAATTAGATTCCGAATATGGCAAATCTTAAAATTGCTGCCAAACCCGTCACATGTGACTTTCAGGATGGGTCCAGATCTTAAAATAATGGGGATAGAATCCCCAATCTCCCTGCCAAATTTCATGCTTGTACCACAAAGTGCACAATACCTCATATATTTTGGGTTAATCTGCTGCACTAATAGGGAAAACAGTGAAAATGTGTTGCGAAATTCGAACAAAATTCTATGAAGTTAGCAAATTTGTAATACTTCAGAAAACCACTCTTGTTGACGAGATACACTGACAGTAGTACCTAAACACATCTCTTAACCTCTTCTCCAGAAGTGATTATAGTAAACATAGGTTTGGCATTCAATCACATCAAAAAAATTCAATAAAGCCAATTACATATTCAGAGTTTCGGAAAGTCATAGAGAATCAGCAGAGCTATGCATATCCATTCACACTACTTGGGAGTCCGATTTCTGTCAATTTGCCGCAAAAAAACAACTTCGTTAATTATACTTGGTGAACTGGAGGGAGTACAACTTTACGATGCATTCCACTACTATTTCCTGACCTGGAAATGTGAAGCATTCAAGCAAGCCTGTGCAACTCCAGAATTTATTCGACAGAAAGATGTGCCATACGTTATTGTTTTATGTGAGTATGCGAACCAGCAGCATCCAAGATGATCTGTTACAGTGCAACGCAAGTGTTACGAGAAACAAGTGTGCGTGCGTGCATGCGTGCGTGCGCGCGCGTGCGTGCGTGCGTGCGTGCGTGCGTGTGCGTGTGCGTGTGCGTGTGCGTGCGTGCGTGCGTGTGTGTGTTGTGTGTGTGTGTGTGTGTATATATATATATATATGTGTGTGTGTGTGTGTGCGTGTGCGTGTGCGTGTGCGTGTGCGTGTGCGTGTGCGGGTGTGCATATAACTCGGTGTGGTTAGTGTTGGTGAGAGATTTATATTGACTAGATTAACCCAAGACACACTCCTAGCTCGCATCCCCTGACTTACCAAACACAGCTTCCTTTCTTTGGTCATATCAATCCAGCTGATCCCCTGACTTACCAAACACAGCTTCCTTTCTTTAGTCATATCAATCCAGCTGGATTCACCCTCTTCTTTTTGTTGTCTGATGATGTCATCATTGGGGAATGAACTTGTTGTCATTTATTATTCTGACGCTACTGTTGGGATTCACAATGTTACATTCTTTCTCGGTGTAGGTTGATAAATGTTATCCGATGTTCAATAACCATAAATCAACTGACAATGATGTGCGAACACACAATGACAATGATGTGTGAACACACAATGACAATGATGTGTGAACACACAATGACAATGATGTGTGAACACACAATGACAATGATGTGTGAACACACAATGACAATGGTGTGTGAACACACAATGACAATGATGTGTGAACACACAATGACAATGATGTGTGAACACACACTGGCAATGATGTGTGAACACACAATGACAATGATGTGTGAACACACAATGTCCAAAGTAGCACCAGGAGGAAATAAATACATAACAATTCACAAACATGAAAAACAGTGCCGATCACATGATGTTATGAAGTCGCTATCAAAAAGATGATGAATACTCACAAATTACAATGAACATGGTCGAGCAAGTTTCATTTGGATGGCATCCAGCTAGTAAACAGACTTGCAGAAACAATTGATGTATGCGCAGATGATAGTTGATTCAAACAAATGATAGTTGATTCAAACAATAGATTCGGCAGAAATGAATTATGACAGGTTTCTCATCGTTCGGCGTACCGCTACATTACATCTCTGTTTCACGTGAGTCGGTCCACAATCCTCTTTATGTCTGGCTATCACATGCTCCATATCAGATAGACGCATGAGGCGACGGCACGTCCACCATTGTAGCACACAGGATGAACAACATGCCCACAGATCCACTTTTCTTTGACACTCTGTTAAGGCAAACTGGAAACTCTTGTCCTCATAAATATGTGTTAACGCCACAAGAACCTGGATTCGCTCTGCTTTATTGCAACATGTTTATTATCAGGGTAAATCCTAACACATGAAATTGCGAAGATATGCTTTGATACATGTCATCATCTTTGAAAACTCTGGGGATTATTTTCCCTCGCTTGACATGACAGTCTTGTTTATCCTATAGCAACTCTTCGTTGAGACCACATTTTATTTATAAAAATTTCCATTAATGCATTCTACCCATTTGAAGAAAACTAGGCTTATTATCAGGTTAAAAGATATAATCCTAATATATGACGTCATTTGTTTTACATTTATGTAATTAAATTTCATCCAACATAGCTTCACTATCTCAACAAAATAGGCTCATGTTAGATTAGCTTTCCCCTCTCCCCCTGATGTCCAGATTGATTTTGTGACAAAACTGGTAATCGCGCATGCACCCTCTCTCTCTCTCTCTCTCTCTCTCTCTCTCTCTCTCTCTCTCGCTCGCTCTCGCTCTCTCTCTCTCTCTCTCTCTCTCTCTCTCTCTCTCGTTCTCTCTCGTTCTCTTGTGTTATCTCTCTCTCCCTCTCTCCCTCCTTCCGTCCATCCCTCCCTCTCTCGCCCTCTCCCTCTCTCTCTCTCTCTCACTCTCTCTCTCTCTCTCTCTCTCTCTCTCTCTCTCTCTCCACACTCTCCGTTCTCTCTTTCTCTCACATTGCTCTCATATGCATTCTCTCGATCTATCACGCTCTCAACATATCCGGAAGATAATACTATTTTATATGCTGATGTTAGATTAAGTAGTTTTTATTAATATGTTCGCTGAAGCGAGCCTTTGCATCTTTATACTGTTGAAGAATTTTAACACAATCATGCTACAATGATAAGAGTGTGTGACTACCAGAACCATGTAATTCTTTACAGTATCCATCTGAAGCTTGTATGACATCCCGTCAATGAAATAATCACGTTGCTAAAGAGTTGTTAAAGAGGAAACGGCTCGGCATGATTTAATCAGACGCACAAGGAGTCTCCAGCAAGACAGATCTGTCAAATCGAATGCAACGCTTAAGAACAACTTAGCGTAATGAACAGCTTATTTGCTCTTGTCAGATTGCTAAATAGCACCCACTTTCCATGGCCGAGGATGATCTCCATATCAGCTCTCTGCTTGTGTTACCACCTTGATTCTATTACCACAAATCTCCCTCATTCAAGATCATATACATGTTTTGGAGACTATTGCGCATATGCAGGTTAGAATGGATGGTACCTCTGCTAGATCAGATAGGGGTGTGCAGGTCAGCATGGACGGTATATCTCATAGATCTAACCCGCATATACAGGTAGTGTTTATGTGATAACAGAGATGTACAAAGTTCAGGTGAGATCAATGATGGATGTTCTTTATCAATTAAATATATAACTAATCTACAAGTACATTTACATTAGAATTGATTCAAATGTGCAGGTCAAAATATATAGCATCACGGCTGGATTTTGTGTACATGTTTAGGTTGCATTTGTGATGAAAATCAATACTATAAATTGCTGTGTGTTATAGGATGTGCTACAAACAAAACCACTCACAAAAATTCCATGCGTATTTTCCAAAGATATGTTTTTGTCTTTAGTAACATTGTCAAGCACGGAATGGCGAATTCTTTACGAGTTACGAAATGTTCTCTTGAGTATTCTGGAATTCATTTGTCTGAAAACTGCATGCATGGGAATTACTCTCAAAATAGGCAACACCACGAGTGTACAGTTGTCTTGCTGGTGTGATTCTGCACTTTCAGAGTTGAGAGCAAACCCCACTGGTGC
>CM067372.1:15113425-15134378 GCA_034401795.1 Chaetoderma sp. LZ-2023a
TATAAGCTTCTTTTGAAACTAATTAGTCTCGAGAATGTATCCATTGAAATGACCTCCTAAAGATTCAATCCGGGTGTTCTACGGTTGGCTGGAAGAATGCGATTTTGGCAGTCTCATAGTTGCAAGCAAACTCCCACTCAGGCACTCCGTGTATGGTGTACATGCACGTTGCTATCTAGAGTGATTAGAGATGACACAAGCTGACTTGTAATAATTTAAATTGATAGAGTTACTTTCATGACAAATGTTCAATGCCAATTAGACAAAGAACTAATCTAAACGGACATTTCGTACCGGGTTACCGCAATTGGTAAGCATCCTCATGAATAGACCATCAGATCTCTATAGACCATCAGATCTCTATAGACCATCAGATCTCTATAGACCATCATATCTCTATAGACCATCATATCTCTATAGACCATCAGATCTCTATAGACCATCAGATCTCTATAGACCATCAGATCTATATAGACCATCATATCTCTATTCTATAGACCATCAGATCTCTATAGACCATCAGATCTCTATAGACCATCATATCTCCATAGACCATCAGATCTCTATAGACCATCAGATCTCTATAGACCATCAGATCTCTATAGACCATCAGATCTATATAGACCATCAGATCTCTATAGACCATCAGATCTCTATAGACCATCAGATCTCTATAGACCATCAGATCTCTATAGACCATTAGATCTCTCACCCAGCGACAATCTTCGCAAAACATTAGAATAGTGATATATATTGTAATTCTGTGAGATGGATCATGTCTTGGATTATGGTTAGGGATAAGCTGGGCCATTTGCATCTCTAATCTCTCTGGATGGACGGCTGATAGATTGGCACATCATTCCACATGCTTATCATGATATGTCATCAGGGGCGCCGGAAGCACGGAGGCAACTTCCCCCGTTGCCCTTTGGGCACGGGGGCAGCGGGGGCAGGTGTGCCCTGTACCCATTTCTAAAAAACAGCAACTTTAGTTTAGAACTTTAAAAATGATTTTTTTGAATATTCAGAGCAGACTGAGCAGTTGTATTAAAGTTCGGTTTTTACGTGTTTTCGCATTCAACCCATAACGTAATATGGGTGTGCTTTTAGGCTGGAGATGTCTTTTTTCTTGCATAAAATGGTTCTACAACAGAAAAATGCAAACACCTTTCTCTCCCCGAAGGTTGATACGTGTAGGCAATTGTCCTGCCACCAGTCCTCCACCCTGGCTATCACTTTCTACTCAAGAGTCTAATGCCGACGTGGAATTACTATGTGTACCCAGGTTTTCAGTTTCAACTCACAAGTTTAATGGTCAAGCTCACTGGGCCCTGGTTTCCATTTTCAACTCATAACGCTATAAGTTGCTATTTATGTGGTGGTAGTAACACGTCACATATAGACTAATCTATTATTGATGTGTTTTGTCTTCAAATCTGAACACGTTTCACGCATCTTTGCAAGTAAAGGTAAGATACGAATTTGACATAATAGTGTCACACTCTCCGTTAATGCCTTAGTGGGTAGAATATAATATATACGCGATGATGGGTGGCTGGGCGTAGCCATGTGAATGGTAACACTACAACAAGGTATACTCCCGGTGATGTTCGTGGAATTGTAGAATTGGCAACAATTCTCAAAATCACATTTTAATTGATGCGTAATGCGTATACTGTATGCAAAGATAGACAAATTTTGCATACACATGGCCGTAATACTGGCTCGATGTCGGTGGGGGCAATTGAGGAACGGATCTAAGATGTATTGCAGCCCCCCCCCCCCTCCTCCTACAGAATGGGAGGAGGGTGTGGTCTTTGGGTGGTGGGGTGGTGTGCTCACACGAACGAATATGAACATTAGATGGTCATAAAAGTCATCTCCTGAATTGTGATTAATAAATATGACCCTCTTGGATTTTTTTTATACTGTACTTTTTGTATGACTATGAGCACCCCACCCCCACCCCACCGCCCAAACAAAAACAAAATAAGACATTTGAAGGCCTCCTTTGATTAGTCTGAGCCTGGGCCAGATGTCCATCCGGCAACGCTACGTCAACATGGCTATGTAAGAGGCTGCACAGTCATAATTTAAATCATTCCATACACGCTAGCTGTTGAATAGTTTGTTACTAATTTGACTTGGCGGCATTACTGTCTCAAGCAGCGTCCAATAATATTAATTTTAAAATGTTCCCAGAATATTTAACACACCCTAAAGAATTTACTATATTTAGTAATTAACTTATTTTATGTCGGTCGTCCGTCATATGTCTATCCAACATCTGCCCACTTTTTTCTTTAAGCGAGTCATCGAGACCAACTGGCCAGGAATGATCCATAGGGTCGGATCAACGGTTCTTCACATGTTCAAAATGATTGGTCGATTAGACTTGCTGCTGTCTTGGATAACCTAGTTTTAAGAAAAACACTTTCAGATACAGCGCTCTTAAAGTATAATGGACCTTTCCATTTTAGCTATGCCCCGCCCATCCCTAGCTAAGCTCCACCCACACCTCGCCGTGTTGGGATTGATCGATCCCCGAATGACCTAGCTATCAATTTCTTGAAAACTATACAAGAAAGATATTTGGTAACTAATTTGACTCGGTGCTGTTGCTGCCTAACAGCGCCCAGTCAAATTAGTTTCGAAATATTCAACAGAATATTTCTTAAATAGTAAAAGCAAACAATGTGTACAACAACGCATAGACCGTCTTCAAATATGCGTTCGTGACGTACTTATCGACGTCATTCATGACGTCATTCATTATGATGTCATTGTACACATCACGCAGTTCATTATTATATTTGAAAAAAATGTTGTTAAGCTAATTGTAATTTTTAAATAAACCCTATTGGCCACTTGATTGACTAAATCTAGGGACAATGTTGTATTATATATGCAAATAACTCAGTGAAAAGTTTACATAAATATTTACAAAATTGGTTGAGCGTCGGTTTGAGTACGTGGCTTCAGTAATTGTGTGATTGTAGTTTAGGAACGTTTTAAGATGCATTACCTTTTAGCGCAATAGTAACTCAGCTGCTGGATGAACAATTTAGAAGTTATTTGTTTGATTGGTGTCTATCGAGTTCCTTGATTTCAGGTCCCATTCCGTCATATCTAGGCTGGTTTATATTGTTGTCTATTATTTGTAACTTCGCATCGTTTTACACTGGTACCCATTTATACTCCTGAGTGGAGTGAAAGAGATTGTGTACGTTTCCACCTCATCTTCCACCCGATCGCCTGACAATCGATGGCTGAGCAATTTATCTTTGACAGGTTTTAAAGCAAATATAAATAGGAACTAAGGGCTAATCAAATTATTTCGACTGCAAACCCACCACACCCGACCCCACACTGCCCACGCTAAACGGTCCGCTCTCTCAGTCTCTCACTCACTCGCTCACTTACTTTTACACACACGCACGCACACAGTTTCCAACTGACTAGAAGCAGGCATCAGAGGATAATATTGCCCACTATAATATAAATTGAGAATAGGTACAAGGGACCAAAGAATACATAAGTTCACTCAACATTGCTCTAACATTTAAATCTGGATCATAGGAAACTCAGAATGCAGAAAATCGATTCTCAGTCAGCTTGCATCATTCAATGCTTTTTGCTGTGGTGCTTAGGATGTAGGTTTGTATCTCTGAACACCCTTCTGCGAGAGGAAAAAACTCATTTCAGATCTTTGTGCCCTTTTTGCGGAACCTGCCCCCGCCCCTCAAATTTGCTTCCGGCGCCCCTGTATGTCATCCACAATAGGACAGTGCCAGATAATATATATGCGAATGAATGATAAAATTATATAGCATCGACCTGTGTCAAAGTCATGGTTTTCAAAGGAATGTGGTCGATTATTGGGCGTTTTCAACATAGATAAAAGCTCTAATCTATCTCTAAGTCAAGTAACTTAAGATCAATTATCTCTGGGGTGACACACATAAACGTGGTCAGATGCTTGCCTTAATAAGTTCCTGGCTTGATTTGGAGAGATCTATTGGCGTGATACTGCAGAACAAATGAATCATCTGTAAAAATAGGAACCGTGATTCTACGTAGCAAACAAAACGCTTGTGAGATTTATATAAGCACAACTACTTAATACATATTGGAATAAATCAATCAGAACACCAATAAACATATGGGAAACAATTAGAATCTTTGGCTTATTTCGCGATATTGATTTGAGAAAATATAACATGAGATATTAAATAACCTGTTATGGTCGATCTGACCCTATGTTCTGTGGGAGGCTGTGGATACGTTAAACGATATGAGAATGGAACAGGAAGCTATTCATCCTCTGGCATATCTCAATGTCACAACCATTCATTTTTTGGTCAGAAATATGGTCTGATGCGATGCGTTTTATCAGGTTTATGTTCAACATTTTCAATCTGTTATGGATATTAAGATATTTTGCGAGGCAACACTCGGTAAATACAATAATTGACTCTGTGTGTGATAAGACTTTCCAGGCATGGAGAAGTATACAACGCACACGCGCAAACATAAACACGCGCATGCACAGAAAACGCACACGCACGCGCGCACACGCGCGCGCGCACGCACGCTCGCACACATGCCATATCTATCTTCGACAAGATCAGCTCTGACGAATTCTCTGCGATATAAAACATTCTAAAACATAACATGAAATATAGTTTCCACCCACATTAGTTTAAAATGCTTAATATCTACTAGTGTACGCTCATCGCGGTATTAGATTCGTGAAAAATGAGTACGTCAGTGATATAACCAATGGTGAATAGTCTAATGTGTTGGATTACTTTGCATAGCTCTGCAGACATCAATTGAATGACAATAAATTTCCACGAGGAAATATCTGTCAAATTGAATGCAAGGTTTACAAAGAATTAGTGTAATGAACAACTTGTTTTCTCTTGTCAAATTGCTAAATGGCACAAGGCCGAATATCATGTCCAAACCCGCGTTCTGATCTTAGGTAAATCCTCATTCATGATGATACACAGGTTCTGGACGACCAAGGAATACAATCTGTTTGCCTTGTAGAGCTGGTTGATGTATTATATAGCCCAGTATTGCTAATGAAGAATATTGCATCCAATGTTAGAAGATGATGAGTCTAACACTCTTGTTCGATATTTAGCTAATACGACCATGTGCCTCTCATTGCAACCATCTATCTTCTTGCCTCCGCACAGATGCGTGCATTAATATGTTCCTGGTTTGACATAAATGGCTCTAATGGCTTGATACTGCAAGCGATACGTGAATAGTCTGTAAGAAGGAACCGTGAATCTATGATAAAGTCAAATCCCTAACCAGCATCCCTTCTCAAGCAAGTTTAACAGTTATCATTATACCTCTTGAATAAATCTTGGAATAGATAAATATAAACACTTTAAACATATAGAAAACAATTACGATCACTGGCTTATTTTGTGATTTTGTTCTGAAAAAAACATAACTCTTATTATTAGATATCTGGTTAATGTCGATCTGAGCCTATGGTCTGTGGAAGGTTTTGAATAATAGGTGAGTAAAACAGGACCATATCCATCATATAGCATACATATCTCCCAATCACAGCCCATTCTTGCTCTGGTCAGAGATTAAGTATCATGTCATACGTATATCCATCATATGGCATACATATCTCCCAATCACAGCCCATTCTTGCTCTGGTCAGAGATTAAGTATCATGTCATACGGTATATCCATCATATGGCATACATATCTCCCAATCACAGCCCATTCCTGCTCTGGTCAGAGATTAAGTATCATGTCATACGGTATATCCATCATATGGCATACATATCTCCCAATCACAGCCCATTCCTGCTCTGGTCAGAGATTAAGTATCATGTCATACGGTATATCCATCATATGGCATACATATCTCCCAATCACAGCCCATTCTTGCTCTGGTCAGAGATTAAGTATCATGTCATACGGTATATCCATCATATGGCATACATATCTCCCAATCACAGCCCATTCTTGCTCTGGTCAGAGATTAAGTATCATGTCATACGGTATATCCATCATATGGCATACATATCTCCCAATCACAGCCCATTCTTGCTCTGGTCAGAGATTAAGTATCATGTCATACGGTATATCCATCATATGGCATACATATCTCCCAATCACAGCCCATTCCTGCTCTGGTCAGAGATTAAGTATCATGTCACAAGTATATATCCATCATATAGCATACATATCTCCCAATCACAGCCCATTCTTGCTCTGGTCAGAGATTAAGTATCATGTCATACGGTATATACGTTGTATGTTCAACATTGATAATCCCATATCTGTAATTGGTCTGTTGTTTCCTGGTATTTCATGAGAGGCGACATATAGACGGCGGATTTGAATTCTGGCACCTCTCATATTATTCCACTTACCGCTATGTTAAGTTTCTGTTTCACGTGAGTTGATCCAAATACCCCCTCTCTATGTCAGGCCATCAATTGATCTTTACCAGATAGGCGCCCCGGGTGACGTAGCATGCATGGATAGACAATATGGCTATAGATCCGCCATTTCCTGACACTCGGAGAAGGCGACGTAGGGTGTGGGGTGGGGTGGGGTGGGGTGGGTTGGGGTGGAGTAAGTATCAACATATCATTCTATAATATGTAGCATGCGTCGCTATAAACAATCAGAATTCCGTATCCTTTATTGCCGCATGCTTATTATCAGAGTAATAACTAACACATGAAATGGAACATATATGCTGTCGTAAACGCCATCATGCAGGACAACTCGGAGAATTATTTAGATTCCATCGCTTCGACAGGACTATATTATCTATATTATTTATTCCTTTTTATATTTGCAACGACGCTTCGTTGAGCACTTAGTTTCTTCATCAAATTTACCTTATTTACTGTTTTCACTTGAGGAAATCGCACCAGAAGACATTCACAGTTTGCAACATAGCATCATGTTATGATTTGGGTTACATTTATTTCAGCAATTTGGATATGACTATATTATATATTCCTTTTATATTTGCAACGACGCTTCGGTGAGCATTTAGTTTATTCATCAAATTTTAACTTATTTAAGGTTTTCACTTGAGGAAATCGCGCAAGAAGACATTCACAGTAAGCAACATAGCATCATGATACATGCTATCATTTGGGTTACATTTATTTCACCAATTTCTGAGAGATTCTTTCATCCTCCCTCTCTCTCTCTCTCTCTCTCTCTCTCTCTTTCTTTCTCTCTCCCCCCCCCCCTCCCTCCCCCTCTCTCCCTTTCTCTCTCTTTCCACCTCTCCCTCACACTTTATCTCCCTCACCCCATCTCTCATATCCTTCCCCACCCTCCCCACTCTCTCCATCCCTGCCCTCCCTCCCTCCCTCCCTCCCTCTCGTTCCCCTACTATGTATTCTACAGGAAGTTGTTTGAATGAATAGTTTCTATGTGTATCTTTCGAAAGAGTGCATCTTACAATGCTGAACAATGTTGACACATGCTAAAATTATACGGGTGTGTTCACAGCCGATCCAACTCGCCCTTAATGTAGCCATATGAAGGTTGTATCGAACCAGATCAGTGAAATAACCCACGATGAATGGCTTAATATACAAATAAATCCCCATGGAGAAAAACACAATAAATTAGTGAAATGAACAGCATTTTTGCTTTTGTCAGATTGCTAAAGGACACAGAGCTTCCAAGGCCGAATATTATGTCCAAACTGGCTCTCTTCTCTCATACATATCTCCATTCATGATGATACACGGGTTTTCTGTGACTAATGAATACAATCTGTTTGTCTCGTAGAGCTAGCTGGTATATGATATGGCCCAGTCTTCGCTAAAGAATACAATCACATCCGTGTATTAGAAGAATCTGAGAGGTGTATTAATCTTATTCATCGACATTCGGTGGTCATGAGTCGACGATAGCAATCATCTATCTCCATGCTCCTGTCCAGATGCTTGCCGTAATATGGTTCTGGGTTGGTGTAGACAGATTTAATGGTCTATTGCGACAGTTAATCCGTATCGTCTGCAAGAAGGAACTGCGTTTCGAAGTCTATGACTGTGTTATGCAAGAATATACCTTAGGATTATGATGAAGACTATACCTCAGCATATATAATAATAATAATAATATATATATATATATATATATATATATATATATATATATATATATATATATATATATATATATATAAATATATATATATATAAATGCTTGTATATATCATCATCATTATCATCATCATCATCATCATCATCATCATCATCATCATCATCATACATTTCTACTCAATATGTCTTTGATTAGGAAAGACACACAACAATAAACATAACGTAGACAAGTAGAATCTTCTCATCTTGAGAGATCGCTTTGATAAAATACAGCCCTTAGATATTATATATCATGTCGATTTGAGCCCATGCTCTGAGGAAATTGTGTGTATATCACGGTGAATGATTGACGAATAGCACAGGACCCTATCCACCATCTGACGTACATACATCAAAGACACAAAATATTCTTGTCCTGGTCAGTGCGATGTGTTTTATCAGTTTTATTTTCAACATTTGCAATATGTTATAGATATTGAAATTTGTTTGCCCAACAACATGCTATAAATAAAATAGTCAACTCTCTGGGAAACAATAAATGCTTACAAATATGTGATATATATTTTTATAAAATCAGATACGATAAATTCTATGATATAAGCTATTCCATTAAAAAGCTTGGAATGTAGTTTCCAATCAAATTAATTTCAAAATGTTCAATATCTTTGTATGACCATTGTGGTTCTAAGCTCGCGGAATATCAGGGGTGAATGTGCCAAACAGACACATATGCCAGCAAAACTTGATTTATGCATCCGAAAAAAACAACGACGCTTTGTCACTATACACCATGTCTTTACTAGAGCATTTCTGCTGGCTTTTAAGAACTGGAATATAGTATATATGAATTGGGCAATCGTTGTCACGCATTATTAAAAAGCTGTGTATCAAGGAAACAACACATTTAACAGGGTTTAGCAGAGATTCCATCTATTCTGACGTGCACATGGGCATCGGATTTAGCAGAGATGCCGTTCATGCTGACATCAAATCTGGCAGCGACAGTCCATCCAAATGTGCACATTAACATCCAATCTAGGAGAAATGCCGTCCATCCAACCCTGAACATTAACATCCAATCTAGGCGAGATACCGTCCATCCACACCGGGAAGAGGGAATCAAATTCAGAGGATGTATTATAATTTGCATAGCAAATACTCAACGTTAGTTAGATATAGAACTAAGAAGAAATTTAATTTGATTATAGAGAGGATGTGAGTTACACACTGAAGACGGGTAGTTTGTCATTGGTGGTGCTAACTGTTGATTAGGGAGGGGCTATTATGTTGTCTCGCTTATTTAAGTCTCACACAGACATCTGTATCCACATTCATCAAACTGGTTCATGATGACAAAATTCTCAAATATTTTGTAATTTATTGTGTTTTCTTCGTTTAATCTCCTCTTAAGCAAGATAAATAAGAATATGACGCAAAGGTTTCATATTATAGATGAGAAATGTTTGAATGAACACGCAATACCAACGTTAACTGTGTACAAGAAACCACACACTGAACTGTTGTCCCGATCATATAATGCTGTAAGGTCGCCGCCAGAAGGTCAAGGAAGGTTAATAAATTCCAATGAATATGACCGATCCATTTTCTTTATGCATGAAGAATACATATTTAGGGTGTGCATCCAGACTTGCAGAAACACCTGATACATATGCACATGACAGTTGACATGACGCAGGCGCCAGTAACAGTGTAATGTTGTGCTCTCTCCTCGCTTGGGAAATGAGAATAATGACAAGGGTCTCATCCTTCAACTTAATGCTGCATTATATTTCTGCGTCAGGTGAGTCGACCCACGGCCCCCTTTTTGACAGACATGCACTGCTCGATAGGAGAGCTATTTCTGCTTCAGGTGAGTCGGCCCACGTCCCACCTTTTGACAGACAGGCACTGCTCCTTAGGAGATAGGCACACTAGGAGACATCACGTCCAACGTTGTAACACGCGTGAATTGATAATAACGTAAAAACGAACTCATGAATTGGAGAAGAAAGGATTTGATAAGCGCCACCATGCAATAAAACTCGTGAGAATTATATTTCGTCCCTTGTCGACTGTCATGTTTATTCAATTTGTATATCTGCAGCAACGCTTCATTAAGGATTTACGGTATTTATCTGATTTTAACTTATTTATTTCACTCGCTTGAAGAAACCCCGAAACAGAACATTAACGATCTGTCACATAGCATCACGATATACGATCTCGTTTGTTTTATATTTCTTTCTTTACATTTCTGTCATGTTTAATTCTACAAAGCTTCAATGTCTCATCTTGAAAACACATATAGCTCGCTAGCTCACATTAGTCTATTGCAAAACATACTAGCACTTGCTAGCTATCTCTATATCCCTTACTTCACCTCTTCCTCCTCTCCCTTCCTCTATCCACACACACACACTCTCTCTGTCTCTCTCTCTCTCTCTCTCTCTCTCTCTCTCTCTCTCTCTCTCTCTCTCCCTCTCTCTCCTTCTCCCCTCTCTGTTCCTCTTCCCTATCTCTCTCGACATTTTACCATTCAGCCGTCTGTCTCTCACTATCTACCCTTTTATTATCTTTCTCTCTCTCTCTCTCTCTCTCTCTCTCTCTCTCTCTCTCTCTCTCTCTCTCTCTCTCTCTCTCTCTCTCTCTCTCTCTCTCTTCCTGTCTCTCTCTCCCCCACTCTTTCTCTCCCCCCCCCCCATTCTCTCTCAAATGGTTTATGTTTGTTATCGGGATCACGCAGAAACACTGGCCATTTTCCAGTGATTTTGCTTTTATCAAGAATATTTCTTTCTGATGCATTTCCCTTTCTTGTTCCTTGTACAATTTTTGATACTGCTTTAAGGCAAGTCTCCCAAACCTTCCTGGCTGGTTCATGGTGTAGGGAACAAAAAGAAAAATTGGAATAATCATCAAACGTTGTGATTCTGTTTGTGGAGAGGAGTTGCACAACAACGGCTACATCTAGAAGTTTAATGCCAAATGTGCTTGAATGCTCATTTGATTTCCTGTGGAACAGAGCTAACCAGGAGTCACAAAATGTCAGTATTATCATTTGGATCTTGCATGTTCACAGAACCTGTTTCTGTTTCATGTGTTTGTATGAGGCAACTTAACAGGTTAGATTTCTTTCCCAGGTAGAAATTATCACTGGCAAAGAGTGAGGTGGGATACGGGTGATTCCTATACATGAAAAAGAATCTATATCTGTGTCTCTGTGCTGTGCAACGATATCAGGATTAATATCTGCATCAGTCTTTTGATCTTGTCATTTTGTTGAGTTTTCTGTTTGGGAGCAAGTGTACAAGCACTGAATTGTGGTAGCTATTGTATTGGTCCTTGGCAATTGCTTCCACAGTACGAAGAGTCACAACAACAGATTCATTCACAACATTGCTAGTATAGGGAGTCATACGCTCTGAAGTGTCTTTAAAGGAAATGACTTCCCATTTGATTGATGGTCTTTGCTAAATTTAGATCATACTCTCTGATGCTAAAGATTTTCAGTCTCTTCCGAAAAGCTTTCATCAAATTCCTGCCGCAATCTTGCTTGTTCAGGTCCTGGTAGCATCCACCTTCGGAAGGCGGGTGGATTCTTTGCATGTCAAACTACATCCACAGAAACTTTCATTGTGTACCTATTATGGTCGTTTCCCTGATCAATAGGCTTGGGTGAACATGTGTTTGTAGTCGCGGGTACAACCCAATAGGCACGGTGTACAAATACTTTCAGGGTGGAAACGTGAAGATTTTCCATAGTGATATGTATTATGATCCAAGGATCATAATTTGGATGATTGAGTGCAAGAAACTAAATAAAAAACAAATTAAAAATTTGATATCATATTAACGATTTTGTCAAATTTACTTTAATGTGGTAGTTGGCATACGATATTAATCTTGTATATATAGCAAATCTATACAGGGAATGTGTGTTTTTCTCTCGGGTTGGAAGCTCTAGCATCAGCAAAATACCGGGCTGTTACCTATATGACACATAAAGTAGTCTGCGTTTAAGTATGTATAATGATTGCCCATGTGTATGCGAGACCAAGTCATGAATAATCACGGAAATAGTTGCTTGTATATATTTATTATTTTCACCATCTTAGCACACCGAGAATTGTCTACGACAAGACAAAACATTATCTCCTGATATTAATGATTAATTTAGGACATGTCGTAGATTTCTGTACGGTGGGGGAATTATAGAGCAGTTTATAGGGTTTCGCCCCTCGCCTAGACATTATATCTTTTCTTCTTTTTATAGCTATTTAATGAAGTTAAAAATAAATATAAAGTTTAATATGTAGCCGTAGTCAATTTAATGAATATATAGGTTATATAAATATAAAGTTTAATATGTAACCCCATCCATGTCCGTAGTCATACATGTATAAATGTAGACATATTACATGTTCTTAAAATTCTGATGAGACCTCGTTACATTAATGAAATAGTTCATGATATATATATTTTGATGACATCTCTTCACTCCATTTATCAACGACTTGGAAGATTGATAAATTTTTACTCCGTTGATCAACTTCATTTTCATCTTTTTCCTCGCACATGTTATTTTAGTAAGTTTTAGAGCGAAAGAAAAAACAAAAATCCCACTTTAACTTATAAAAACTGTTATATTAACTTCTGTTAGCGGATCCTAGAAAGATTGCCACGCCTTTGAGTTATGTAAGGCTTGGTGAAGACATTATGTGTGTCTTTTCGCTCTATCGTCTTTCCTCAAAATCATGCCTCAAGCTAACAGGGCCATAGGACAACTGATTATGCTATCCCACCTTCACTAATATAATGTAATGAGGAATGCTACAAATCGCACGAGACCTTGTGTAGCAAGCCATTACCCCACATCAAGTACAATAACATAATCAGCATGGCAGGTACCCAATGATAGATGCACGTGGGCATTAATTAATTTTGACCACTGGAACAATGTCTCATAAGCGTCTATAAGCGTCCAACCGTCATTTGTCCAAATGATCAAGGTCTCTTTCTCTCTCCGGTCTTAATCAGCCCTTCTCGGTCACACTTAACATTGCTCGCGAACCGCTCTTCCACCACTAACTCCATCTGGGAACGATTACAAGTACACATGTACAGTGACAAACAGTGATTGGTTGGGAACTGCGTGTTCTGAACCAGCAGATCTCCCACCCAGCGACCACCATCACACAATATTGAATCGTGGATATGTATTTTAATCTTAAGAGACAGCTTATTTTTTGGACATTTTTATCTCGAATCAGTCTCAACGTAACTGCTAATATCTTTTCGGTGTTTCTCATAATATAGCCTTCACAGCGTCATGTAATATGTGTGCGAACGAATGATAAGAATGAATTAGTATCGCGCCTGTGTCACAGTTAGAGAGAGTAATTTGGTTGATTATGGAGATCGTCAACCGAGATAAACCTCTGAGTGTATCCAAAGCGAAGTAACTTGTCAAGATAAAGTATTTCTGACGTGACACACATAGTTCTGATCAGATGTTGCGGAATAATAATTGAATTAATTAATTAATGTATGATTGCTTCAGCCCATCTTGTCGCTTTGTCTTGTTAGCAATTCTAATATTAGCATATTTATGATTATTATCAATGTATGTGCTTACACAGGCGACTGATGGTCTGTCGGGATTGAGGAGGAACGTGCAACTGCCACCACGCAGAGTTTTACACCATTGAACTTGATATTACCATAAACTTGACATTCTGCTTTAGACATATTAACAGATGACCGAGATGAGAACAGTAACCTCCTACCCCGATAGAAGTGCTGCCAACATGTGATCCACTGCTGATACAGACGCTGCACTTATAATCTTCCATTCAATCCATTCTGGTGCAGACTGACGTGGGTAGGTCGTTGCTAAATGCAGGGAAACGTGAAATCGATGCAGTTACTAAGATTTCGGCAGATTGCCTTGGTCTGATTCAGCAGTCTTTGGCATGTAAAGCTTACAGGGCTTGATCACCTTACTCTGCTAAATATCAGGAGTTTCTCTAGTGTGACAAATCTGTGGGAAAATTTACTGGTGATATTTATTTGTATTTGTTATCTATGGTAGTAGGAATAGAAACAATATACGTAACATTACATGGCCATGTCTTTCTGGCTGATTATCGTTCTTTAAATGCACGCTCCATGCTCGAAGTATCTATAATAGTCAATCAAGCTAATTATAAACTCTTAGAGGTCCTAGCAAATAAATATTCGAGGAATAGCCATGTATCGACATGGTGCTATTGTATCCACGTGCCTATACACTCATCTCTAGAGTTATCTCCGCCCTCCAGTGGTTCGCAAATATGTATTCATATACAGTTTCTGCCCATCTACTTGCGACAACCCGAGTAATTATACTTGGTAATCTTGTGATATTACGACTGTTACTGTACCTGTGTATTGAACCTTTATTTCATACAGTGAAACGTACAGTATAATAGTAAAGCAAGACTGCAAGATTCCAGAATTAGCCAGTTGACGCGTATGGGCGTGGAATACGTTACTGTTTTCTTCAGAAATCTGCTATTTGACAATAATCTGTAGAGGTGGTGCTGACAGTCGCCAATAGAAAGGATAGGATAACTGCGTGTTCTAATGAGAATTACCATCATTTGCTCGCTAATTCATTATCATCACGATGATTATGCTGATAAGAAAGTTTGATAATAAATCTGTATAAATATCGCCCATTGGCGGCACGTGTCTGTAATAAATAATATGGCTGATATTGCGTAATGTTAGTGGTTGTGCTGTAATTTTATCTCGAGTGATGTGGCGGGTTTGTGGGTGAAATGTGTTCAGAGGTCGTGAAGACAAGAGTTGAATTTTGTCAACGCATCCGGCATGCTCCAGCCTCATCACAAATATGCACTCCGTCATGCACGTATTTTAGTCTCAGTAATGGCTGTTCCAATTAAAGAAATTCAGCATGTTTAGGGCTGGAAGGAAAGTTAGGCGTGGGTAACTTGGTGTTTCTTGTGGGAAGGAAGAAGACCAATCAAGCTTTAAGATTTATTTGCCATGTATTTGCGATGTAATCCGATTGGGAGTATAGAACATGCTCAAGGCGAAGTCTGTAACTGGCGGTCATAAAACCACATATCATACATTCCGTAAATTTTTTTTTGAATTTTAGTTGTAGATTTGAATTTGGGACTCGTGTCGCTAATTCAATTTCACAAATTAATACATTATATTAATTTATACATAATGAAATCATCATATATTAATATTTATTTTGTTTCATGATAACTAGTAACACAATCTAAGCCCCTACAAATAAACAATTTTTATAAATTTATTTTCAAGCATTCTGGTGCGAATGTGCACCTTTAAGGTTGCCATGACATACTGTATAAACCGGTTTGCCTGATTGACTTTGAGATAAAGCAGAGCTGTTCAGATGCAGCATGTTCACCTTTGTGTGTTTTCCTATGTTGTTCCATCCCCTTTCCTCATTGAATCAATATATGCGTTAGACAAAGGCAGCCTAATTAGTTCCATAATTACATTCTTTCACTGTTGATTAGCCAGTCAGTCGGTCGGTCGGTCTATCTATTATTCAAATCATGGCAAGGTTCAGTAACATAATCGTATCTGTGAAACTCATGTATACCTACATTCGCTATAATTCATTGTTCGTGATTTGAAAGCAGGGCACAAGCAAGGGGCCCCACAATTTAAAAATGAAAAAATAAATTATGCACTTTTTTTTAAAGTTATAGGACATTTAAAGCAAACTTTATTAGTTTAGAACTCTTAATCATGCATTATAATTCTATTCTAATATTTGTGGGGACCCAAATTCTTGTTTGGTGTTCGGCAACAATGTTAATTAAATAATTTTACAACGAAAGAAAGCGCCATAATTCACCCTAAAAGTAGACTCTCTGGCCATCTCAGAGCACATAGATGTAAAAAATGGGGGACGACCTCCAGACCCCCTGCTCATTCTTTGTCCCAGGACCCCCCTCCCCCCCCCCACATATCTAAACACGGCCATGTTTGAAAGCATATGCTGAGTAGGAAATAGTCTATAATATTTAATGATCTGTTTGCGAGAAGGAACAATTCCAATCGAGATAAAAATGCAATAGTATGTATTGTAACATATCAGGTATACACGCTTATACTTTAACAACAGGCGTGCCACTCTTATATCAGAATACACATCAAAGGCAATGTACTAAATATTTATTTAAAAATTAAAGGAAATTTACAATAAATTATTCAAATTGTTATATAACAGAAGTATTATTTAGAATATGAAAATATCATTCAGTATGAGCAAGTATTCAAATATCCGTGTGTGTTCAGGATAGCGAAAGCATATAATTAACACGTGACAGACAAACAGAGGTCACGGGGCTAACTTGCTGAAGTTTCATTATCATTTTCTTTACACATCATTTATTGTGTAACAAAGAAACTCTGTCAGAGGTTACACATTTGAAGTTATAACTTATTGGCTTTCATTGTGTGTTATGCGGCTGTCAGTGTGCAGCAGATGAAGGACTACACTGATGGTATGGCTGGTTAATCACATGACACGTTGTCCTTCATTTTCTTTCCAGCGAAGAATAAATCATTGGCACAACAATGGGAATTGTTATTCTATGCAAATATTCCACATAAATACCCTTGTAGCGAATGAATTGGAAAATACGGTTTGCCAGAAGATGACGTCTAATCAATTAGATCCACCCGTTAACATTCCTGCGAAAAGCACGCCATGTTTCAAAGCTCAGAACGTCGCTCGTTTGAAGGAAATTTATACAGGCAATTAAGCGAGGCTGCTTGGAACAAGAGCTGGGTGTCAATATTGCGAGCAAAATGGCGTGAGAGATGCTGACAAGTGAAGCGAGGGCCACATCAAATCAGCTTTCCTCGGATCAAACAGAGTGCCTATTGGCAAAACACTGTGACTAAAGCTAGAACAATCGACCGCAATAGCGGAGAGTCAGGCATTAAGAGCTTAGATCAAATAAAAGATCTGCGTATAAGACCCTTTATCACTGAATGAGCACTTCACATGATACACTGTCTAGCTTACACGCAAGCTGGGATCTATATCAATAGCAATGTTGTTGTAGCAATGGTAGTCAGACCCCGGGGAACTAGTCTCCAACAAAATCATGCCTGACATATTGACGTCACTCGTTTCCAGTCCATTATACATGCATAAATGTATGTCAGGTAGAATGCATGGATAATGTGACTAGATTCTAACGAGTTGTGCTATTGCCATGCGAAATAGCAAGTGTTGCGTAATCTTTATGATGACGAATTGGTCGTATCACATAACTCAGCTGATGTTCAATTACATAACATATCTTACACCATTAGCCATTCAATGGTCAAGGAGATACAGAACCAGCCTCTGTAGCCTAAGAGAAGAATTTTTAAGTTAATAACCGGAATGCATAGCTCGATAACTGACCATTCATTGTCTTGACCTGCAAATTGATATTCACCCAGCAATAATTATGTTTTTAACAACTCTTTACAATTAACAGGTTTAGTATTGAGGAATCTCTCATTAGTTACAAATTACGCAGGGTGTCTCACGTTAGCGACGTGTAGGCAGTGGTCTCTCAAGTTAGCGACTTGTAGGCAGTGGTGTCTCACGTTAGTGACTTGTACACAGTGGTGTCTCACGTTAGAGACTTGTACGTAGTGGTGTCTCTCGTTAGCGACTTATACGCAGTGGTGTCTCATGTCGTAAGCAAGGTAATACTATTTTCAGTGTTGCTTAGCAACGACGACGTACCATTGCAGAATATAAAGTTATTTTATCAAAATGTTGTAAAATGAAAGATCTTAATAAATCTTGACGAAACAATTAAAAACTAGAAAACATTTACTGAAGTAACTGTAAATCTGCTGCGATGTCTGGCCATGAAGAAATAGTATAAGGCCTCTTCTAACGACATTGAACACGTCTGATGATGATCTAGTACAAACTCTATGTGTAGTCACAGCTCAAATATCCATGCTGGAAATGCCCATATGTTTAAACTAAACGGTCACCTTGACCCTGCGGATAAAATAAAGTGTCTTCTAACATGATCTTTGAAGTTGCATGATGAAAGGCAGGTAACTTATGGCAACCATGAAAACTGGAAATCTTTAGCCGTGAATGACCTTGACTCCAAGGGAGATATTAAAATTTTCAATGTTCTAGAATCTGGCTAGGTTTGAAGAGAATCGGAAGAAAACTCTAGGAGATAACACTGTTCCAATATTGCTCCCATAGGTTTACTATGGGGATATGCGGCACCCAAAAGCTGATTTTCACGAAAATTGTTGGTCGGATCAACTTTAAATTTAATACCAAATCAAGTCAATATGAGAGCTAGAAGTTCGCCAAGTTTTAAGTCGATAGAAGCAAAACTCATTTTAGCGGGCATTTTGATAAAAAAAAAATGTGAAAAAAGGTGTTATTTTTCACCGCGAGGTCATTTCTGCAAAAGAATGTTTTTCAGAATTTTTCATCTTGGGTTAATTTTTGCAAAAAACGAAAACTGGTATTTTTGCCCAAAATTCTTTCATGGCGGTCACTTCGAAAAAAGTATGGGAGTGATCTTAGTGTAGTAGCACTTCAAACATTCATTTGAAATCCCCATACATTTCCAGGACCTTTTCCCATGCATTGTGTGATCAAAGGTCTGGCGGCCATTTTAGAAAAAAAATGTATTTCGAAAACAAATGCCCAGTGGCAACATCCTCAGCAAATATGGTAGTGACCCGTTCAAAACTCTAGCTGTAGTAGCACTTCAAAGATCAATTTTGAAAATCCCCATACATTTCCTATGGGACTTTTGCCCACCTAAAGGTGGGTAGCTCAAAAACTGTTAGGTGGATCCAAAATAAAAGCAATAGTCATCGGTTGCCATATACTAGAAGTTGACCAAGTTTGGAGTTGGTCGGATAAAAACTCTAGGAGAAGCTGCGGTCCAAACATTTGAAGGAAGAAAAATAATAAGAAGTTTAATAAAAAGAAAGATCCTGAGTAAAAATAATAATCTGCGATCTAATTATGACTAAATAAATAAGAATAATTTAAAATCTGAAAATATGTTTTTCAGCATTTGTTGGTGTGCACTGGTCAATATTACGTGTATACTGTGATAGAAAATGATTAAATTAAAATAATTATTATAGTTGGCGAAAAAAAGGCAATAATCGACGTGAAAAAAACACATCATTGCAGTTCCATATCAAAATTACCACACTCGTTCAATATCTTTGAAATGCTGAAACTATGAAAGACGTTGTCATGTTAGACCAGAACTGCTTAGCGAATGCCATGCTTGTTCAAGAATAATATAATGCTTTGTTGTGTTTGGGAGATTATCCACAACTTTGGTATTGAATTGTGAATTTTCTTCTGTAGTATTCGTGGGATGGATGGGTGTCTGTTTGGGTGGGTGGTTGGGTGGATGAGGTGAATGGGGGAAGGAAGGAATGAAGAAAGAAAGGAAGGCTTGAAGAAAGGATGGATGGATGGATGGATGGGTGGGTGGGTGGGTGGGTGGGTGGGTGGGTGGGTGGGTGGGTGGGTGCATGGATGGATGGATGGATGGATGGATGGATGGATGGATGGATGTGTGCGTGCTTGGGTGGATTCATGGGTGGGTGGGTGAGTGTGTGAGTGGGTGGTTTCAATAGATGGATGGAAGGATAGGAGGATGACTAGATTGATGAATGGATGGAGCGAGGGATGGCGGGCCGGTAGGCTGGCGGGATGGCGGGCTGGCAGGTTGGTGGACGGGCGGGCAAGCAGGTGGTGGAGCGGGTGGGCGGACGGGTTAGTGGGGAGGTCCACTGGACGGCCCACTGGACGGGTGAATGAATGGATCGATGCCTACCCGTATGGTTGGATGGCTGGATGGCTGGATGGATGAATGGATGGATGGACAGACGGATTGTGAGAGAGAAAAGATAGAGAGAGAGAGAGAGAGAGAGAGAGAAAGATAGAGAGAGAGACGGAGGGAGAGAGGGAGAGAGGGAGAGATGGATGGAGGGAGGGAGGGAAGGAGGAGGGAGGGAGAGTGAGAGAGCGAGCAAGAGAGAGAGAGGGGGGAGATGGAGAGAGGAAAGAGAGAGAGAGAAGGAGAGAGCGAGAGAGAGCGAAAAAGGGAGAGAGAGAGAAAGAGAGAGAGGCGAGAGAGAGAGAAGGAAAGAGAGAGAGAGAGAGAGAGAGAGAGAGAGCGAGAGAGAGAGAGAGCGAGAGAGAGAGAGAGAAAGACAGAAAGAAAGAAAGAAAGAAAGAAAGAAAGAGAGAGAGGGAGGGAGGGAGGGAGGGAGGGAGGGAGGGAGGGACAGAGAGAGAGAGAGAGAGAGAGAGAGAGAGAGAGAGAGAGAAAGGGGGCGTGGAGAGAGGGAGAGAGAGAGAGATCGAGAGAGATCGAGAGAGATCGAGAGAGATCGAGAGAGAGCGAGAGAGAGAGAGAGAGAGAGAGAGAGAGAGAGAGAGAGAGAGAGAGAGAGAGAGAGAGAGAGAGAGAGAGACGAGAGAGAGAGAGAGAGAGAGAGAGAGAGAGAGAGAGAGAGAGAGAAACAGAGATCGATCTAGTTGGCATACTCTAAGACTGTGATAGCCACAGACATATTATCGAAGCAGTGTTCCACGATGTGTAAAAAACATGATGAAATAAATCTAAAACAAATGACATCCTATATCATCATGCAATGTAAACTGTCAACGTCCTGCTGTCAATTTTCGTAGATGTTATACAATACATAAGTTAAAGTTTGATAAATAAAAAAAGTTTAATGGAGCGTAACACACGTGTCATGCG
>CM067372.1:15134878-15164878 GCA_034401795.1 Chaetoderma sp. LZ-2023a
ATGAAACGAAATAAATCTTAGCATATGATGATTTCATTAAGTATAAGTTAACATAATATTTTAAGCTGCCAATTTGAATTATAGGCGTGTGCAATTATATTAATTTATATGGAATGAAATCATGATATGTTAAGATTAATTTCGTTTTATTATATCTATTCACACAATTTAACCCTCTAAAAGTAAACAATTTTATATATTTAATTTAAGGAATGGGAATCAGCCAGACGGTCATGGGCATGTTAGGTATGCTGTTTTTATTCTTACGACCAGAGCTAAAAATAACAAATTAAAAATACCATTAACGCTCTCGTGTTCCATTAAATATAGACCCTTTTGCACGAGATATGAGATGCCTGTTGATTTCTGTTGAATTTACCCAGCTTGCTATGTTACCCAGCATGCAACGCTACCCAGCATGCACTTTCCTAACTCCATAATCGTTGTAACTATTGGACACCATATTCGTTTAGTCTATTGTCTGTATAGGCCAGGATTTCTCAAACAAAACCAACCTGCCTGCACGTGCACATATTCATTTCTCATCCAGCTCTGGAAGCGTAAGAACCGTAAAAAGAGCGTAGGGCATTTTATTCACGCAGTACATTCGACGGCCTGCATTTCAATACTGTTCAGTGCAACTGTGTCAATTTTCAAAAGAATATTAGAGAAAGCTTTTATATATATTTTGACGATAATTTGCGTGAAAGTTATTGCTATCAATGACAGTAGCAACATTCAGTAAATTTTTGTCAAAGTAATTATTATGTAATTCGATTACTACCTTGTTCGGATTTGATACTAATTTGAATGAAAATTGTTGCTACAACAGCTTTCGGTCGCTATATTCTAAAATAATCATCATAATTTTAATGGACTCTCGCTACGGATTTGAATAGCAATTTGACTAAGTTGTTGGTTTCTAAGGCACCAATAACATTGTCGAATTATTATCCACACACGTGCAATCACTATGTTACTATTTAGGTAAAGTGAGCGTAGGCCTATATACGCTTTCTCGCCAAGAATGAATGCTTAGCAAACGGCGTGCATGTTTCGTTGCCAGATTTGTGCATTTGTTTGAAATGCATTGGTCGAACAGAAACGTACACACGGTAGCTAGGCGAAATACTTCCTTTATGCAGGCAAATCATATTTTGGCCATATACTCACTCAACTTAGATAGTAATACTGATCGGCGTGTGATTCTATGAACAACAATTTGATAACGTTGCTGGTGCCTTAGTCAGCAACAATTTAGTCAAATTGCTCTTCAAATCCGTACAAAGTGTTGACTGAAATTTATGATGATTATTTTAGAATACAGACTGAAAGGTGTTGCAGCAACACTTTTAAATAAAATTTGTATAAAATATTTAGCAGGTAGTAATTGCATTACATACTAATTATTTTAACAACAATTTGACTGAATGTTGGTGCTGTCATTGATAGCAACAACTTTCAGCGAAAATTACTGCCAATGTATATAAAGGCCTTCTTCTATTTTCTCCTGGACATTGACACACTTTCTCTGAACTGTATTGAAATACAGACTGTCGAATGTACTGCCGTGAATACGCCCTACGTGTATGATTACGCTTCCAGAGCTGGAGGACAAATACCTATTTGCTTGTGAAAGCAGGTCGCTTTTGCTTGAGAAATAACTGGGCTGAGGTAGACAATAGACTAATCGAATATGCCGTCCAATAGTTTCAACGGTTATGGACTCAGAGCATTGCATGCTGGGTCGCACTGTACGCCGTGTAGCATTGCATCCTGGGTAAATTGAACAGGCATCTCATATCTCGTGCAAAGGTGTCTATATTTAATGGAACGCGAGTGCTTTAAGATGGGTCACAAGATTTATCATACTCTGAAAGACCTTAATCACTGCATCGAGTTCGCGTTTTGTCTCGTTTCAATAAGGTAAATATGATGTTAGCAACATTTTGTTGCATAGAGGAGTGTAGGTGACGGGTCAGGATCATCATAGATCACACGGTGACAATGCATCTATATGGCTTGAAGTATGCTGGGCTTATCTGTTAATGTGTTTAAGAAACCATCAGTTTGTCATGTCAACTACTTATCTCAGACACATGGCAACAAACATAAACGTGGCAGTAAATCCATTTCCATTCTGTTTAACAACAATGGAGTTATTCAGAAAATGTGTTTGTTGTAAACTATTTCGATCTAAGAAAATGACATATGACACCATCATTCAACATAAACAATATTAACAGCAGTTTACACAACAACTTGTAGCAGCTGCTTATGTAACATCATATAGCGACACAGTTTCTTCCTTCCACTAACTTCTAGGACATTCCCATCATATACGGTAGTAATATATATGAGATACTGTATATATGAGACATGGAAAATGGAGACGCGAAAATTGCATAAAACGTTATGACATCAAATGTCATGTTGAAAAGCTCTGTGTGGTGCCGGTTGCATGTTCCTCAATACCGACAAACTATCACACCTCACCATAAACAATAATCATGTATATGCTAATATCATAATTGCTATGAAGACAACGCGACAAGACGGGCTGAAGCAATCATACGTTAAATTCAATTATTATCCAGTAACGTGTGATCACAGCCATGTGTGTCACGCCTGAGATAATGTCTGTAATCGACCATATTACTATGCATGAATTTGACACAAGGATGGTGATAAATTATTTTCGTCCGCATACATATCATCTGGCATTGTTCTATTGTTAAAAACATTTGAGATGATGTTTAAAAATACCACCAGTCTCATCCAGAATGGTTAGAGATAAGGTCTCAGTGTTCCCTAACCATCTCCCGCCCTTACAACAAATATTAATAACCTAATATTATGTGAAATTTGACGACATAATCTGAAATTGTCATGCAGGTTATGTATATGTCTAATTAATGGAGAGCATACATTATTAATCTCCTTTGAACAGTTTACATAAAAATTCAGCAAGTCTGGGTTTTTTATCCCTCATAAACACTACCCACATATGGGCAACAGATCAAGCAAAGATAAGGTCCATTCTGCCCAGCAAATGGACATCAGATCTAGCAGAGGCGGGAAATGCTGATCTGCACATGTGAATCCAGCAAAGGTACTGTCAAATGTGACGCAACACATAGGCATCAAATCTAGCAGAGATACCATCCATGCTGACCTATATATGAGTCTACGATCTAACAGAGATACCGTCCATTCTGACCACATGATGCATAGGGTCCTGTTTTATTCGCATATCGTTCAGCGTGGTGTATTCGCAACTTCCCATAAACCATAGGCCAAGATCCTGAAATCTAATATCTTAGGGATCTTATAATTTCTCAAAACAGCTTCCCAAAACGAGAAGCTGTTAATTTTCTACGATCTGTATATTGCGTTCTTTCTTTTCTAGTCTAAAGGTTATTTAGTTGTTACGATGATATAAATAACCTGAAGAATATTCATGCATGACACTCCGAATTGCAATTTTTTCTTCCAGACAATAGAGATTAACTGTCTCAACATGCTATTTAATCTATCTACACCATACCAGGGTATTATTAAAGCAAGCATCTGGAAAAAAGCATGATGATGAATGCTTTCTATTCACTAATTGCAAGCGCCTTAAGTAAATATCGAAGAAGAATTGGACATCACATCTTTTTCTTTAGGAACAGCGGGTCATATCACACATCACCCAGTTCTACTAGACAAACAGAATGAATTCCTCAGTCACCGAGAATCCGTGGAGCATCATGAATGCGTATTTGTGTGAGAGAATAGAGCCACTAAGCCAGTTTGGATATGCTATTCATCTTTGGAAATTGTCTGGTATTTAGCAATCTGACAAGAGCAAACAAGCTGTTCATTTGGCTAAGTTGTTGGTAAACCTTATATTTGATTTGTCGGATCTTTCTTCGTGGAAAGGTGTTTGCATTCTATTAAAGCATGTATAGTTGTGCACATTATTATGGCACATTATGCAACTCATGATTGACAGCTTGATTATACATACAACTGATCTTCTTTCATACAACCTTCCGTTTTAACAACAAAATGAAAATGGATCTCTTCCTAAGCCTATCATTTGTCATCAATGTATTGTGTGCTCAAATTGTTCAACATTGTAAACATGTTATATTCTGAAATATCGGACACACAGCGACGAAGATTCTAATTAAAAACATTTTATTAGATTTGGATGTTACAATATTTAGGCATACCTGCAAAGACTGGGTTACTAATTTATCATTGTGAATAAAGTCACAAGTTACAGACATAGGGAAGTAAAATAATAGATAAATTAAACATTAATATATACAGAAATTCTCAATGAAGCATCTCCAAGGCAATAGAAATTAACTGAGTGAGACAGTCTTGTCAAGTAATGGGAAATAATTAAATATAATAATTCACAGAATATTCCTGATTTTTTACTTCTATCACCGCATTTCCTCAGCATTTCCTGTGATAGTTATTTCGCTGGCGATGAGTGTGCTATAGTTATCAGATACATCATTTATTACAGATACATGCAACCAAAGAGCGAAAACTGCGATTTGTATCCAGAGATTTATTACCAAATGTTCTCATCATCTCAGCGTCATGTTGATAATCAATTGAATTAGCGAACAAATGCTGGAAGATATGATTAAAACAAACAGTTATCAGATTCTGTCCTTAGACAAGTGTCAGCTCCACCTCGAATGAGATGTATTAATCGTTGTCCAATAACAGATTTCCGGAGAGAAGGAGACAATGTGAAGCTATTCATATCAGTTACAACCTAATCGCACACTTTGTGTGAAGGTAAATTCTGATTGTTCGCAGTCTTAGTTCGTCATTTCAGACGTGTTCTAGGAGAGCTAATACTGCCATATATAAGCAAATTCACCTTTCCAGCATTAGCTAGGCCACTCCCATCTCTAGCCAAGCTCCATCTATCGATCGATCTCTGAACTCCCTGACTATGCATTTCTATAAAACTATACATGTAAGCGGTTGAATCGAGTCATTCATGACGTCATACACGTAGTTGATTATGACGTCATATGACATCATATGACTGATGGATAAAATGGAAAAGCCAATTGAAAGTTGTAATATCACAAGATTAGCAACCATAATTATCCGAGTTGTCTCAAAAGCAGGAGTGTAATGACCAAAAATGTATATGAGTAGAGATTTAAGAACATCTACCAGGCAGAGTTAAACAATAGGTCTTTGCTAAAACAATAGGTAGAAATCGGTACCCAAATCTTTGGCAGATGGGCATGTGTCTATTATGCCTATGTTACGTCCATGGGCATCTTATTGCATATTTATTTTATGCACTTTGGTAACTGATATAATCCGGGGAACATAGAAATCGCCATAAGGCAGGGCGGCACGGCCTTGCTACATGAATAATTTCTGGCACCAGCGTTAGCAGTAATATGACATGAACGCTCAATAAAGCGTTGTCGCAGAGATAAAAAGGGAATAAATAAGGCAGCCCTGTAAATTGAAGGAAAACAATTCCGTAAGTTTTGACGTTTATCAATGCGTGTGTCAATTTCATGCGGTAGTTATTACGTTGATAATAAGCATGATACAATAAAAGACCGTGAATCCGGGTTCTTTATGGCGACGATGCATACTTATGGCAAAGATATGTTGCAATTTGCACTCGTTTGTCTTGTCTCCGTGTCAGAAAAAACGGATTCTTGGCCATATTGTCCATTCATGCGTGCTACAATTCTGGACATGCCGTTGCTCTGTGTAACTATCTGCTATAATCCACGCGATGGCCAGGCATAAAAAGGGAGGTGGGCCCACTCATGTGAAACATAAATGTAATGTAGCGGCTAGGGATGGGGGCGTGGAATGAGCAACCTGTCATAATTCCCACTCGCCATCTATATGTATGTATGATTACTGCATTCTGCGGCTGTAGTAATAGAAGCATCCTACAGCTGCAATTAGTCCTTCTTCGCTTTTGCCCACTGTGTCTTGTCCTCAGCCAAAATCCTTTGCTTCCTCAGGTCCATTCTTGACTTGAGTGTACCTAATCCTGCTTTCTTGAGGTCACCTCGTAGCACGCTTAGCAGATTTATGCAATGACATCCTCTCCTGGCTCTGTATTTACTGGGTCCGAGTAGAGCGAATTCCAAGGCTCTCTGTACTGGTGTGTCTTCTGGCACCCTTAGCACATGGCCTAACGTGGATCATCTTTGCTGGGCGACTTTCACAGACAACGGCTGCGTATTACACATCGTGTATAGTGCATCGTTGGAAATTATGCTCTCTGGCCATCGGTGTCCAGTGATGGTGCATAGGTGTTTGCGGTGGCAGGCGCCAAGTTTGTCTAGAGATGCCTTTGGAGCTGCCCAACTGTCACAGTTATGCATCATCAAGGATACGCAGGTTGCATTGTATAAACGTAGTCTTTTTATCAAGGGCATCTTTGATCTACGAATCCATAGCTTCCAGAGGGAGTGGAAAGCTATGTTCCCCATGATGCAGCGTGCGGCAATGTCAGCAATACTGCAAAGCAGTGAGCCCAGGAATTTACTTTTCCTCCATGGTTCGCCGCCACGGAGTGGATCGTCATTTTCTTTAGTTTCATGCTTTGTAGATAGGTATATGAGGGTGAACTCTGTTTTGGATTCATTCATAAAGAGATTCTCAATTTTTAGTTTGCTTGCAGCTATTGGGAGAAGATCGTCAAGGGGTTTCTTTTCCTCATCTATAAAGTCCAGATCGTCGGCATATTCCACCTCTAACGGCATGCCCAGTATTGACACCGGGGAGGGTTGGGGTGGGGGTGGGGTGGGCTTGTGGAGTTTTCCCACACGGATTTCAATGCGGCAGCCAGGTAACAGGTGAAGAGTACAGGGGATAAACCATCTCCCTGTGGGGGATCTAGATCTATATGTCGCAGCAATACTGGTCCTTGTTTCATACCAACTGTCATCTGCACGTGGAGCAATGGTTTTCTACAAGTACTGTATAAAGACACCTGGAGCTCATTTTAATTGATTAACGTTCTATGCCTTTTCGACAGAGTCTTTACAATATAACGTTATCTATTCTAATCTTCTGGTTCGTGGTTTATCGTATACTCATTTCCTGTAGGCGTGCAGCGAGTTCATCCAAGTATGTTCGCCATCTATATAACGATACTTCCACATCAAATACATATTTTTCTACATAACAAGGGAATGATCATGCGATTGGAAAAACACGTCAATGAAATGGTATTGATGCATGATAATAAGTTACTGATTCGGGATGCCATTACCATGCGCCAATATAGCAAGGGCGAATATAGCCGTATGAGTAGGACTTAAACAAAGGCGAATGAAACCATCTGGGTGAGACTTTAAAAATGGCGAATACAGCAGGCTGGGTGAGCCGTGTATGCTTTGTAGTCATAGTCTCTACAAACTAACCTTTCTATGATTGCAGCACAATCAATGCGAGTGTGGCCAGTGACAAAAAGTGCTTATCGTGATGGAATGCCTGGTCATCATACTGAAATTTTATCCGTTGGGGCTTGCCAATATCCAAACGTATTTCACCCACAAGTACGTCGCATCACTCGGCAACAAATTAAAGCACAACCACTGACATAATGTAATATCAGCCACACCATTTATTACTGGCACGTGTAGCAAATGACCGATATCTGCGACATTTATACAGCGTTTTATTAGCCAACTGTTTTCAACAGCATCACGTCGAATTGATAATGAATTAGACTGGAGACCGTGAGAATTATTATTAAGATAAAATAAACAGTTATCAGATTATCTCCTTTGACGAGTGTCAGCCTCACTATAGATTAAATATGAAAATCATTGTCTAATAACGGTTGTCCGGAAAGAAGGAGATAATGTGGCCCTAAAGTGATAGCCGCTAGAGCTTTCGCACACCGTCAAACAAACTACTAGCAGGTGACTAACTGTCTTGATTAAACGGTTCATATTTATTCTGCATGAAACAATAGTACCAAATACCGGTCAAGTGAAATTGATAATCTAACAGTATTAAAACCTATGATTAGCTTGTATCAAAGGGTGGAATTGGAGGATCGATATTGAAGATGAATACATATTTCAGAACAACCTCAGGATGGAAGGAGATATCTCTATGTTGATGGATCTGAGAGAAACGATAGTCAGAATGCCTTACATACATACTCTGAATTTTTGCACGGTTTGGCGTGACTCTATTATTTCTCAATTATTTTCATGTACATGTAATTGGATAATTAGCCTATGGACTGTGGTAACGGTTCTGAATTGAAAACAGGAAATCTGAATGAGACATAGCCACGTGCACATGTAATGTAATCAGTTCAATTTCTGTCACCATAACTACAAACTGTTCACAATGATCAATGAAACGTGATTATTGCATAACAATCATTGCTAAAGCAGACCGAGTGAATGATATAGTTTGATGAGACCTAATCACTGTATTATGTTCATGATGTTAAATATATCTATCTGGATAGCAGCGGATCTGAGTATGGCAATATATCGCTCTGGTTATGAGTGTATCTCAAAGTGTCAATACATCTATCTCTCTCCATATCTCGACTCCCCCTCTCTCTCTCTCTCTCTCTCTCCTCTCTTTCTCTCCCACACTCTCTCTCTCTCTCTCTCTCTCTCTCTCTCTCTCTCTCTCTCTCTCTCTCTCTGTATCTCTCTCGCCCTCTCTCTCTCTCTCTCTCTCTCTCTCTCTCTCTCTCTCTCTCTCTCTCTCTGTATCTATCTCGCTCTCTCTCCCTCTCCCTCGCTCCCTCCCTCCCTCCCTCCCTCATATATGTATATCGGGACACGGATGGCTAGACAGCATAATTTCCATTGGTGCACTGTACACTGTAGGCTGTCTGAAAATGCCGTCCAGCAAAAATGCTCCATGTTCACCATATGCTAAGGATGCCAAAAGACATACCAGTACAGAGAGCCTTGGAATTAGCCCTACTCGGAGCCAGCAAATACAAAGCCAGGATAGGACGACATTGCATAAATCTGCTAAGCGGGCTACGAGGTGACCTCAAGAACGCAGGGCTCGGTACACGCAAGTCAAGAATGGACCAGGGGAATCTAAGGATTTTGGCTGAGGACAAGACAACGTGGGCAAACGCGAAGAAGGACTGATTGCAACTGTCGGATGTTTCTACTACATCCACATAATATGGTAATCATACATGGAGCAATGGTTTCTACAAGTATTGCATAAAGAAACCTGGTGTTCGTGGTTATTGACTAATGACCCCTGTCTTTTCGACAGCGTCTTTATAACATAACATGATCTGTTTTAATCTTGAGGTTTCTGGTTTACTCTTGATTGAAAGTTTCACATCTTTTCTGGGCGAAATAGTAGTACCATATATCAGCCAAAATGACCAACTTACCCAAACTATCCGGAAGAGTGTAATTGGATGACAGAAATAGTAGATGAAGAAAAATTTGAGAACGACTGATGGAATGGGCGTCGGTATATTTGTCATATATTTTGTTGGACGTTCGATCTGGTAACATAGGGAATCAGAATGAGACACAAACCTGTGACACTGTTACATAGCTCATTCCTAATCATGTTAGCAGAGCTAACAACAACACATAATTAATTTCAGAATAAATAGTACAATTAGCCGATGTCTCATCCTCCAATGCAAATTTTCGTGATGTGGCTGAATCAATATGTTAGATCCATACATCCCAATCACTGCGGACGGAGCAAATTTACTAAGACCTTAGTCACCGCGTCGAGTCGTATTCTGTATGGTTTTATCATTCGCGTATCCACGTTGGCATGATACAGCGAACTGTATACAGAGAAGTTATACAACAGTGGTTTGAAGTCCAACAGTATGATGTTTTCCATTGGTGTCGAGGGAACCCCAATATCCTGAAACTATTGCAATTATTGAAGATAAATCTGATAAGATGTATCACATCAGGTTTAATACCTGACAAGAACAGGAATGGTGTGTGTCATTGAGATATGTATGTCAGGTGATGGAGAGGACATGTCATATTCACAGCGTGATTTATTCACAACTTCCCGTAGAACATAAGCTCAAATTGACACCAACTCGATATCATATCTCAGCAATAAATTATTCCCAGAACAATATCTAGAAATGAAGGGACTCTCGTAAATGGTTTATGGTGTTCTGATTTATCTATTCTAATATTTCGTCAGGAATTGCGATGAGCAAAATATCTTGATGGTTACCCTTGTTTGACATGGGATGCTGGTTAGGGATATATATATAGGGTTATATATATATATATATATATATATATATATATATATATATATATCTCCAATCCCCATTCATGATGATACACGGGTTTCTCAGAGACTAATGAATACGATTTTTTTGTCTTCTAGAGCTGGCTGATATGTTGCTAATGAAGAATATTACACCCAGTGTTAAAAGATGAGAGGTCTAATGAGTCTTCGATATTTCCCCAATGCAGCTATGTGCCGCTGATAGCTACTATTCATTCCCCCGCTTCTGTCCAGATGCTTGCCTTAATAAGTTCGTTGTTTGATGTAGATAGATTTAATAGCTTGTTGCAACAGTTAATCTGCATCATTTGTAAGAAGGAATGGTGAGTCGAAGGATGCATCCCTTGTAATGTAAAAATATCCTCCCATATGATCCCATATGATATTTATACCATTCCAACTACTTAATATGTCTTAGAATAGAAACGACGCAAAACATATATATATATATATATATATATACGTATAAAATATATATAAAATATTAAATCTATCCACATCAAACCAGGAACATTATTAAGGCAAGCATCTGGACACACGCATAAATATGGACCCTGGTTTGTAGCGACACCTGGCCACATTAGGCACATATCGATAAATAATTAAACCTCCCAGCGTCCTCTATCACTGGATGCGGTCCAACACATGGCTACTATCAAATACAGCCAGGTCTGCAAGACAAACAGATTGTATTCATTAGTCGCCTAGAATCCGTGTATCATCATGAATGGTGATTTGTATGAAAGCAGAGAGCCGGTTTGGACATGATATTCTGCCTTGAAATGTGTGTGCACTTTAGCAATCTAACAAGGGCAAAAAAGTTGCTCATTACTCTAAGTTGTTGGTAAACTAACATTCGATTTGAAGAATCTTTGTTCATGGAAATTTATTGGCAATGGGTAAAAGCATCCAGAGACGGCCAAATTAATCCAGCACATTAGAAGATTCATCATTATAGAAGTAAGAGACGTGATGGGATTTCATATAATTTTCAGATGGATACAATAAAGGGCGAAATTGACATTTTGGTAACACAATTGTAGCATAGGTCAAAATTCTTTTATATTATAAAGATGCGATGTTTCGAAGAGACAAACAAATGAGAGAGAGAGAGAGAGAGAGAGAGAGAGAGAGAGGGGGGGTGAGGGGGCGAATGGGCGGAACGGGGTTGGGGGTAGGTGGGTGTTGTGGTGCTGGGTGGGGTGGAGGAGGAGAGTATGTGTACAAGTGGGCGGGCGGGCGATCAGGTGCGGGCGGGTGGGCGAGCGAGTGAGCAGGCGAGCAAACGATAGGGTGTTGGGGTAGTTGGGTGGGTGTGTGGACGTTTAGGCCGGTTGGTATTTGGGCTAGCGGATGGAGAGAAGGAGCGATCAAGTGACTGAGTTATAAAGTTAGAGCAACAGACATACAGATTGAGCAGCATATGGAGTGACACTATGGTGTGGTTGACTTTACACACAGTATTTTGGCAACAGAAACGCTGTATGATCCGAGGAAAGCTGGTTTGATGTGACCCTCACTACACTTGTCAGTATCTCTCACTCCAGTGCGCGCGCAATGTTGACACACACGCACGCACGCAGGCACGCACGCACGCACGCACGCACGCACGCACGCACGCACACACACACACACCCTGGTTCGAAGCAGCCTCATATAGCTGCTGAATAAAGTTTCCTCAAACGAGCGACGTTCTGAGCTTTGAAACATGGTATGGTTTTCGCAGGCGTGTTAACGGGTAGATCTAATTGATTAGACGTCATCTTCTGGCAAGCCGTCTTTTCCAATTCATTCCTTAGAGGGGTATTCATAGAGGAATATTTGCAGAGAATAACAATTCGCCGTGTTGTATTATTGGTTTATTCCTCGTTGTAGGGAGAATGAAGGACAAAATACCTTGTCATTAATCAGCCATTGTAGGCCCTCATCTGCTGGACAATGACAGCCACATAGCCGACAATGAAGGCCAACAATTTATAACTTCAAATGTGTACCCTCTGTCAGAGTTTCTTTGTCACATAATACATGATGTGTAAAGAAAATGATAATGACACTGCAGCAAGTTAACCCCGTGACCCCTATTTGTTTGTCACGTGTTAATTATATGCCTTCGCTATCCTAGACACGTATGCGCATTGAATGACTCTGGATGACATGTTCCAATTTTAAATAATACTTCTGTTATACAAGAATTTGAATAAATATTTTGTACAATTAATTTCTATTGCGATATAAGAGTGGCAAATCTGTTATTTCAATTGGGATTCTTACCTCTCCCAAGGCAAACATTAAGTTCAATAGACATTTTCCCAAACAGCATACCTTTTCTAATCATGAACAAAAAATTACAGCGAATATAGTTATTTATGTGTGTCGTTCTTAAGATTATATTATCAACGCATCAGAATATTTGACAGACCAACAGACTGACTGACACATTTCCAGGCAGACTTATAAGCAGGTGCAAATAGCAGCTAAAATGGCTAAAGGAATTACATTTTGGAGCTAATCAGACTGCCTTTGACTAACGCAGATGAATATAATGGAGAAATGGACGGAACAATACGTATGCACACAAAGGAGAAAATTGTGTACCTTAGCAACTCAGCTGTACCTCAAAGTGAATCAGTCAAACATTCTTATCAGGACAGCATGTGGAACTTTAAAGCATGGTCACAAAGACAAGTGGTGGCGTAACACTGCTCATATATGCCATAGCAAATGAGTGTTTGTGCTAAATCACGGTGGTTCTATGACCACATGCTTCCATTTTATAGAATGGTCTGCTACAGACATCACGCTTGTACCATGTTCTATTCTTCCCCTCATATTTACATCGCAAATACATTACAAGTAGATCGCACAGCATCCTCGTCTAATTCTTTCCTTTAAAAAACTAAGTTACCAGCGGCCACTTCTAACATTCACTCCCTGCTCCTTAATCAGACGAGATTTCGTTTAGTTATTACAACCATTACTCGGACTAAAATCCACGTATGATGGAGCTGATAAGGATTCATGTGATGCCTCTCGCTGGTCTGGTCCCTGTGTTGTAGTAAATGCATAGCTGTGGTGAGTTTTGGTGCATGCTGGATGCATTGACAAATTGGAGCCTTGTCTTGTTGATGTTTGATAGCACGTTCCGTCGTGGCTTGCCGATCTTCGACCCCATACCACCCACAAATCTGCCACGTCATCCGCAAACAAATTGACGCACAGGCACTAACCATCATAATACAATATCCGCTATGCCATTTATTACAGACACGTGCCACCAATGAGCGACATTTACCTCAGAGATTTATTATTAAACTTTATCAAGAGTGCAGAATCGTATTGATAATGAATTAGAGAGCCTGTTTCAGGCGGTGAAATGGCGTGCGTGCGTGCGTGCGTGCGTGCGTGCGTGCGTGCGTGCGTGCGTGCGTGCGTGCGTGCGTGCGTGCGTGCGTGCGTGCGTGCGTGCGTGCGTGCGTGCGTGCGTGCGTGCGTGCGTGCGTGCGTGCGTGCGTGCGTGCGTGCGTGCGTGCGTGCGTGCGTGCGTGCGTGCGTGCGTGCGTGCATGCGTGCGTGCTTGAAACTGTATATTAATATGGAATTGAGAATTACTGATAGGCCGTGATGGCTCTAGAGAGGCGGATGCTTGAGATAAGTAGAAATTGGCATCGTTATGCTAAAACATTCATGGGTGCAAGAACATACCTCTGCTATTTATTGGCCAGGACATATGAGAGTTTAGAATTGGCCTGATTGATAATGATAACTGTTGTGAACATGGAGCATGGCCTTAAGGAATGGGAATGAGCCAGAAAGTCATGGTCATATTATGTAAATCGTGTCTATTCCCGCTTCCAGAGTTAACAACAACAAATAAATAGTAACAGGTTCAGAAATGTATCACACTCAAAGAGGAATTCCTGAACCCAGCCAAGTTAACCCCATGTCTGCAGAATATCTGCATGACAACACATGTGATTACACTCCCCACAGAATTGAGCACCAAAACCACACCACTGTATGATCTATCTCATATTCACGCCGCAATCAGATTAGATTTCTTTAATCATTACAACAATTGCTCAGACAAAATACAAGCATTCCGAGAATATTAACAGTTCATTTCACGAGATGAGCACTTCCCCTCTCACTTGTAAATATGTCATTGTAAATTATCTTGTACTAAAGGTACGTCTATGACTATAATTATATGTAAACACATTATAGATGTCTGTATGTTATTAGTCCTTTATCTCGTCTGTGCTATTTGATGTCCAGTCTATGTTTTATGTAAGGGGTCCACCGTCACTTAGGCTATATGATTACGCTATCTCCACCATTAAGCATTACCACCCACACCAGAAATAGGCCGCATACCGGGGTTTAGGCTTTGTAATCGAACCAAAGGTTTTGGACCATGTCATTAGTTTTGGATACGTCAGTGATCGCGTTGCATTCATCGACCTGGCTATACCTACGTGAAAACACACCATCACTAAGTGCCACATTGTCAATGCCTAACTGCCGAAAAAGCCAAAGAGAATCCAGCAATATTAGATTCCTTCCATGCAGAACCGAGCTCAGCCATCACAATCCCAGCTAGATGGCTACTGTTCGTGCGTGGAGATTTCAACTCCAAGCTGTGTAAACTCGGAATTGTGGCCAAAAGCTCAGGAGTTATCCATGGGATCGTATGGAGAGGGCACACGCAACAGCAATGGAAATGCACTGGCGGCATTCCTTAGTTCCAATGGCCAATTTGCCACAAATACGGCTTTAAAACGCCTGTGTCGTCACCGGAAAACGTGGGCCGGATACATTGCTGATCGCAAAGACACAAAAGATTTTAAGGCTATAACAGTCGTCTTCAACCAAATAGACTTCATACTATGCAAGACAGAAGCAAAACTCCTACTTCGGATTGCTCGTTCCTATGGAGGCGCATACCTCGATTCTGACCACAAACCATTCATTACATGCCTTCAAATGAACGATCTCTACCTAAAGTATAAGCACCATACCAGCCAAGAGGGTAGAGTCACGTACACCCTAACCAAGCTCATCAGCGACACTGACACCCAAATGGCATACGAATAGGCCCTCGTGGAGCAGATAGCTAACACCGATGTCAGCTCCGATGCAAACGAAGCCCAATCCAAAATACTGAAATCTATGGAATCATCAGCTACCAGCACCATAGGTGTTATTAAAAACACCCGAACTAGGTATACTGACAACCCTCTAGTAGTAAAGCTGTCAGCAGAGCGGAAAGCGTTATGGCTGCACGTCTATCAAAGTGGCCAAAGTGAAGACCGCACTAAACTACGCTGGGAGCACAATAACATTCTGCACCACATTAACGAATGCTTTAAAGATCTTGCTATGCAACACGCAGACTCATTGAGCCCTTGCACCCGTTCTCAAGAGACCCCAGGTCATTGCTAACAGCAATTAAGAGCAGAGGTTGAGAAGGCATTTAGAGCCTTGAAAATGGATGTGCATCGGGACCCGATCGCATGAGCAATGAACTATTCAAATATACAAGTGAGACTATTTCAAAACCGATCACGCGCCTAATCAATTCAGCTTTTAGGCACCACCTTCCCATCGACGCTGTAGACTAAAGCACCCTTATCGCAGTGCCCAGGCCCAAGAATCCACCTGCCCCCAGCCCCACTCCAGCCAATCTGCGGCCCATTGTGCTCCTCAACAGCATACAGAATACCCTATCCAATGTTACTCTATGCCGCATCTGGTCCAAACACTGAGATTTCCACAAAATGGGCATTAACATGTCACGAACCTTCTTCACAATTAAACGCTCAAAGATTCTAGATGGTCTACGCCAGGCCAGCTGCAATGAGGATGAGCTACGACTAATAAGACTACTGTCTGCAGACACCAAGCTTGGTGTACGAGTCAAGTCAGTGACGTCTGTAGATTTTGAGACATCAATCGGCTCCCCACCTGTAGATGGTCTATCGCCATTGCTTTTCACCTGCTACCTTGCTGCTGCATTGAAACCCACGCGGGAAAGTTCGACAAGACGAACCCCTTCAGTGTGAATACTTGGTATGCCGCTAGAAATGGAATATGCCGACAATATTGACATCATAGACGAGGAAAATAAACCCCTTGACGAACTGCTCCCAATAGCTGCAAGCAAACTAAAATCGAAAATCTCTTTACGAATGAATCCAAAACAGAGTTTACCATATATATTTATCCACAAAGCATGAAACTAAAGGAAATGACGATCCACTTCATGGCGGAAAACCATGGAGTAAAAGTACAATCCTGGGGTCACTGCTTTGCAGTACTGCTGACATTGCTGCATGCTGCGTCATGGGGAACATAGCTTTCCATCCCTTCTGGAAGCTATGGATTCTTAGATCAATAATGCCATGGATAAAAAGGCTATGCTTATACAATGCAACATGCGTATCCTTTGTGCTGTATAACTATAACAGCAGGGCAGCTCCAAAGACATCTCTAGACAAACTCGATGCCTGTAACCACAAACACCTACACACCATCACTGGACACCAATAAAAAGTCAGGAGAGGGCGTCATTGCATAAATATGCTAAGCATGCTACGAGGTGACCTCAAGAAAGCGGTATTCGATACACTCAAGTCAAGAATGGACCTGCGAATGGAAGCGAGGGATTTCGGCTGAGGACAAGACACACTTGGCAGCAGTGACAAAGGGCTGATTGTAGCTGTAGGATGCTTGTACTACTCTAGCCGCAGAATACAATAATCATACATACCCACACCACCCACACTGTATAGTCTATCTCACATTCACGCCATAACTAGATTAGATTTCTTTAATCATTACAACCATTGATCAGACAAAATACAATGCTGCGAATATTAACAGTTCATTTTATGTTTCTCGCTGGTGTCACATCTGTTTCGCAAGATATGCATATTGGTGATGGGATTTCTGCATGCTGGACAATGGTGACACATAGGAGTCGTGTTCTAATGATGTTTGCACAAACGGTCCATTGCGGCTTGTTAATCTTGGATGGCATATCACCGTTATTAGATTCTGTATTTAGAAGAGCGTCGGCACCACTACCAATCATATCATTGTTTAGTAACAGATTTCTGAAGACATAGAGATGATCTGAAACTAAAATCCGCTTGGTTACAGTTTGTACTTGCTCTCAAACAAAATAGAGCTAATAGAATTTGTATCTGAAATTCCATATTCTTGACTAAACCTTTAACATTGATTAAACTTTTAACATTTGTTCTACACGAAGAAATACTGACATCTATCAGCCAAGATTAACAATTGTAATTGTCCAAGTTTTCTCAACAAGTGGAATTTGAGGATGGACATGGTAGATGAAGAAAAATTTAAAAACAACTGATGCATGGAAATACCTCAAGTTTAATAACAGATTTCTGAAGCCATAAAGATGATGTGAATCTAAAATCCGCTTGGTTACAGCTTGTACTTGGACTCAAACAAAATAGTGCTAATAGAATTTGTATTTGAAATTCCATATAACACTGATTAAACTTTTAACATTTGTTCTACACGAGGAAATACTGACATATATCAGCGAAGATTAACCATTGTAGTTACTCAGGTTTTCTCAATAAATGGAATGTGTGGATGGATATAGTAGATGGATGATGGAGAAACAATAAGAAGATACCGCTACCCATGCCATGATCTTCATATGTGCATGGGCCTGGTTTTAGTGCTTCTTTGAGCCTTGAATTCAAGGAATTATACACGTTGGTAACATATTTGATATGGTAGCATAATGAATCAGAATGAGCCACACACACATGTGAGTCTGTTAAATAAATAATTTCTACTCCTGTTAGCATAACCAGGAGTGATACGCACTTATTTTCTGAGTAAATAATACAATTAAGAGATGTATCATTCTCCAATAATAGGTTTATGTAGCTTAGCAAATTAAGGACCCGTGTCAATCACAGTTGAAACAAACCGAGAACATTTGCAAATACCTTAATCACTGCATCACGGTCCTGTTTTGTCTGGCTTTAACAATGTTAGCCATACCCAGGTCGGTGTGGCCCAGTAAACTGTACACATAGAAGTCTTTATGCAGCAGTGGTTTGAAATCCAATGGGATAATTTCCCATTGGTGTTTATGTTATCATTTGGGTGTAGCAAGATGACTGATCGTGACTACAATGTAAAATCATATATACTCGTTCTATCCCCTATGTTGTTGTCAGATTAGCAATATTTCTCTGTGTCAACATGCTTGAAGGCGATATTATGGGTGAGTGATCAAGATTATTGTGGATCTCGTGGGTCAATACATCTAGCTCGTGGATCAATACATCTGGGAGTAAAGATGTGTGTCAATATATTTATTTGGTTATGATTTTGCTGTGCTCATCTGCTGAGACAAAATTTCAAACATATGTTTGCAATAATTATCATATCTGAGGAAGGTGTGAAGAGATTGTTTCTGAAAGGGCCTGCATTGAACTGTCACCTAGTTTTGTAAACGAGTGTTCTCTTCCACATGCCACTTTGATTCAGCTCCTTCTGCACGGCAATATATGTGTTTTACAGATAACCTTTTTTCATTAAGAATATTAAGATAATATCATGTTACGACAACAACAAATGCAGCATGTAACAGTTCATCTTCATTCTTGCCTCAACCTCCAGACCCTTGCAGTCAATCTGCAGTACATTAATAAAAGCGTGTGCAATGAATTTTCCAACGGATATACCTTTATTCAAGAATTGTAATAAAGAAAGATGGTGCGATCTTGCGTGATTGTCATGTTGTGTTAATGGCTTACAACATGACATGTTGGTAGAAGCTGGTCTCAGGATGACACGCTAGTGGTTGCTGATTCGTCTATCTAGGGAGACAGAAGATTATGTTGATTAACTTGAATTCATAAATACGAAATTTGGTCAATGTGAGGATGGCATGACAGAAGTCCGGACGAAAAAACATAAGAGAATAACAACTGTAGTAAATGTAACGGTGTTAGTCCCTGTGTGGTTTCGAGTGCGGTAACACCAAGTCTAAAAGTGACTGTCCCTGTGTGATGCATGCTTCTTTTAAGAACACATGACGACTTCTTCGGTGCCTTTGTGCACTCCAGACTGTGTGTTGTCACGCATATCGACCAACCATCAGGCGGCTGTGTAAGTACATACATTGAGAATAATCATATATATGCTAATATCAGAATTGATAATAAGACAAAGCGACAAAACGGGCTGGAGCAATCATACGTTAAATTCAATTATTATCCTGTAACGTCTGATCAGAACTATGTGTGTCACGACAGATATAATTTATCTTGACAAGTTAATTCACTTTGTATACACTCTGAAGTTTATCTCTGGCGAAAATGTACATAATTGACCAAATTACGCTCTATAGCTTTGACACTGGGGCGATGCTAAATTATTTTAGCATTCGTCTGTACACATATTATCTGACGTTGTCCGATTAAGTACATTATAGAATGATAAGCACACGAAATGATGTGCCAAAATATCACGCGTCTCACACAGACTTATTAGAGATAAACATGTCACAGGTTATCGCTAATCAGGACCAAGAAATAAGCCATATCTTAGAATTACGATAAATATTAATAACCCAATGTTGTCGCTATGTTGGAGCTCTACTGTTCTGACATGAGTCTGCCTATCAGTTTTAATATGCTGATAAAGCTTGCACTTTTCATCTCGTTGTAACGTGACACGACATCATGAGTGTGGTCTCATGGAGCGGCCAGGCATCCATCCCACCCAATAATTGTTGTCCTGCATCGTTTTTATACATATATATATATATATATATATATATATATATATATATATATATAACAGATGTCTGGCGAAGAGACATTATCTTGCACCTTCCCCTACAGCTCTGATAGTCATACAATCCAATCATCAGAAATCAACAGAAGCATTTACGCATACGTAATTTTGAGTAAAAGACCATCTGGTGATATCACAACAACAGGCAATACCTGTAGACCTAGATTGCTATGAACATGATACTGTACCCTCATCATTACGTGATTCATGTCACATTTATCATAAATTGATATTGATTAGTTTCTTATGAAATACAATTTCCACTAACCTTTGGCTTAAGACCAACTTCTTAAAGGTTATACTCATAAAATTTTATTTCCAATGATACCATTCCCAAAGTGTTAATACTTGTTTACAACAATGTTCAGTAAAATAGATTGACCTTGAGTTACTCTGACAAATTATAGCTGAACATACAGCAATTCAACTACGGTCCAAAGCTCAAGCATGGAAATATCAAAAATTATGTTTTGTGACAGAAACCATCCGTTTATAATAATTAATTAAATCTTATTAAGTTTGGCCAATGCTGCTCTGTATAACAAATACATAAATACAATGATTTAGACTGACTTCCTCCTTGTCTTCTGCCATGGTGTTCCCCCAATGTATTACAGTGGTTAAGAGTCGAATGGACTTCTGCTATAAGGCCCTGTCAACCGAAAATACCTGAAAACAGCTTCGTACTGTAAGAGCGCTGTGGGTATCCCCTTGGTTGACGAAGGAGCAATGCTAGTCTTGTTCACTCGACGTGTGTAATTATTTTCTGCGTATAATATCGCTGTCTTTTAGCAAAGCCGTAAGGATAATGTGTACCAGTCTGAATTAGACCATGTTTGGCTTTGCTGGTGCCAGTATGTCAAATTACCTGTACATGTGTACCAGTTTGACTAGGCCATGTTTGGCTCCGCTGGTGCCAATATGCCAAATTACATGTAGATGTGTACCAGTCTGACTTAGCCCATGTTCCTGTCTGTTGGTACAGTATGCTAAATTCTCAGTACATGTGTATCAGTCTAACACGGACCATTTCCATGTCAGCTTGTGCAGTATGCCAGATTATCGGCATATGTGCACCAGTTTGCCATGTGATGATGATGATAAGCAGAAATTTTCATGTAGATTATTCCTGTGTCTAATTGACAAAGAGCATCAATCATGAAACTAACCTTATCATTTACATTAACATCAACTCTCCAGACGCATGCGTATCAGACATAAAGGAGATACCGTGCATTCTGATCTTTCCTGATTCCTGTAAATTACTGACGTTAATATATGTCTGGTTGACAATGGTGGTATCGTTCTGCACATCGTGAGATAACATCTAACATAATATGTCCCAGAGATACATGAAATGCAATCTTATCGCCATTGGATCTTCAAATTAGATCTGAGTAAGACGAACAGGAAGCTAAAATATGATAGATTGATTTGACTATAATTTGATGACAGCGCTAAGAATATATCCAAAGACATAATGCACATATTGAAGAATTCAAGATCCTCTTGTAAAATAAATCTATTCTCTAAACTAAATCTGACTTTTTCTGCGGTTCGGGAAAGGTGGTCTTCCTTTCACTTTACTTAATGTTGAACAAAACTAAAAACACTTTGACTTGGAAAGTAATACAAAACTTGATAAATTTCTTAATTACTATAATTTACAAAGGCCGCATTAGAGGCTTGTACAACAATTGAGATCACTTTTAACCTGATAATAATTATAAGCTGCTTACTATACTAAATTGTAATCAATATGAAGATTACCACTCGGATCTACTGATGGTGAAAAAATACGTACTTATCTAACGATGGTATAACGATAACTGAAACCAGAGCAGTCACCAACTTATACACAAATAAAGTGGTTCCTCTGCTCTGACGTCATTTTGGGCTATCCCGAGGATTTCCCCCTAAAACTCGTACTCTGATTGGTCCCTTGCTCCCTCGTTGTACAATCTTGGAACTGGTGGGAACCAGTTTTGGAGTGATTGCTCCTGACAGATAATGTAAACTTTGCTTGCTTTGACAAGACTCATCAACAGCCATAACTTGCATACTTTGTGCTCCCACTCCTTTTGGTTTATTGTGACAAGAGCGTTAACCAACCAAGTAGGATACTTCCGTAATTACTTTCACAATGGGACAATTCTCATTTAGTCACGGCGATGGATGGTTACCACTCGTCATGACGTACTAATGTCTGATCCTTAACCCGGTGGGGTTATTCCAGGATGATCACAAGTTGTGCAATCAGCATCAGGCATCACGCGGTAGTGAATCATAGAACTGGTTTTCTTAGCACTCTGTTATGGCCGTTCCCTTATTCAATAATCTTCCTTGGCCACCATCATAATCTTAATAATGCAATCGTTGCATATGCTTAATCACGTTTTGTTAGTTTCTGTTCTAAATGTGTTTTAGCTCTGAATTGAGAGTAAATTCATAGTTCGTCAGAGCCAGCGGACTTTATGCTATAAATACATAGGTCAATGCAAATTTCGATTCTGTTCTATTATTAATCTGCTCCGAATTATTCTTTTGGTAGACTAATGGATTTCTGAAACAATAGTTTTAATTGAAAATTGAAAAACGCACTGTAACGTGACTCGCGGACGAGCAAATTAATCCCATTCAGAGAAACTCCTCGGCCAGCAATTAACAGCTGAATAGATCGTTAATTTTAGTAGCAGTTTTGAATACGCCTGTAAGAAATGTAAGCATACATTATCCGGAATGTTTAAATCTAATTTTGTCCAATATTTTAACGGATTTTATAAATTGAAAATTTAGACTAAATTGGTCTAGGCAGTTAAATTGTGAGCATTTATTTATTGGCAAAACATATTCATATATAGGTGATTGATTAAATAATCGCATTTTATTTGACCCGCGTGATGAATGTACACTTAATTGGCGCTCTGTTTGAACGTGTAATTTATACGTCAATAGCGCCGTCCAATACTTTGAATGTGTTTTCACTTTAATTTGATTTGGTTTGATTTGAATTTACAAAAAAATCGAAGATTATATGTCAGCAGACTAGAATTATTATATTTGATTTAATTTGGCATTATTGTATACGAGTCGATTTTTTAGTGATGCCTACTGGTTTTAATGCCTCTATTTTGATTTTAAGTTGCTAGGAGTTGGATTTATCAGTGTATTTTACTACCTGACATATTCATTTCTATTTTGTGAATCATTAAAACAAATGAGAGACTTTGGCTATTCAGAACTTAATTGACTGCATTTTCTAGGCTAGCGCTTTTTTTTTAAAAATTTTGTTAATATTTAAGCGGTTGGAAAGGAAGGCCATAAATTGTTTAACTCCTTTAACCACGTAATTCCTATAACCAAGTGCGTAATTATCTAAAATCATATTTCTTTTCTTCCTTATTTTAATCAAATTTCAGTGAAAATGTCTAGTATGCACAATCATTATTACTATCACCAGAATTTGCTAAAAACACTCCAGGAAACCAAACTTTATTTTGAAACTAATTTTAACGTTTTTCAGAGCACAACGCAAGCCCACCATATTAGAACCAACCCAGTACAAATTAATAGGCAGAACAGAATCAGCCTCCCTGTTATCGATGTGGATGCAATTGGTCATCCGGACATCATAGACCTTGTAAGGCTAGACAAGTTGAATGCTGGAACTGCTCAATGGTTGGCCATTTGTCAACAATGTGTCGTTTCCGTAAAAATGTCTTTAAATGTAACGGCAACCCAGCAAATAAAGTAGTTCAAAGGTCAAGTTTAGAAAGTATTAGTCAACCAGAAATTAGTACGGATAAGCAACCAGTCACAGAAGTAGCAACATTAGATTTGCCCTTTTGCCAGGTTGAATCACACACTTTTCTAAACTGTTTAACAAATGACAATGTTCTGAGAGATGAACTGAAAGCCATTAAGAAACAACTAGCACATGAAAGATAGAGAAGGCTAAAGACACCAACCGATAGATCTACAATGACAGAGCTTCCATTTTCGAAATGGCAGGCTTCACAAGTTGAATTGAACTTGTCATCAGAATGTAATGAATCATCTGTACCTGAAAATAATCCTGCTACATTTGAAAGCCATCAATATGAAGACAGTTTAGAGTTGCCGTTTGCCTCTCTCGATTCGTCAGTTTTAGTAGCATGTCTAGGCAATGAAAATGTTTTCAAAGATGAACTGAACAAAGAAACAACTGAAAGACGAACGACATGAATACAAAATTCTTGAAGGTAATTATAAATGCTCAGCAAATCAAGTAGTTGACCTAAAGTCAACAGTAAATGAAATCATGGCTGCCTCGGACAAAAGTGGTATTGCATTTCAACGTCAGATAAATAAACTGCGAGAAGATTACTACAGTGTACGCTCAATAGCAAAAACTCATGAAAATGACGTTAAAAATCTGACCTATGTCACCACTCGATATGCCGAAACAATGGCTATTTTGAAAAAGGAAAATGAAGAGCTGAGAAAAGCACATGACCACCAGATGAATTTCAAACCATCAGACCAGCATCATTCTCGGCAGAAGCTTAACAATCAGAGACATCGTCGTAAATAATTAAAATTACTAACTTTCTATTAAAATGCAGTGCTATAGTATACCTATGATAAGCCTTCCTAGAACAGATACTGCTGTTTATATTTTTCCTTTTCAGATTGGAGAAAGGAGCTGGATAGACAAAGCGTCCAGGAATGTTGCGCGTATCGTCGTAGATATAATGTAAATATGTGTCAAAGGTAGAGGTATAAGTGAACTGCATGAAGACCTAAAGAGAGCATATGCAAATTCGGGTAGAAAATGAGTCGGAATGCAATGTTTATTGTCTCTTTGTGGTTTTTTATCATATGTGATTAAATTAGTACGTTAATTAAGTAAGAAAGGTATTATTTTGTGGCGCATTTCAAAATTTTCGTCTAACTGAGGTATTCCGATGTCGGTAGTCGGTAGTCGTATTAATTAGAGCAATTATGAAAGTAGATGTAAATATTAATTAGAATTTATGTGAGATTGGTTTATTTGAAAATTATTGGATTTGGCTCCATCGTGAATACATGATTGTTTTCAGACTAATTTATATACTTCACAATGATGCTGATGATGATGCTGCAAATTGACATGATGTAGATAGAATACGGATGTATCGCAATTGCCTGTCAGTAATTAAATAACTCTTCAGATTTTAACTTTAAAACGAGATATTAAATTTTCATCAGCAATACGCCTACATTTAATAATCGAAACAGCATAGATAATTATATCATTATGTTGGTGACAATTTTAATGCTCCTTTCTTTGTTTTTCTGTTCGCAGGATACGGAGTATCCTAGGGGAAGCAGGGGATAATATGGTACATGGATATAGCCACATGGACACACCAACGCATATGGACGGGCATACGCATGGCAATAGACACGCCCAGACACGCACACGCGACGACACAACTCCGGAATACGGACTCCCACAGCGGTCTCTGATCGCTAGTGACGGGTAGTGAGTAGTTAGATTGTCAGCTATGTAGTTAGCTGACTGGTCAGTTACAGAGACGTACTTAAGGTTAACTTTGTTATATTTTATTATAATACTTCTCTCTTAGGAATCGATTGTAGTTAAGTAGAATAGGTTTAGGATAGGTAAGCAACATGTGACTAGAATTTGGAATTATATGTGTAAACTATAGGATTAAGAAAGTTCAGTAAACGAGTCATCATTAATAGAATACAGCATTGTGTCATCCATTCCACCCATCTCAGCTAGAAGGAAGATTCCGGTCAGTACGGGGGTTGAGACGGTGGCGAGCTAAATTCTCATAAGAACCACCAACCGGGACACCCATCTGTACAACCACCGGTACCATACACGCCTCGCATCCGACCTGTCTATAATGGCTTATATTTCCTGATACCTTGGAATCCCAAAATGACGTAACGTGATGATACTGTAATAAATATTCACCATTGAGAAATTAACGCTTTGACTTCAAACGCACAGTGTTGGGAAACATATGCCAATATTTTCCAAATGCTAAATATCATACGATATTGTACTCGGCGGATCTGATGGTAGCTAATGCTAGAATCCGATATTCCCAATATGTTCCTGTTATATTCGCATGCCCTTGCAGCTTTTGTTTAATTCCTGGTATAATAACACACGTTATTCATGGATGACAACGGGAACAGGTATACAATTCATTCCTGTACAGCTGGATCGTGGAATTGTGTGATTGGCTCAGTCTTTGCATCTTTTTCAAAGCGATACTTATCACAAACATTCACTGACTTTGTTGTCCAGAATGCTGCTGTAGAAGGAAACCTCACTAGCGCTGTGTTGTTGCGCATAGTATCCATGTTAGCCATATCAGATTGCCATTCTCGAAGATAAAACTCATAGAAGACATTGCATGAGGTTTTCTCTGACCAAAATAGGAAAGGTTTGTGGCATTGAGATATGTATGCCAGGTGATGGATAGGGACTTGTTCTATTCGTCTATCATTCAGCGTGTTGTATTCACAACTTCACGCAGAACATGGGCTCAGATCGACATTAACAGGATATCTAGCATCTCAGAACAACACCCATAAAATGAGAACCCTAACTGTTAACAGTATGTTTCTCGTGTTCTGATTTATCTACAATTATATTTGATAAGTCGTAACAGAGGTATATAATCTCGTGAGAGTTATTCTTGTAATAATTCGCATGGCAAATGATGCTAGATTATCATGGATAGGTACATGTATCGAACTCTGAATTTCAGTCCCTTTTTACCTACGATTCATTTAGCTTGTGGTATCATGTCATTAAGTCCATCTACATCAATTCAGCATCTTATTAAGGCAAACATCTGAAAAGAAGCATGGTGATCGATGGTTGTTATCTCTACTGACATTGACATTAGCAAAATGTAACTATTATCATATATCAGCCAGTTCCTCTTTCTTCTTTTCGTTCGCTGATCATACCGCCAGTCCTATATCAGCCAGTTTATTTAGTTGTGATTAGAAAATGTGTATGGGCATGGTGTGCATCCATTTAGCCGGCTGACAAGAACAAACAAGCTGCTCATTTCACTAGGTTATTGGTAAACCTTACATTCGCGTTGACTGAGCTTTCGTGGTGGAACATGACTGGCATGCGATAAGACTATGCAAAGCCATGCACATCTACAATTCATCATTGGCAACATGATTATCTTGCTGGCAGACTTCCATACAACCTGCAGTTGAGTACAATAGAGGGCGGGGTGGAGATCTTTTCCTCCGGAAATGGTAGCATGACTGTCCCAAATATATCAGCATTGTAAGTAAACGCAACTCATTTCTAAATATCAAATTGAGACAGATATCTATTCTAATAAAAAGTCCATTTTCATGAATTCGTCATATAAGGTGGTGGGAGAAAGCGATTTAGAATTCGTGCAATGTGGGGCATTGTGTGAAATACACAACCATTTGAAAAACTGCACAACTCCGTGGATTAACTCACCACAAGTCCAATGTGTTTGGGGTTTTTTGCTTTTCGATTTTCGACAGACTGGGAAAGCTTTCCATAATTTGTGGCTCCTTGTATGACGGGATAAGAAAAGCTAGACATGTCGTGCATAGTCTATGTGTGGCGTATTGTATCAAAAGAATGATATGATAATATGAGGTCAGATTATGGCTGATTTTATGTGTGCTATTATAAATCTCATAATGCAGTAAGCAAATTAGTTAACAAGTGACAGACTAACCTATGGCACGATCAAAGCAGTGTCCACATAATCAATGACAACCGAAGTAACAGAAGCAGATGTAAGAGTCACGGTCTCCACTCTTATAACAATATCATTCACACTAGCTAAATCTAATGTTAGATCTGTCTATCATAGGATAAAACTTCAATGATTCGTAAGCCATAAGCAGTACCCCTAAATCTTGTTTCAGATACAGCAAAATGCACAGTGTCTTAGATCATTCCGCTTGTAATAGGTAAACCATGGTCACTTATGTCCCACAATGCACCACTAACCTGACGTAGACCATGGTCGCCTCTGCCCCCAGAGCCCTGTGATAGGCCATGGTCATGTTTTGCCTGACTTTAACCAGTGGACCATGGTCACTTCCGTCTCATAATAGACCAGGTGACTGAGGTAAACCATGGTCACTTCTGTCCCACAATATATCACATGCTTGAAGTAGACCATGGTCACTTCTGTCCCCCAATGCATCACTAGTCTGAGATAAACCTCAGTAACTTCAGAATACAATAATTAGGGCATTCCACACAAACGAACACATTAGTGACATCCAGCACCTTGTAACTTTATTATTTTTTCAAACTTTGAATACATTCTTTTAGCTTATATTACAAATGTGTATGTTAGCTTCTGCTCTCGTGCATGTGTCGTGAATTATCTTTCTCAGTGGAGGCTTCAGATATTGTATGTATGATTACTGTATTCTGTAGCTGTCTTGTCCTCAGCCGAAGTCCTTAGCTTCCTCAGGTTCATTCTATACTTGAGTGTACCGAGTCATGCTTTCTTGAAGTAATCTCGTAGCGCGCTTAGCACATTTGTGCAATGACGTCCTCTTCTGGCTTTCTATTCGCTGGCTCTGAGTAGGGCGAATTCCAAGGCTCTCTGTGTCTCTTTTGGTATCCTTAACACATGGGCAAACACGGACCATCTTTGCTGGGCGACTTTTACAGACAGCGGCGACGTATTACACATCTTGTAAAATGCAACATTGCCGTCTAGCCATCGGTGTCCAGTGATCGTGCGTAGTTGCTTGCGGTGGCAGGCATCGAGTTTGTCTAGAGCTGCTTTTGGAGCTGCCCAGCTGTTACAGTTATACAGCATCATGGATACGCAGGTTGCATTGTATAAACTAAACCTTTTTATCAAAGGCATCTTTGATCTGCGAATCCATAGCTTCCAGACGGACTGGAAAGCTATGTTCCCCATGACGCAGCATGCAGCAATGTCAGCAGTAATGCAAAGCCGTGAGACCAGGATTTAACTTTTCCTCCATGGTTCGCCACCACGAAGTTGATCGTTATTTTCTTTAGTTTCATGCTTTGTAGATAGGCATATGTGGGTGGACACTGTTTTTTGATTCAGTCCTCAAGGGGTTTCTTTTCCTCGTCTATGAAGTCCAAATCGTCGACATATTCCATGCTTAGCGGCATATCCAGTATTGACACTGGTGGATATAGTCTTGTAGAACTTTCCAGCACGGGTTTCAATGCAGTAGCAAGGTAACCGGTGAGCGGAGATAGACCATCTCCCTGTGGGGAGCCGATTGACATCTAAACTCCACAGCCTTCACTGACTTGGCTTCAGATAATATTAATTATTAACAAGACGTAGTTGTTACATGATCATGATCTCAATTACATAACCTCACTCGTCCAGCTCAAATCATCCGTCTAATCTGGATTTATATTAGTAGGTCAGACCGGGTGCAAGGTCCATGACTGACCATGAGACTGCGTGCGTGCGTTGCATGCATCTGATTCGTGTGTACGCGCGTGCGTGCGTGCATGCGCCCGCCTTATGCTAACGTTGTTTGCCATGTGACAATGGTTTGCCATCTCTTATTGCTCTTGTTTTTATTAAACATCGAACGTGATGTTGAACATCTACTGGCATAATGTAGACCAATGGCGTAACTGGGAAGTGGTACCTGTCCGAATGCAGTTCTTCAGGTTGACCGAGAATATTTGACTTATTCCCAGAGAGAAAGAGGCCTTGCTCCTTTACAAAACTTGCTACTGCATGAGTACATCCATTTATAAGACCTGTGTTCTAGTTTACGGAATTGATGTAATTTTGGAATGTGTTGAACAGATGATGC
>CM067372.1:15169878-15177378 GCA_034401795.1 Chaetoderma sp. LZ-2023a
GGTCGATGCAATACCATCCATATTAGTTATTACAGGCACGGGCAGCTGATGATCGACATTTAGATAGTATGTAATGTCAAGATTTCTTCGCCAGTACCACGTCACATTGATAATGAATAAGTGAACACATGATAAAAATTATCTTTAAAACAAACACGTGTCAGATTCTATCCTTTAGCGAGTGTCAGCTCCTCCTGGTTTCAGTGATAGAAATCATTGTCCAATAACATATTTCGGAGGAGATAGAGACGATGTAAAAATGACAAGCAGCTTGCACTCGTGCTCACACAAAATAATGTCCCAGGTATTGGTATGCGTGTTATAAAGGGCCAATTCGGGAATTGCGTGTCTTGCTTAAATGTTTTCACAAATAATAGTGGAGTGTGTAGGCCCAGTAAAATGTGTAATCTCACAAGATTATCCTCTATAATTAACGTATATGAATACAGACGTGATTCATATTAAACTGTATATGAATACAGACTTGAGAACATGTGATGGAAGGAAATAACTCCGGAGACGTGGGTGTTTCAGATTGCTAGAAATTGGCACATGTATGCTGACACATTAGTAGTTGCAAGAAGATGTCTCTATTTATGTATATGTATTGGCAAAGACATCTGAGAGTTTATAGTTAGCTTGCTTGACCACACTAGCTGTTTTGCGCATGAAAACTTTGCTTAGCTTGATTAACTATGCTTCCATGCTCCTGCAACAAGCGTTTAAGGAATGGAAGTGAGCCAGAAAGACATCTTATGTAAATCGTTTCTATTCGTACTACCAGGCCTAACAACGGCAAATATATAATGCCATTACACGGATCGAGAGAGTTATGACACCCTAAGAGGAATGTCTCTGATTTAGCAGAAATAGGTGATTATGCATGCAATCTATGCATGCCAATGCATGCTGTATCAGACCAAAAGAATCTGCAAGGCCTTAATCATTGCATCGAGTTTAAGAAAAAATGACCATATATTGAATTTCAATGGTGCAGAATACACTGAATTGAATTTTAAGAGCGGGGTTCTTAAATTTGTAACCATTTTCTTATTATACAATACCTTGCTTCGCCAGATACCATTATGTAAAGTAATTCCTTTAAAAAGCTGCTTGAAGCAAATTTAAATGTTGTCTGGCTAAAATTGTATTAAATAAATTACATCTAACTGCCCTGTACCAAGCACTTTTTAAACTTTCATAAAGTTTTAGCATATACTTTTCTATATAGCTTTAGATATGGTAAAAAGAGCCATTACGCTCAAAGAGATCCATAATGTATATCAAGCCAGCAGTAAAAAGATCCTTCATAAACACTGATTAATGTTAATAATGTGTGTTACCTGTGTGGCATGTCTAACGTTAATAGTGTGTGTTCTTTATGTGGAATGTCTAATGCCAATGATGTGTGTTACCTGTGTGGAATGTCTAATGCTAATAATGTGTGTACTCTGTGCGGAATGTCTAATGTCTAATGACATTCCACAAAAGTAACACACATCATTGACATTAGACATTCTACACACAGAACACACATTATTAACATTAAACTTTCCACACGGGTAAAACACATCATTGACATTAGACATTCCACACACAGAACACACATTATTAACATTAGACATTCTAGACAGGTAACACACATCATTGACATTAGACATTCCACACAGAGAACACACATTATTAACAGTAGACATTCCACAAAAGTAACACACATCATTGACATTTGACATTCCACAGACAGAACACACATTATTAACATTAGACATTCCACACAGTAACACACATTACTGAGATTAGACATTCCATTAGGTAACACACATCATTGTCATTAGATATTCCACACACATAACACACATTATTAACATCGGACATTCCACACCGGAAACACACATCATTGACATTAGACATTCCACACAAGTAACACACATTATTAACATTAGACAGTCCACACAGGTAACACACATCATTGACATTAGACATTCTACACACAGAACACACATTATCAACATTAGACATTCCACACAGGTAACACACATCATTGACATTAGACATTCCACACAGAGAACACACATTGTTAACATTAGACATTCTACACAGGTAACACACATCATTGACATTATACATTCTACGCATAGAACACAAAGTAGTAAAATTAGACATTCCACACAGGTAACACACCTTATTAACATTAGACATTTTGCACAGGTAACACACATCGTTGACATTAGACAGTCCACACACAGAACACACATTATTAACAGTAGACATTCCACAAAAGTAACACACATCATTGACATTAGACATTCTACGCACAGAACACACATTATTAACATTAGACATTCCACACGGGTAACAGACATCATTGACATTAGACATTCCACACAGAGAACACACATTATTAACAGTAGACATTCCACAAAAGTAACACACATTACTGAGATTAGACATTCCACACAGAGAACACACATTATTAACAGTAGACATTCCACACAGTAACACACATTATTGAGAGTAGACATTCCATTATGTAACACACATCATTGACATTATACATTCCACACACATAACACACATTATTAACATTAGACATTCCACACAGGTAACACACATTATTAACATTAGACATTCCACACAGGTAACACACATTATTGACATTAGACATTCCACACACAGAAAACACATTATTAACATTAGACATTCCACACAGGTAACACACATTATTGACATTAGACATTCCACACAGGTACCACACATTATTAACATTAGACATTCCACACAGGTAACACACATCATTGACATTAGACATTCCACACAGGTACCACACATTATTAACATTAGACATTCCACACAGGTAACACACATTATTGACATTAGCCATTCCACACACAGAACACACATTATTAACATTAGACATTCCACACAAGTAACGCACATTATTGAGATTAGACATTCCACACAGGTACCACACATTATTAACAAGGAGGAAGGAGGGAGGGAGGGAGGGAGAGAGAGAGAGAGAGAGAGGGGTGGGGGAGAGAGAGTTGAGATATAGAAGATTTGGCGAAACAAATGTGTCTGAAATTTGAGCAAATGAGGGCAAAAATGCCATCATATATAATGATGCTAAGTGGCAGATCGTCAATGTTTTCTGGCGGGCTTTCCTCTAGCGAACAAAATAAATAAGTTAAACTCTGATCAATAACGTAAATCCTCAATGAAGCATTTCCGCAGATATAAAAATGAAACACATAAGACAGTCGTGTCAAGAGACGGCATATAATTCTCAGAGTTGCCCTGCATGATGACGTTTATCAAATGGTTTCTTCTTTATTTCATGTGGCAGCTGCCACGCTGATAATATGCATGCTGCAATAAAGGATGGTGAATGCTGGTTCTTTATGGCGAAAACGCATACTCATGACAACGATATGTTGCAATACGCAGCATTTCCCTTGTCAGATTGTCAAGAAATAAGGGATCTATGGGCCATATTGTCTATCCATACGTGATACAATGTTGATGACATAATGTCGCTCGGCGTGCTTATCTGTTTTAGATCACGTGCTGGTTTGACATAAAGGGAGGTGTGGATCCAGTCGCCAGAAATAGTAACGTACTGGTTATGTAGCTTATGTAGTGGTAAGTGGAAAGATGTGAGACGTGTCATAGTTCTCATCCATCGTCTATATGTCACTTCATCTCGCATGAAATGGCAGGGCAACATTGCGCGATTACTGGGGACTATCACCAATTGTCATCTGCACGTGCATCAAGTGTTTCTGAAAGTCTGATTTTACTTAGATGCACACCCTAAATATGTATTCTTTTTGCATAAGCAAACGTGATCGGCCACGTACACTGTGATTTATGCACCATCCTTGTTATTCTGGAGGAGACTTTACAACATCACTTTATCGGTACACCACTTAATTACCGTGCTTATTATATATTTGCTTCAAGTACTTTACTAACGTTGGCATTGTGTGCTCATGCAAGCATTTTCCTTCTATATTATGAGATTTTCACATTTCACATCACATTTTCTTATTTATTAATGTAGAGCTGAAATGGAGTTTGAAGGACGACAACATAGCTGCAGTACCAATAAAAATGAGGCAATATATTCGGAGATTTCATTATCATGCACCAGTAAGACGAATGTGGATACAGATGGCTGTGTACGATTTAAATAAGCGAGATGTGCACTGTAGCCATAGTCAATAAGAGAATGCGAGCCGAGGCAGGGCAAGGAAAGTTAGTATCAACATGGAATATTCCGTTATTTTGACTGGCATGTGTTGTTTTCTCATTGTTATCAAGCATTCTTCATGAAAGCTTCTTTCATTCAGCATTAGCCGTGATCAACAATGAGCGGCATGGAACTGACGATGCTATGTTCTCATTGTTATGAACAAGCATGGACATCTTGTTTTAATCTCTAGTTTATCCTTTGTTTACTGAGTCATAGCTATATTGGCTTCACAGAACATGAGTCTCGTCACGAGAGTCCACCCATCCACACTCACATTTACTGCATAATCAGATTATTATTATTATTACACATAATGAACAAACAACATACCAGCATGACAGACGAAATAACGATTGATTCTATCCCTCTCGCGGCCATGGGCACTGTGTTGTAATAAATGCATAGTTGTGGCGGGTCTGGGGAACACTAGATGCGGTGGCAAATTGAAGCCCTGTCTTGTTGACGTTTGAACACACGATCGTGGTGGCTTTCTGATCTTCGACCCCATATCACCCGCAAATTCGCCACGTCACCCGCCAACAAATTGAAGCACAGCCTTTATCATCAAGCAATACCAGCTGCATCATTTATAACAATACGTGGCACCACTAAGCGACATTTACACAGAGATCTCTTATCAAACTTTCTCATCAGCACAACGTTGTATAGATAATGAAATAGTGAGCAAATGGTGGGGAAAATCATTAAAACAAACAATTATCCTTACCAGAGTGGCAGCTTCTCCTCGGATTAGATGTAGAAATCAGTGTGCCCGATTTCAAGGGAAGAAAAAATGTGATGCTAACGTCATAACAGTTACAACTTGCACACACGGTCAAGCTAATTTATACCGTATGGCTATGATTGTGTGGAAGCTAATTCTGAAACCTCATTGTCTTGATTAAACATTGCACAGTTGCTCTGCATGAACTAATAGTACCAAGTATCGACAAAATGAAATGTGCAATCTCTAAATATTAATAACTCAAGGTTGTCTCAAATAGAGGAATGGGAGGGCCGAAATCGAAGATGAATACAGATTTGAGAACACCTTCTGGTTGGATAGAAATATCTCTAGTGGGGTGGATCTGCGAAATACAATTGTCAGAAATCGGTATACGTGCTCTAGCTCTACTATTTCTCAGTTATTTTCATGGAAGTGTAATTGATTTAATTAGTTTATGGAATTTGATGCCGGTTCTGAGCTGAAGAAATGTGGAATCTGAATGCGATAGATATTTTCTATTTCTGCAACCAGAGCTATCAGCGGTCAGCAATTGTTAAATGAATAAATCGTATCATTAATGGGGACCAGAGAATTATAACATTTATAAGTAGATATTCCTGATAGTTGGCAGAGTAAGTAATTGCCAATCACTGCTGCACCAGACCGAGCCAATCTGCAAGGGCATTTATCCCCCACTGCATTGTATTCATGATGTTTCCTGACTTTAGCACCATTTTTTCTATCGCAGCATGGGCAGACTAAAGGTGCAGAAGGAGGATTAGATTGGATTCAATTGCGTCAATTCATCAATCTGCTTAGTAGTTGATCTCAGAGTATCAATAGATCTTATCTGTTGAGGAATGGATCTCAGTGTCTCAATACAGCTATCTGTTTAGGAGTGAATATTGGTGTCCCAATACATCTATCTGCTTGGAAGTGGATCTCAGGGTGTCAATACATCTATCTGGTTAGGAGTAGATCACAGAGTATCAACACATCTACTTGGTTAGGAGTAGATATGCGTGTGGCCATACACCTATCTGGTTATGACGTTCCTGTGCTCAACTGCTAATGTACCTAAGACAGAATTCCAAACTATTGTTTGCAGCAATAAGGAGAAGATGTAAAGAGAATATTCTGAACATATGAACTGTCCACCTGTCTTGTCAACTATCAATCTCTCCCATATGGCAGTAGATTCACCGACGTAATGCGTGATAATAGTGCAGTTTATATTTTAGAAATCGGTCGCTCTACGAGTTCAATTATTACAGCACCCCATGTTCATTCCATCAACTTTCAAATATTAAAAACGTGGCCATAATAGAGACCCGCACTGTTGATGAGTGTGTGCATTTGCCTGCAGGCTTCCATTTTCATTAAATGTAATATAGTATCAGTCCCTGTATGGTGTCTGATGTGGTAACAATAAATAAATGTGTCTTTCCCTATGCCGTACACGCTATGTTTTTGCAAACGAATCGTAACACCACTCTATAAACACATACATCGATAATAATCATATATATGCTAATATCAGAATTCTAATAAGACAAAGCGACAAGACGGGCTGAAGCAATCATACGTTAAATCCAATTATTATCCAGTAACGTCTGATCACAGCTATGTTGTCATGCCAGAAATAATTTATCTGGACGCATTAATTCACTTTGGATACGCTCCAAAGTTTATCTCGGGGTAAAATGTCCACAATCGACCAAATTACTCTGTATGTATTTAACACAGGAGCGATGCTAAATTGTTTGATTATGCGTCCACATACATATTATCTGGCTTTGTCCTATTGTGATAAACACTCGGAATGATGTGCCAAATAATCGCCAATCTCATCCAGACTGGTCAGAGATGACAATGTTTATCTAGACTCAGGACCATGAAATAAGCCATCTATTGGCATTACAATAAATATCAACAATCTAATAACGTGTGCATATTAATGACATGATCAGACATATTTGTGGATATTGTACATAATGTCACATGATAATGACCATCCGTTATCAGTCTCATTTAATCATTTTACATTAAGACGCGGTAAGTCTGCTATCTAATCCCTCATAAATATTACCTACAAATGGGCCTCAAATCAAGCAGCGATATCAGTCATTCTCACCTGCACACGTGCCTCATATGTATTTAGTAGAGATAATTTATTTTGTAAGCAGGTTACTCAATTCATATGATACATACACTAATTGCAATATCTAGGAATGAAATATAACTAAAACGATTCAACAAGTAACAGCTATAGTTCTGTCTTTACAAGCCAGAAAACACTCGTCGCAGGCTGGCTGCTTTCAGATCTAAGCACACATTACTTTCACGTTCTAGTAGCTCTAATTACTATGTGCGAAATACAAAGCATTGACACCCACTGATGTAGTTTATGGACACAAATCATGTGTGGTCTATTTGTAAGTACCTATCGTATATCAGTGCACAAATTAAACCTTTTCCTCCTGATATTCCACAAGCTTAATTCCACGATGATTATACA
>CM067372.1:15179442-15186942 GCA_034401795.1 Chaetoderma sp. LZ-2023a
GATCCAATTATTTCGAATCTGCTTACAGTGCTCTGACTTATCTATCTAATATGTGTTCAGAATTGCGGTTGAGACAAATATTTTGAGGTTATCCTTGCTTGACAAGCTTTTCACCTGGTTAGACAGGTGTCTCGGCCTCCGAATCACAGGTTCTTCGAACACACGATTCGTGAAGCTCTACAAACCAGGAACATATTAAAGCAAGCATCTGACAGAGACATGAGAATGGATGGTAGGTATCAGTGGCACATGACCGCATTATGTAAATAGCAAAGAGGAATTAGACCTTTCATCTTCTAACACTGGATGCGAGATTATTCATTAGCAAGACTGGGCTATATTATACATTAGTCATCCACACAAGACAACCGATTTTATTCATTAGTGACCGAGAACCCATGTACCATCATGGTGTGTGTATGAGAGCAGAGAGCGTGTGTGTACATGATATTCGGCTTTGGAACCTGTGTGCCATTTAGCAATCTGACAAGCGCAAACAAGCTGTTCATTACACTAAGTTGTTGGTAAACGTTAAATCCGATTTGTCGGCTCTTTCTACGTGGAAGTATATTGCCATCTGATTAACACAAAGAGAGCAATTTAATTCTGCACATTAAATGAGTCGTCATTGGACAACGTGATCAAATCGCTGAGGTGATTTCATACAACATTCAGACGGAAAGGAGAGAGCGAAAGAAAGAAGCGGTGGAAGGGAGGAATAGAGGAATAGAAAGTGGACGAGTGTGTGAGCGAGAGACGAGCGAGAGACGAGCGAGAGCGAGAGAAGGAGAGAGAGAGAGAGAGAGAGAGATTCTGAATTTGTCAGGCGTTCTTCTTTTTTTGTTATTAAAGACTGATTTATGGATCAGTAAATGACCTGGACTCGTGATGGGAAAGACGAGGTTTGCACACACAACTCCTGTTGTTCGATTTATCACAACGCTGTAGATAGGACAATGATGCTGTTGCGTCAGAGCAATATCGATAGCAGCGCTGTTAGCAGAAATAGTCGCTGCAAGAGCAGCGGTAACAGAAACAGCCGCAGGGTCGCAGCTGTCATAACACAGGCAATCTCGTGTAGCAGCAGTGATAACAGAAGCAGACTCCTGCAGCAGCAGTCATAACACTAACAGCCTCTTGTAACATCAGTGATAGTGGTAGCAAGCTCGTGTAGCAGCAATAATAGCAGCAACGGTCTTATCACACATCACCAATTAGATTGCAACCACTAGGTCGATGCAATACCATCCATATTAGTTATTACAGGCACGGGCAGCTGATGATCGACATTTAGATATTATGTAATATCAAGATTTCTTCGCCAGTACCACGTCACATTGATAATGAATAAGTGAACACATGATAAAAATTATCTTTAAAACAAACACGTGTCAGATTCTATCCTTTAGCGAGTGTCAGGCTCCTCCTGGTTTCAGTGATAGAAATCATTGTCCAATAACATATTTCGGAGGAGATAGAGACGATGTAAAAATGACAAGCAGCTTGCACTCGTGCTCACACAAAATAATGTCCCAGGTATCGGTATGCGCGTTATAAAGGGCCAATTCGGGAATTGCGTGTCTTGCTTAAATGTTTTCACAAATAATAGTGGAGTGTGTAGGCCAGTAAAATGTGTAATCTCACAAGATTATCCTCTATAATTAACGTATATGAATACAGACGTGATTCATATTAAACTGTATATGAATACAGACTTGAGAACATGTGATGGAAGGAAATAACTCGGAGACGTGGGTGTTTCAGATTGCTAGAAATTGGCACATGTATGCTGACACATTAGTAGTTGCAAGAAGATGTCTCTATTTATGTATATGTATTGGCAAAGACATCTGAGAGTTTATAGTTAGCTTGCTTGACCACACTAGCTGTTTTGCGCATGAAAACTTTGCTTAGCTTGATTAACTATGCTTCCATGCTCCTGCAACAAGCGTTTAAGGAATGGAAGTGAGCCAGAAAGACATCTTATGTAAATCGTTTCTATTCGTACTACCAGGCCTAACAACGGCAAATATATAATGCCATTACACGGATCGAGAGAGTTATGACACCCTAAGAGGAATGTCTCTGATTTAGCAGAAATAGGTGATTATGCATGCAATCTATGCATGCCAATGCATGCTGTATCAGACCAAAAGAATCTGCAAGGCCTTAATCATTGCATCGAGTTTAAGAAAAAAATGACCATATATTGGAATTTCAATGGTGCAGAATACACTGAATTGAATTTTAAGAGCGGGGGTTCTTAAATTTGTAACCATTTTCTTATTATACAATACCTTGCTTCGCCAGATACCATTATGTAAAGTAATTCCTTTAAAAAGCTGCTTGAAGCAAATTTAAATGTTGTCTGGCTAAATTGTATTAAATAAATTACATCTAACTGCCCTGTACCAAGCACTTTTTAAACTTTCATAAAGTTTTAGCATATACTTTTTCTATATAGCTTTAGATATGGTAAAAAGAGCCATTACGCTCAAAGAGATCCATAATGTATATCAAGCCAGCAGTAAAAAGATCCTTCATAAACACTGATTAATGTTAATAATGTGTGTTACCTGTGTGGCATGTCTAACGTTAATAGTGTGTGTTCTTTATGTGGAATGTCTGATGCCAATGATGTGTGTTACCTGTGTGGAATGTCTAATGCTAATAATGTGTGTACTCTGTGCGGAATGTCTAATGTCTAATGACATTCCACAAAAGTAACACACATCATTTACATTAGACATTCTACACACAGAACACACATTATTAACATTAAACTTTCCACACGGGTAAAACACATCATTGACATTAGACATTCCACACACAGAACACACATTATTAACATTAGACATTCTAGACAGGTAACACACATCATTGACATTAGACATTCCACACAGAGAACACACATTATTAACAGTAGACATTCCACAAAAGTAACACACATCATTGACATTTGACATTCCACAGACAGAACACACATTATTAACATTAGACATTCCACACAGTAACACACATTACTGAGATTAGACATTCCATTAGGTAACACACATCATTGTCATTAGATATTCCACACACATAACACACATTATTAACATCGGACATTCCACACCGGTAACACACATCATTGACATTAGACATTCCACACAAGTAACACACATTATTAACATTAGACAGTCCACACAGGTAACACACATCATTGACATTAGACATTCTACACACAGAACACACATTATTAACATTAAACATTCCACACAGGTAACACACATCATTGACATTAGACATTCCACACAGAGAACACACATTGTTAACATTATACATTCTACACAGGTAACACACATCATTGACATTATACATTCTACGCATAGAACACAAAGTAGTAAAATTAGACATTCCACACAGGTAACACACCTTATTAACATTAGACATTTTGCACAGGTAACACACATCGTTGACATTAGACAGTCCACACACAGAACACACATTATAACATTAGACATTCTAAACAGGTAACACACATCATTGACATTAGACATTCCACACACAGAACACACATTATTAACAGTAGACATTCCACAAAAGTAACACACATCATTGACATTAGACATTCTACGCACAGAACACACATTATTAACATTAGACATTCCACACGGGTAACAGACATCATTGACATTAGACATTCCACACAGAGAACACACATTATAACAGTAGACATTCCACAAAAGTAACACACATTACTGAGATTAGACATTCCACACAGAGAACACACATTATTAACAGTAGACATTCCACACAGTAACACACATTATTGAGAGTAGACATTCCATTATGTAGCACACATCATTGACATTATACATTCCACACACATAACACACATTATTAACATTAGACATTCCACACAGGTAACACACATTATTAACATTAGACATTCCACACAGGTAACACACATTATTGACATTAGACATTCCACACACAGAAAACACATTATTAACATTAGACATTCCACACAGGTAACACACATTATTGACATTAGACATTCCACACAGGTACCACACATTATTAACATTAGACATTCCACACAGGTAGCACACATCATTGACATTAGACATTCCACACAGGTACCACACATTATTAACATTAGACATTCCACACAGGTAACACACATTATTGACATTAGCCATTCCACACACATAACACACATTATTAACATTAGACATTCCACACAAGTAACGCACATTATTGAGATTAGACATTCCACACAGGTACCACACATTATTAACAAGGAGGAAGGAGGGAGGGAGGGAGGGAGGGAGGGAGAGAGAGAGAGAGAGAGGGGGGGGTGGGGGAGAGAGAGTTGAGATATAGAAGATTTGGCGAAACAAATGTGTCTGAAATTTGAGCAAATGAGGGCAAAAATGCCATCATATATAATGATGCTAAGTGGCAGATCGTCATGTTTTCTGGCGGCTTTCCTCTAGCGAACAAAATAAATAAGTTAAACTCTGATCAATAACGTAAATCCTCAATGAAGCATTTCCGCAGATATAAAAATGAAACACATAAGACAGTCGTGCCAAGAGACGGCATATAATTCTCAGAGTTGCCCTGCATGATGACGTTTATCAAATGGTTTCTTCTTTATTTCATGTGGCAGCTGCCACGCTGATAATATGCATGCTGCAATAAAGGATATTGAATGCTGGTTCTTTATGGCGAAAACGCATACTCATGACAACAATATGTTGCAATACGCAGCATTTCCCTTGTCAGATTGTCAGGAGAAAAAAAGGGATCTATGGGCCATATTGTCTATCCATACGTGATACAATGTTGATGACATAATGTCGCTCGGCGTGCTTATCTGTTTTAGATCGCGTGCTGGTTTGACATAAAGGGAGGTGTGGATCCAGTCGCCAGAAATAGTAACGTACTGGTTATGTAGCATATGTAGTGGTAAGTGGAAAGATGTGAGACGTGTCATAGTTCTCATCCATCGTCTATATGTCACTTCATCTCGCATGAAATGGCAGGGCAACATTGCGCGATTACTGGGGACTATCACCAATTGTCATCTGCACGTGCATCAAGTGTTTCTGAAAGTCTGATTTTACTTAGATGCACACCCTAAATATGTATTCTTTTTGCATAAGCAAGCGTGATCGGCCACGTACACTGTGATTTATGCACCATCCTTGTTATTCTGGAGGAGACTTTACAACATCACTTTATCGGTACACCACTTAATTACCGTGCTTATTATATATTTGCTTCAAGTACTTTACTAACGTTGGCATTGTGTGCTCATGCAAGCATTTTCCTTCTATATTATGAGATTTTCACATTTCACATCACATTTTCTTATTTAGTAATGTAGAGCTGAAATGGAGTTTGAAGGACGACAACATAGCTGCAGTACCAATAAAAATGAGGCAATATATTCGGAGATTTCATTATCATGCACCAGTAAGACGAATGTGGATACAGATGGCTGTGTACGATTTAAATAAGCGAGATGTGCACTGTAGCCATAGACAATAAGAGAATGCGAGCCGAGGCAGGGCAAGGAAAGTTAGTATCAACATGGAATATTCCGTTATTTTGACTGGCATGTGTTGTTTTCTCATTGTTATCAAGCATTCTTCATGAAAGCTTCTTTCATTCAGCATTAGCCGTGATCAACAATGAGCGGCATGGAACTGACGATGCTATGTTCTCATTGTTATGAACAAGCATGGACATCTTGTTTTAATCTCTAGTTTATCCTTTGTTTACTGAGTCATAGCTATATTGGCTTCACAGAACATGAGTCTCGTCACGAGAGTCCACCCATCCACACTCACATTTACTGCATAATCAGATTATTATTATTACACATAATGAACAAACAACATACCAGCATGACAGACGAAATAACGATTGATTCTATCCCTCTCGCGGCCATGGGCACTGTGTTGTAATAAATGCATAGTTGTGGCGGGTCTGGGGAACACTAGATGCGGTGGCAAATTGAAGCCCTGTCTTGTTGACGTTTGAACACACGTTCGTGGTGGCTTTCTGATCTCCGACCCCATATCACCCGCAAATTCGCCACGTCACCCGCCAACAAATTGAAGCACAACCTTTATCATCAAGCAATACCAGCTGCATCATTTATAACAATACGTGGCACCACTGAGCGACATTTACACAGAGATCTCTTATCAAACTTTCTCATCAGCACAACGTTGTATAGATAATGAAATAGTGAGCAAATGGTGGGGAAAATCATTAAAACAAACAATTATCCTTACCAGAGTGGCAGCTTCTCCTCGGATTAGATGTAGAAATCAGTGTGCCCGATTTCAAGGGAAGAAAAAATGTGATGCTAACGTCATAACAGTTACAACTTGCACACACGGTCAAGCTAATTTATACCGTATGGCTATGATTGTGTGGAAGCTAATTCTGAAACCTCATTGTCTTGATTAAACATTGCACAGTTGCTCTGCATGAACTAATAGTACCAAGTATCGACAAAATGAAATGTGCAATCTCTAAATATTAATAACTCAAGGTTGTCTCAAATAGAGGAATGGGAGGGCCGAAATCGAAGATGAATACAGATTTGAGAACACCTTCTGGTTGGATAGAAATATCTCTAGTGGGGTGGATCTGCGAAATACAATTGTCAGAAATCGGTATACGTGCTCTAGCTCTACTATTTCTCAGTTATTTTCATGGAAGTGTAATTGATTTAATTAGTTTATGGAATTTGATGCCGGTTCTGAGCTGAAGAAATGTGGAATCTGAATGCGATAGATATTTTCTATTTCTGCAACCAGAGCTATCAGCGGTCAGCAATTGTTAAATGAATAAATCGTATCATTAATGGGGACCAGAGAATTATAACATTTATAAGTAGATATTCCTGATAGTTGGCAGAGTAAGTAATTGCCATGCACTGCTGCACCAGACCGAGCCAATCTGCAAGGGCATTTATCCCCCACTGCATTGTATTCATGATGTTTCCTGACTTTAGCACCATTTTTTCTATCGCAGCATGGGCAGACTAAAGGTGCAGAAGGAGGATTAGATTGGATTCAATTGCGTCAATTCATCAATCTGCTTAGTAGTTGATCTCAGAGTATCAATAGATCTTATCTGTTGAGGAATGGATCTCAGTGTCTCAATACAGCTATCTGTTTAGGAGTGAATATTGGTGTCCCAATACATCTATCTGCTCGGAAGTGGATCTCAGGGTGTCAATACATCCTTGGTTAGGAGTAGATATGCGTGTGGCCATACACCTATCTGGTTATGACGTTCCTGTGCTCAACTGCTAATGTACCTAAGACAGAATTCCAAACTATTGTTTGCAGCAATAAGGAGAAGATGTAAAGAGAATGTTCTGAACATATGAACTGTCCACCTGTCTTGTCAACTATCAATCTCTCCCATATGGCAGTAGATTCACCGACGTAATGCGTGATAATAGTGCAGTTTATATTTTAGAAATCG
>CM067372.1:15196942-15314237 GCA_034401795.1 Chaetoderma sp. LZ-2023a
ATTATTGTATCCAAAGTGAATTAACTTGTCAAGATAACTGTGATCAAACGTTACTTGATAATAATTGGATTTAACATATGATTGCTTCAGCCCGTATTGTCCGCGTGATATTTAGTCGGCGCTTAGGAGCAACACGCACCTCTCTTTACACAGCGTTACACCATTACACCGTTATCACAGTTCTATTAGAGTTTGACATATTTTTCTCTCTTTCATTTGCCATGTCTCCACTACATCTCGTATGTATTAATAGACGTGTCTAGTTCTAGTTATGCGCCGCCCCTTTCTAGCTAAGCTCCACCCACACTTTGCTTGTGTTGGTATCGATCAAACACCGCATTCTCAGAATCTCAATATCAAGGTAACTATACAGTCGCAGTCCCATGGGTCCTAGTCGAATACGTCTCAAAATATTAAACCTAATGTTTATTAAATTGCAAATCCATCAAAGACATACAATTCATACATATGACTGACTATTCAATGTTTCTGACGGACCTAGATATGCCAGTCATTGTGTATTTTGATTGTGACGTCAGCCTACATGTGACGTAATTGGATATGAGGGCATATACTTGAGAGATGCAGTGCCAATGTTGCTAATGCCACATTGACATGAGTGAACCGTTGCTAAAGTCATATAAATTGGGAGAAACTCGAAGCAGAGATTAAGGTCCCGGCATATTGTCTTTGTAGATTACAGGGCTTGTTCCTTTTACTCTGCTACATCTCAGGAATTCGTCTTAGACTGTCACAAATCTCTGGACCCATTTAATGGTGAACTAAGTTGTCAAGATAAATTATCCCTGGCCTGGCACACATTTATAGTATGCGTGCTCCAGCCCACCTTGTCACATTTTGCTTTGTGTAATTCAGATATTAGCATAAATGTTTATGGTCAATGTATGTGCTTACTTGGCCCCATAATGACTGGTAGAGATGTAAAGTAACATGCATCGGATAGCACACCGGTGCTGACACACTGCGCACCTTGTGTTACCTCAGCCGGCACGGCACAGTGACTAATGCCTTCAGACTTGATGTTGCTACATCTTTTTTTGTTTTCAGCTTTTCGTACGGACGTATGGCATGGCCATTTAACATAGACCATATTTCGTATTTATGAATTCACTTTAATGAACACAATCCTTTGTCTCCATGGATACTGTAACCACAATTTGTCATCTTGAGACCTGCTTGCCACTAGCATGCAATGTCATAACCATGGCCGTCCTGGATACCTGAACCACAATGTGTCATCTTGCCACCTGCTACCACTAGCATCCCAGGTCACAACCATGACCTCCCTGGATACTTGAACTACAATGTGTCATCTTGCCACTTGCTGCCACTAGCATGGCATGCACGCGATCTGACACACAAGCAAAATCATGTCATGTGTGCTTACTATGATTCTTGAAAAAGGATCTTTGTTGGAGAATTCATTTCCAAACATATTCATAGCTGCAATACAGGTCTATAGTAAGATAGTAAAGTTGAGGGAAGAATGAAATGGGTTGCTGTAAGCTGTTGGTGCTTTTATGGATGTTATGAACTCTCAGAGCAAACGGCTCTTCATAAAACACTAACATATGTGTACAGAATTGTATACGCATTTATCACTGCAATGCCGGTGTCTACTAAGGGCTGGATGTTGAGGGAAGAATGAACATGAACGATTGTAGGAAAACGTGCAGAGTCATTGGTGGTCATCTTAAAAGGCTATTATCTTAAAGAATTCCGAGAACAAACTGATTCTCTATGAAACACCATTATTATCGACTAGAATGTAACCGACAAGGAGTAAGGTCTCAGCAAATTGGGTAAATCCGATCCACCAGTGTTTGACATTTATTGAGCACATGGGTCGATCATATTCCTCTACTATATCCCAAAAATGCTGGAGAGTGATCCATCTCTGGACCCCATTAACGGTACTATTTATTGAAAAAAGTATTGAGAGGTGCTGCTAGCTCTGGAGACAGAAATAGCGACGATTTGTTTCACTACATGGCAGATTTCCTATGTTCCCAGATCATAGCAGTTACTAAATTCCACAGGATAATTATTTATTTACACGTCAATGAAAATAACTGAGAAATAGTTGGTCCACGCTCACCCATCTAAACAGTGAAAGTATATGGGTACGAATGTCTGACTACTGTTTCCACAGGTCCATCACCATAGAGATGTTTCTGCCAATCAGTTGTTTTCAAAACTGTATTCATCTACAATTTTGCTCTTCCCATTTCCACAACTTGGGTAATTTTAGTTGTCAATATTGTGAGATTTGAAATGTCACTTAGCCAATATTTGGTATTAGTAGATCATGCAGAACAAATGTCAAACGTTTAGTCAAGACCTCAGAATTGGCTTCCACACACAGTAAATCATTATTAGGCTTGAGGATGCGTGCAAGCTGTAACCGCTATAGATTTAGCTTCATATAATCTCCTTCTCTCGGGAAATCTGTTACTGGACAATGATGTCTACATCTGATATGTGCAGGAGCTGACACTGGTCTAAGGGCACAATCTAATAAGTGTTTATCTTAATGACGAAGATGCATGCTTATGAGAACGATATATTATAATTTGCACAATCTGCCTAATCGTAATGATAATTCCCGGTATTTGCAGTCTAATTCACTAACAATACGACGTGGTGCTGATGAAAACAGTTTAATAATAAATGTCTGAATAAATATCGCGGACTGACTTCAACTGCCTTTAACAACTAACATAGCTGATATTGCATGGTGCTAGGAACCACGCTTTGATTGGTTGATGGGTAATATGGCCCTCTTTGAGGGTGGAATAGTATCGGTGATCGAATACCAACGATGTAACGTGTGCTCAAACGTACGCAAGGTTCGAAGTTATCAGTGCCTCCACCATGCGCCAAAACTCACCACAAATATGTAGTTATTACAACGCATGGACCATAGCAGCGAGAGAGCTTGAAGCAACCGCTATTATATCTCTTGCTTGTAATGGGTGTAATAATTAAAGAAATCTAATCTGACTATGGCCTGTGTGTGAATTAGACCATGGTGATCGGTTAGTGGGTTATGTGGGTGGTGATGGTCGCTGATGAGGAGGCTTGGTGTGTGTACATGTTGTTATGATGTGGGTGGTGATGGTCGCTGATGAGGAGGCTAGGTGTAATTACATGTTGTTATGATGTGGGTGGTGATGCTCGTTGATGAGTGGTTGGGTGTAATTACATGTTGTTATGATGTGGGTGGTGATGCTCGCTCATGAGGATGTTAGGTGTAATTACATGTTGTTATGATGTGGGTAGTGATGCTTGCTCATGAGGAGGCTGGGAGTAATTACATGTTGTAATGATGTGGGTGGTGATGCTCACTGATGAGGAGGCTGGGTGTAATTATAAGTTGTTATGTTGTGGGTGGTGATGGTCGCTGAGGAGGAGACTGGGTGAAATTACAAGATGTTTTGATGTTGGTGGAGATGGTCGCTGATGAGGAGGCTGGGTATAATTAGATGGTTTTACGCTGTGGGTGGTGATGCTCGCTGATGAGGAGGTTGGGTGTAATTACAAGTTGTTATGATGTGGGTGGTGATGCTCACTGATGAGGAGACTGGGAGTAATTACAAGTTGTTATGTTGTGGGTGGTGATGGTCGCTGATGAAGCGGCTGGGTGTAAGTACATGTTGTTATGATGTGGGTGGTGATACTCGCCGATGAGGAGGCTGGGTGTAATTACATGTTGTAATGATGTGGGTGGTGATGCCCGTTGATGAAAAGGCTGGGTGTAATTACATGTTGTTATGATGTGGGTGGTGATGCTCACTGATGAGGAGACTGGGAGTAATTACAAGTTGTTATGTTGTGGGTGGTGATGGTCGCTGGTGAGGCGGCTTGGTGGAATTACATGTTGTTATGATGTGGGTGGTGATACTCGCCGATGAGGAGGCTGGGTATAATTACATGTTGTAATGACGTGGGTGGAGATGCTCGCTGATGAGGAGGCTGGGTGTAAGTACATGTTGTTTTGATGTCGGTGGTGATACTCGCCGATGAGGAGGCTGGGTGTAATTAAATGTTGTAATGATGTGGGTGGTGATGTTCGCTGATGAGGCGGCTGGGTGTAATTACATGTTTTTATGATGAGGTTGGTGATACTCGCTGATGAGGAGGCTGGGTGTAAGTACATCTTGTTTGATGTGAGTGGTGATTCTCGCTGATGAGGAGGCTAGGGGTAAATTACATGGTGTTATGATGTGGGTGGTGATGCTCGTTGATGAGGACGGTGGGTGTATTTACATGTTGTTATGATGTGGGTGGTGATGCTCGCTGATGAGGAGGCCGAGTGTAAGTACATGTTGTTTTGATGTGGGTGGTGATGGTCGCTGATGAGGAGGCTGGGTGTAATTACATGTTGTTATGATGTGGGTGGTGATGGTCGTTGATGAGGAGGCTGGGTTTAATTACATGTTGTTATGATGATGGTGGTGATGCGCTCTGATGAGAAGGCTGGTCGTGAGTACATGTTTTTTATGATGTGGGTGGTGATACTCGCCGATGAGGCGGCTAGGTGTAATTACATGTTGTAATGATGTGGGTGGTGATGCTCGCTGATGAGGAGGCTGGGTGTAATTACAAGATGTTATGATGTGGGTGGTGATGCGCTCTGATGAGAAGGCTGGGTGTAAGTACATGTTGTTTTGATGTGGGTGGTGATACTCACCAATGAGGAGGCTGGGTGTAATTACATGTTGTAATAATGTGGGTGGTGATACTCGCCGATGAGGAGGCTGGGTGTAATTACCTGTTGTAATGACGTGGCTGGTGATGCTCGCTGATGAGGAGGCTGGGTGTAATTACATGTTGTTATGATGTGGGTGGTGATGCTCGCTGATGAGGAGGCGGGTGTAATTACATGTTGTTATGATGTGGGTAGTGATGCTCGCTGATGAGGAGGCTGGGTGTAATTACATGTTGTAATGACGTGGGTGGTGATGCTCGCTGATGAGGAGGCTGGGTGTAATTACATGTCGTTATGATGTGGGTGGTTATGCTCGCGGATGATGAGTCTGGGTGTAATTACATGTTGTTATGATGTGGGTGGTGATGCTCGCTGATGATGAAGCTGGGCGTAATTACAAGTTGTTATGTTGTGGGTGGTGATGGTCGCTGATGAGGAGGCTGGGTGTAATTACATGTTGTTATGATGTGGGTGGTGATGCTCACTGATGATGAGGCTGGGTGTATTTACATGTTGTTATGATGTGGGTGGTGATGCTCGCTAATGAGGCGGCTGGGTGTATTTACATGTTGTTATGATGTGGGTGGTGATGCTCGCTGATGAGGAGGCCGAGTGTAAGTACATGTTGTTTTGATGTGGGTGGTGATGGTCGCTGATGAGGAGGCTGGGTGTAATTACATGTTGTTATGATGTGGATGGTGATGGTCGTTGATGAGGAGGCTGGGTTTAATTACATGTTGTTATGATGATGGTGGTGATGCGCTCTGATGAGAAGGCTGGTCGTGAGTACATGTTTTTATGATGTGGGTGGTGATACTCGCCGATGAGGCGGCTAGGTGTAATTACATGTTGTAATGATGTGGGTGGTGATGCTCACTGATGAGGAGGCTGGGTGTAATTACATGATGTTATGATGTGGGTGGTGATGCGCTCTGATGAGAAGGCTGGGTGTAAGTACATGTTGTTTTGATGTGGGTGGTGATACTCACCAATGAGGAGGCTGGGTGTAATTACATGTTGTAATAATGTGGGTGGTGATACTCGCTGATGAGGAGGCTGGGTGTAATTACCTGTTGTAATGACGTGGCTGGTGATGCTCGCTGATGAGGAGGCTGGGTGTAATTACATGTTGTTATGATGTGGGTGGTGATGCTCGCTGATGAGGAGGCGGGTGTAATTACATGTTGTTATGATGTGGGTAGTGATGCTCGCTGATGAGGAGGCTGGGTGTAATTACATGTTGTAATGACGTGGGTGGTGATGCTCGCTGATGAGGAGGCTGGGTGTAATTACATGTCGTTATGATGTGGGTGGTGATGCTCGCGGATGATGAGTCTGGGTGTAATTACATGTTGTTATGATGTGGGTGGTGATGCTCGCTGATGATGAAGCTGGGCGTAATTACAAGTTGTTATGTTGTGGGTGGTGATGGTCGCTGATGAGGAGGCTGGGTGTAATTACATGTTGTTATGATGTGGGTGGTGATGCTCACTGATGATGAGGCTGGGTGTATTTACATGTTGTTATGATGTGGGTGGTGATGCTCGCTAATGAGGCGGCTGGGTGTAATTACATGTTGTTATGATGTGGGTAGTGATGCTAACTGATGAGGAGGCTGGGTGTAAGTACATCTTGTTTGATGTGAGTGGTGATTATCGCTGATGAGGAGGCTAGGGGTAATTACATGGTGTTATGATGTGGGTGGTGATGCTCGTTGATGAGGAGGCTGGGTGTAATTACATGTTGTACTGATGTGGGTGGTGATGCTCGTTGATGAGGACGGTGGGTGTATTTACATGTTGTTATGATGTGGGTGGTGATGCTCGCTGAAGAGGTGACTGGGTGTAATTACATGTTGTTATGATGTGGATGGTGATGGTCGTTGATGAGGAGGCTGGGTTTAATTACATGGTGTTATGATGTTGGTGGTGATGCGCTCTGATGAGAAGGCTGGGCGTGAGTACATGTTTTTATGATGTGGGTGGTGATACTCGCCGATGAGGCGGCTGGCTGTAATTACATGTTGTTATGATGTGGGTGGTGATACTCGTCGATGAGGAGGCTAGATGTAATTACATGTTGTAATGATGTGGGTGGTGATACTCGCCGATGAGGCGGCTAGGTGTAATTACATGTTGTAATGATGTGGGTGGTGATGCTCGCTGATGAGGAGGCTGGGTGTAATTACAAGATGTTATGATGTGGGTGGTGATGCGCTCTGATGAGAAGGCTGGGTGTAAGTACATGTTGTTTTGATGTGGGTGGTGATACTCACCAATGAGGAGGCTGGGTGTAATTACATGTTGTAATAATGTGGGTGGTGATACTCGCCGATGAGGAGGCTGGGTGTAATTACCTGTTGTAATGACGTGGCTGGTGATGCTCGCTGATGAGGAGGCTGGGTGTAATTACATGTTGTTATGATGTGGGTGGTGATGCTCGCTGATGAGGAGGCGGGTGTAATTACATGTTGTTATGATGTGGGTAGTGATGCTCGCTGATGAGCAGGCTGGGTGTAATTACATGTTGTAATGACGTGGGTGGTGATGCTCGCTGATGAGGAGGCTGGGTGTAATTACATGTCGTTATGATGTGGGTGGTGATGCTCGCAGATGATGAGTCTGGGTGTAATTACATGTTGTTATGATGTGGGTGGTGATGCTCGCTGATGATGAAGCTGGGCGTAATTACAAGTTGTTATGTTGTGGGTGGTGATGGTCGCTGATGAGGAGGCTGGGTGTAATTACATGTTGTTATGATGTGGGTCGTGATGCTCACTGATGATGAGGCTGGGTGTATTTACATGTTGTTATGATGTGGGTGGTGATGCTCGCTAATGAGGCGGCTGGGTGTAATTACATGTTGTTATGATGTGGGTAGTGATGCTCACTGATGGGGAGGCTGGGTGTAAGTACATCTTGTTTGATGTGAGTGATGATTATCGCTGATGAGGAGGCTAGGGGTAATTACATGGTGTTATGATGTGGGTGGTGATGCTCGTTGATGAGGAGGCGGGGTGTAATTACATGTTGTACTGATGTGGGTGGTGATGCTCGTTGATGAGGACGGTGGGTGTATTTACATGTTGTTATGATGTGGGTGGTGATGCTCGCTGAAGAGGTTACTGGGTGTAATTACATGTTGTTATGATGTGGATGGTGATGGTCGTTGATGAGGAGGCTGGGTTTAATTACATGGTGTTATGATGTTGGTGGTGATGCGCTCTGATGAGAAGGCTGGGCGTGAGTACATGTTTTTATGATGTGGGTGGTGATACTCGCCGATGAGGCGGCTGGCTGTAATTACATGTTGTTATGATGTGGGTGGTGATACTCGTCGATGAGGAGGCTAGGTGTAATTACATGTTGTAATGATGTGGGTGGTGATGATCGCTGATGAGGAGGCTGGGTATAATTACAAGATGTTATGATGTGGGTGGTGATGCGCTCTGATGAGAAGGCTGGGTGTAAGTACATGTTGTTATGATGTGGGTGGTGATACTCGCCGATGAGGAGGCTGGGTGTAATTACATGTTGTTATGATGTTGGTGGTGATTGTCGCTGAAGAGGTGACTGGGCGTAATTACATGTCGTTATGATGTGGGTGGTGATGCTCGCTGATGATGAGGCTGGGTGTAATTACATGTTGTTATGATGTGGGTGGTGATGCTCGGTGGTGAGGAGGCTGGGTGTAATGACATGTTGTTATGATGAGGTTGGTGATACTCGATGATGAGGAGGCTGGGTGTAAGTACATCTTGTTTGATGTGAGTGGTGATTCTCGCTGATGAGGAGGCTAGGGGTAATTACATGGTGTTATGATGTGGGTGGTGATGCTCGTTGATGAGGAGGCTGGGTGTAATTACATGTTGTACTGATGTGGGTGGTGATGCTCGTTGATGAGGACGGTGGGTGTATTTACATGTTGTTATGATGTGGGTGGTGATGCTCGCTGATGAAAAGGCGGGTGTAAGTGCATGTTGTTTTGATGTGGGTGGTGATGGTCGCTGATGAGGAGGCTGGGTGTATTTACATGTTGTTATGATGTGGGTGGTGATGCTCGTTGATGATGAGGCTGGGTGTAATTACATGTTTTTATGATGTGGATGGTGATGTTCGTTTATGAGGAGGATGGGTGTAATTACATGTTGTTACGATGTGGGCGGTGATGCTCGCTGATGAGGAGGCTGGGTGTAATTACATGTTGTTATGATGTGGGTGGTGATGGTCGTTGATGAGGAGGCTGGGTATAATTACATGTTGTTATCATGTTGGTGGTGATGCGCTCTGATGAGAAGGCTGGGCGTCAGTACATGTTTTTATGATGTGGGTGGTGATACTCGCCGATGAGTCTGCTGGCTGTAATTACATGTTGTTATGATGTGGGTGGTGATACTCGTCGATGAGGAGACTAGGTGTAATTACATGTTGTAATGATGTGGGTGGTGATGCTCGCTGATGAGGAGGCTGGGTCTAATTACAAAATGTTATGATGTGGTTGGTGATGCGCTCTGATGAGAAGGCTGGGTGTAAGTACATGTTGTTATGATGTGGGTGGTGATACTCGCCGATGAGGAGGCTGGGTGTAATTACATGTTGTTATGATGTTGGTGGTGATGGTCGCTGAAGAGTTGACTGGGGGTAATTACATGTCGTAATGATGTGGGTGGTGATGCACGTTGATGATGAGGCTGGGTGTAATTACATGTTGTTATGATGTCGGTGGTGATGCTCGCTGATGAGGAGGCTGGGTGTAATTACATGTTGTTATGATGAGGTTGGTGATACTCGCTGATGAGGAGGCTGGGTGTAAGTACATTTTGTTTGATGTGAGTGGTGATTCTCGCTGATGAGGAGGCTAGGGGTAATTACATGGTGTTATGATGTGGGTGGTGATGGTCGCTGATGAGGAGGCTGGGTGTATTTACATGTTGTTATGATGTGGGTGGTGATGCTCGCTGATGATGAGGCTGGGTGTAATTACATGTTTTTATGATGTGGGTGGTGATATTCGTTTATGAGGAGGATGGGTGTAATTACATGTTGTTACGATGTGGGTGGTGATGCTCGCTGATGATGAGGCTGGGTGTTATGACATGTTTTTATGATATGGGTGGTGATGTTCGTAATTGAGGAGGCTGGGTGTAATTACATGTTGTTATGATGTGGGTGGTGATGGTCGTTGATGAGGAGGCTGGGTTTAATTACATGGTGTTATGATGTTGGTGGTGATGCGCTCTGATGAGAAGGCTGGGCGTCAGTACATGTTTTTATGATGTGGGTGGTGATACTCGCCGATGAGGCGGCTGGCTGTAATTACATGTTGTAATGATGTGGGTGGTGATGCTCGCTGATGAGGAGGCTGGGTCTAATTACAAGATGTTTTGATGTGGGTGGTGATGCGCTCTGATGAGAAGGCTGGATGTAAATACATGTTGTTATGATGTGGGTGGTGATACTCGCCGATGAGGAGGCTGGGTGTAATTACATGTTGTTATGATGTTGGTGGTGATGGTCGCTGATGAGGAGAATGGGTGTATTTACATGTTGTTATGATGTGGGTGGTGATGCTCGCTGATGAGGAGGCCGGGTGGAATTACATGTTTTTTATGATGTGGGTGGTGATGGTCGCTGATGAGGTGACTGGGTGTATTTACATGTTGTTATGATGTGGGTGGTGATGATCGGTGATGATGAGGCTGGGTGTAATTACATGTTTTTTATGATGTGGGTGGTGATTGTCGCTGATGATGAGGCTGGGTGTATTTACATGTTGTTATGATGTGAGTGGAGATGCTCGCTGATGAGGAGGCCGGGTGTAATTACATGTTGTTATGATGTGGGTGGTGACGGTCGCTGATGAGGAGGCTGGGTGTAATTACATGTCGTTATGATGTGGGTGGTGATTCTGGCTGATGAGGAGGCTGGGTGTAATTACAAGTTGTTATGATGTGGGTGGTGATGTTCGTTTATGAGGAGGCTGGGTTTAATTACATGTTGTTATGATGTGGGTGATGATGCTCACTGGTGATGAGGTTGGGTGTAATTACATGTTGTTATGATATGGGTGGTGATGGTCGGTGATGAGGAGGCTGGGTGTAATTACAAGTTGTTATGTTGTGGGTGGTGATGCTCATGGATGAGGAGGCTGGGCGTAATTACATGTTGTTATGATGTGGGTGGTGATGCTCTCTGATGATGAGGCTGGGTGTAATTACATGTTTTTATGGTGCGGGTGGTGATGTTCGTTTATGAGGAGGCTGGGTGTAATTACATGTTGTTATGATGTGGGTGGTGATGGTCACTGATGAGGAGGCTGGGTGTAATTACATGTTGTTATGATGTGGGTGGTGATGCTCGCTGATGATGAGGCTGGGTGTAATTATATGTTTTTATGATATGGATGGTGATGTTCGTTTATGAGGTGGCTGGGTGTAATTACATGTTGTTATGTTGTGGGTGGTGATGCTTGCGGATGAGGAGGATGGTTGTAAGTACATGTTGTTATAATGTGGGTGGTGATGCTCGCTCATGAGGAGGCTGGGTGTAATTACATGTTGTTATGATGTGGGTGGTGATGGTTGCTGATGAGGAGGCTGGGTATAATTACATGTTGTTTTCATGTGGGTGGTGATGCTCCCTGATGAGGAGGCTTGGTGTAATTACATGTTGTTATGATGTGGGTGGTGATGCTCGCTCATGAGCAGGCTGGGTGTAATTACAAGTTGTTTTGATGTGGGTCGTGGTGGTCGCTGATGAGGAGGATGGGTATAGTTACAAATTATTATGATGTGGGTGGTGATGGTCGTTGATGAGGAGGCTGGGTGTAATTACATGTTTTTATGATGTGGGTGGTGCCGCTCGCTGATGAGGAGGCTGGGTGTAATTACATGTTGTTATGATGTGGGTGGGGATGGACGCTGATGAGGAGACTGGGTGTAATTACATGTTGTTATGAAGTGGGTGCTGATACTCGCCGATGAGGAGGCTGGGTGTAATTACATGTTGTTATGATGTGGGTGGTGATGGTCGCTGATGAGGAGGCTGGGTGTAATTACATGTTGTTATGATGTGGGTGGTGATGCTCGCTCATGAGGAGGCTGGGTGTAATTACACGTTGTCATGATGTGGGTGGTGATACTCACTGATTAGGAGGATGGAATTAATTACAAGTTGTTATGTTGTGGGTGGTGATGGTCGCTGATGAGGCGGCTGGATGTAATTACATATTGTTATGATGTTTGTGGTGATACTCGCAGATGAGGAGGCTGGGTGTAATTACATGTTGTAATGATGTGGGTGGTGATGCTCGCTGATGAGGAGGCTGGGTGTAATTACATGTTGTTATGATGTGGGTGGTGATGCTCGCTCATAAGGAGGCCGGGTGTAATTACATGTTGTTTTGATGTGGGTGGTGGTGCTCGCCGATGAGGAGGCTTGGTGTTATTCAATGCTGTTATGATGTTGGTGGTGATGGTCGCTGATGAGGAGGCTGGGTGTAATTACATGTTGTAATGATGTGGGTGGTGATGCTCACTGATTAGGAGGCTGGAATTAATTACAAGTTGTTATGTTGTGGGTGGTGATGGTCGCTGATGAGGTGGCTGGGTGTAATTACATGTTGTTATGATGTGGGTGGTGATACTCGCCGATGAGGAGGCTGGGTGTAATTACAAGTTGTTATGATGTAGGAGGTGATGCTCGTTGATGAGGAGGCTGGGTGTAATTACAAGTTGTTATAATGTGGGTGGTGATGGTCGCTGATGAGGAGGCTGGGTGTAATTACATGTTGTTATGATGTGTGTGGTGATGCTCGCTGATGAGGAGGCTGGGTGTAATTACATGTTGTTATGATGTAGGTCGACATGGTCGCTTATGAGAAGGCTGCTTGTAATTACATGTTGTTATGATGTGGGTGGTGATGGTTGCTGATGAAGAGGCTGGGTGTAATTACATGTTGTTATGATGTGCGTGGTGATGCTCGCTGATGAGGAGGCTGGGTGTAATTACATGTTGTTATGATGTAGGTCGACATGGTCGCTTATGAGAAGGCTGCTTGTAATTACATGTTGTTATGATGTGGGTGGTGATGGTTGCAGATGAAGAGGCTGGGTGTAATTACATATTGTTATGATGTGGGTGGTGATACTCGCAGATGAGGAGGCTGGGTGTAATTACATGTTGTAATGATGTGGGTGGTGATGCTCGCTGATGAGGAGGCTGGGTGTAATTACATGTTGTTATGATGTGGGTGGTGATGCTCGCTCATAAGGAGGCCGGGTGTAATTACATGTTGTTATGTTGTGGGTGGTGATGCTCACTGATGAGGAGGCTAGGTGTAATTACATGTTGTATTGATGTGGGCGGTGATACTCGCCAAGGATGAGGCTGCGTGTACTTACATGTTGTAATGATGTGGGTAGTGATGCTCGCTGATGAGGAGGCTGGGTGTAATTACATGTTTTTTATGATGTGGTTGGTGATACTCGCCGATGAGGAGGCTGGGTGTAATTCCATGATGTTATGATGTGGGTGGTGATGGTCGCTGATGAGGAGGCTTGGTCTAATTACATGTTGTATTGATGTGGGTGGTGATACTCGCCGATGAGGAGGCTGGGTGTACTTACATGTTGTAATGATGTGGGTAGTGATGCACGCTGAGGAGGAGGCTGGGTGTAATTACATGTTTTTATGATGTGGATGGTGCTGCTCGCTGATGAGGAGGCTGGGTGTAATTACATGTTGTTATGATGTGGGTGGGGATGGTCGCTGATGAGGAGACTGGGTGTAATTACATGTTGTTATGAAGTGGGTGCTGATAATCGCCGATGAGGAGGCTGGGTGTAATTACATGTTGTTATGATGTGGGTGGTGATGGTCGCTGATGAGGAGGCTGGGTGTAATTACATGTTGTTATGATGTGGGTGGTGATGCTCGCTCATGAGGAGGATGGGTGTAATTACACGTTATCATGATGTGGGTGGTGAGGGTCGCTGATGAGGAGGCTGGGTGTAATTACATGTTTTTTTGATATGGGTGGTGATGCTCGCTCATGAGGAGGATGGGTGTAAGTACATGTTGTTTTGATGTGGGTCGTGGTGGTCGCTGATGAGGAGGCTGGGTATAGTTACAAATTATTATGATGTGGGTGGTGATGGTTGCTGATGAGGAGACTGGGTGTAATTACATGTTGTTATGATGTTGGTGGTGATGCTCGCTGATGAGATGCTGGGTGTAATTGCATGTTGTTATGATGTGGGTGGTGATGCTCGCTGATGAGACGCTGGGTGTAATGACAAGTTACTATGATGGGGGTGGTGATGCTCGCTGATGAGACGCTTGGTGTATTTACAGGTTGTTATGATGTGGGTGGTGCAGGTCACTGAAGACGAGGCTGGGTGTAATTACATGTTGTTATGATGTGGGTGGTGATGCTCGCTGAGGAGGTGGCTAGGGGTAATTACATGTTGTTTTGATGTGGGTGGAGATACTCGCTGATGAGGAGGCTGGGTGTAATTACATGTTGTTATGACGTAGGTGGTGATGTTTGCTGATGACGAGGCTTGGTGTAATTACATGTTGTTTTGATGTGGGTGGTGATGTTTGCTCATGACGAGGCTTGGTGTAATTACATGTTGTTTTGATGTGGGTGGTGGTGCTCGCCGATGAGGAGGCTGGGTGTAATTACATGTTGTAATGATGTGGGTGGTGATGCTCACTGATTAGGAGGCTGGAATTAATTACAAGTTGTTATGTTGTGGGTGGTGATGGTCGCTGATGAGGCGGCTGGGTGTAATTACATGTTGTTATGATGTGGGTGGTGATACTCGCCGATGAGGAGGCTGGGTGTAATTACAAGTTGTTATGATGTAGGAGGTGATGCTCGTTGATGAGGAGGCTGGGTGTAATTACAAGTTGTTATAATGTGGGTGGTGATGGTCGCTGATGAGGAGGCTGGGTGTAATTACATGTTGTTATGATGTGCGTGGTGATGCTCGCTGATGAGGAGGCTGGGTGTAATTACATGTTGTTATGATGTAGGTCGACATGGTCGCTTATGAGAAGGCTGCTTGTAATTACATGTTGTTATGATGTGGGTGGTGATGGTTGCTGATGAAGAGGCTGGGTGTAATTACCTATTGTTCTGTTGTGCGTGGTGATGGTCGCTGATGAGGAGGCTGGGTGTAATTACATGTTGTTATGATGTGGGTGGTGATGGTCGGTGATGAGGAGGCTGGGTGTAATTACAAGTTGTTATGTTGTGGGTGGTGATGCTCACCGATGAGGAGGCTGGGTGTAATAACATGTTGTTATGATATAGGAGGTGATGGTCGCTGATGGGGAGGCTGGGTGTAATTACAAGTTGTTATGATGTAGGAGGTGATGCTCGTTGATGAGGAGGCTGGGTGTAATTACAAGTTGTTATAATGTGGGTGGTGATGCTCACTGAATGGGAGGCTGGGTGTAATTACACGTTGTAAGATGTGGGATGTGATGGTCGATAATGAGGAGGCTGGTTGTAATTACATGTTGTTTTGATGTGGGTGGTGATGGTCGCTGATGAGGAGGCTGGGTGTAATTACCTGTTGTTATGATGTGGGTGATGTTCGTTTATGAGGAGGCTGGGTGTAATTACAAGTTGTTATGTTGTGGGTGGTGATGCGCTCTGATGAGAAGGTTGTGTGTAATTACATGTTGTTATGATGTGGGTGGTGATACTCGCCGATGAGGAGGCTGGGTGTAATTACATGTTGTAATGATGTGGGTGGTGATGCTCACTGATTAGGAGGCTGGAATTAATTACAAGTTGTTATGTTGTGGGTGGTGATGGTCGCTGATGAGGCGGCTGGGTGTAATTACATGTTGTTATGATGTGGGTGGTGATACTCGCCGATGAGGAGGCTGGGTGTAATTACATGTGGTAATGATGTGGGTGGTGATGCTCGCTGATGAGGAGGCTGGGTGTAATTACATGTTGTTATGATGTGGGTGGTGATGCTCGCACATAAGGAGGCCGGGTGTAATTACATGTTGTTATGTTGAGGGTGGTGATGCTCACTGATGAGGAGGCTAGGTGTAATTACATGTTGTATTGATGTGGGTGGTGATACTCGCCAATGAGGAGGCTGCGTGTACTTACATGTTGTAATGATGTGGGTAGTGATGCTCGCTGATGAGGCGGCTGGGTGTAATTACATGTTTTTTATGATGTGGTTCGTGATACTTGCCGATGAGGAGGCTGGGTGTAATTCCATGTTGTTATGATGTGGGTGGTGATACTCGCCGATGAGGAGGCTGGGTGTACTTACATATTGTAATGATGTGGGTAGTGATGCTCGCTGAGGAGGAGGATGGGTGTAATTACATGTTTTTATGATGTGGGTGGTGCTGCTCGCTGATGAGGAGGCTGGGTGTAATTACATGTTGTTATGATGTGGGTGGGGATGGTCGCTGATGAGGAGACTGGGTGTAATTACATGTTGTTATGAAGTGGGTGGTGATACTCGCCGATGAGAAGGCTGGGTGTAATTACATGTTGTTATGATGTGGGTGGTGATGGTCGCTGATGAGGAGGCTGGGTTTAATTACATGTTGTTATGATGTGGGTGGTGATGCTCGCTCATGAGGAGGCTGGGTGTAATTACACATTGTCATGATGTGGGTGGTGATGGTCGCTGATGAGGAGGCTGGGTGTAATTACATGTTTTTATGATATGGGTGGTGGTGGTCGCTGATGAGGAGGCTGGGTATAGTTACAAATTATTATGATGTGGGTGGTGATGGTTGCTGATGAGGAGACTGGGTGTAAGTACATGTTGTTATGATGTTGGTGGTAATGCTCGCTGAAGACGAGGCTGGGTGTAATTACATGTGGTTATGATGTGGGTGGTGATGCTCGCTGATGAGGAGGCTAGGGGTAATTACATGTTGTTTTGATGTGGGTGGTGATGCTCGCTGATGAGGAGGCTGGGTGTAATTACATGTTGTTATGACGTGGGTGGTGATGTTTGCTGATGACGAGGCTTGGTGTAATTACATGTTGTTTTGATGTGGGTGGTGATGTTCGCTCATGACGAGGCTTGGTGTAATTACATGTTGTTTTGAGGTGGGTGGTGGTGCTCGCTGATGAGGAGGCTGGGTGTAATTACATGTTGTTATGATATGGGTGGTATTGGGTGCTGATGAGGAGGCTGGGTGTAATTACATGTTCTTATGATGTGCGTGGTGATGGTCGCTAATAAGGAAGCTAGGTGTAATTACATGTTGTTATGATGTGGGTGGTGATGCTCGCTGATGAGGAGGCTAGGGGTAATTACATGTTGTTTTGATGTGGGTGGTGATGCTCGCTGATGAGGAGGCTGGGTGTAATTACATGTTGTTATGAGGTAGGTCGACATGGTCGCTTATGAGATGGCTGCTTGTAATTACATGTTGTTATGATGTGGGTGGTGATGGTTGCTGATGAAGAGGCTGGGTGTAATTATCTATTGTTCTGATGTGCGTGGTGATGGTCGCTGATGAGGAGGCTGGGTGTAATTACATTTTGTTATGATGTGGGTGGTGATTCTCGATGATGAGAGGCTGGGTGTAAGTACATGTTGTAATGATTTGGGTGGTGATGGTCACTGATGAGGAGGCTTGGTGTAATTACATGTTGTAATGATGTGGGTGGTGACGCTCGTTGATGAGGAGGCTGGGTGTAATTACATGTTGTTATGATGTGGGTGGTGATGCTCGCTGATGATGAGGCTGGGTGTAATTACATGTTTTTTATGATATGGGGGTGATGTTCGTTTATGAGGAGGGTGGGTGTAATTACATGTTGTTATGATGTGGGTGGTGATACTCGCCGATGAGGAGGCTGGGGGTAATTACATGTTGTAATGATGTGGGTGGTGATGCTCACTGATTGGGAGGCTGGAATTAATTACAAGTTGTTATGTAGTGTGTGGTGATGGTCGCTGATGAGGCGGCTGGGTGCAATTACATGTTGTTATGATGTGGGTGGTGATACTCGCCGATGAGGAGGCTGGGTATAATTACATGTTGTATTGATGTGGGTGGTGATGCTCGCTGATGAGGAGGCTGGGTGTAATTACATGTTGTTATGATGTGGGTGGTGATGCTCGCTCATAAGGAGGCCGGGTGTAATTACATGTTGTTATGTTGTTGGTGGTGATGCTCACTGATGAGGAGGCTATGTGTAATTACATGTTGTATTGATGTGGGTGGTGATACTCGCCGATGAGGAGGCTGGGTGTACTTACATGTTGTAATGATGTGGGTAGTGATGCTCGCTGAGGAGGAGGCTGGGTGTAATTACATGTTTTTATTATGTGGGTGGTGCTGCTGGCTGATGAGGAGGCTGGGTGTAATTACATGTTGTTATGATGTGGGTGGGGATGGTCGCTGAAGAGGAGACTGGGTGTAATTACATGTTGTTATGAAGTGGGTGCTGATACTCGCCGATGAGGAGGCTGGGTGTAATTACATGTTGTTATGATGTGGGTGGTGATGCTCGCTCATGAGGAGGCTGGGTGTAATTACACGTTGTCATGATGTGGATGGTGAGGGTCGGTGATGAGGAGGCTGGGCGTAATTACAAGTTGTTATGTTGTGGGTGGTGATACTCGCCGATGAGGAGGCTGGGGAGTAATTACATGTTGTAATGATGTGGGTGGTGATGCTCACTGATTAGGAGGCTGGAATTAATTACAAGTTGTTATGTTGTTGGTGGTGATGGTCGCTGATGAGGCGGCTTGGTGTAATTACATGTTGTTATGATGTGGGTGGTGATACTCGCCGATGAGGAGGCTGGGTGTAATAACATGTTGTAATGATGTGGGTGGTGATGCTCGCTGATGAGGAGGCTGGGTGTAATTACATGTTGTTATGATGTGGGTGGTGATGCTCGCTCATAAGGAGGCCGGGTGTAATTACATGTTGTTATGTTGTGGGTGGTGATGCTCACTGATGAGGAGGCTAGGTGTAATTACATGTTGTATTGATGTGGGTGGTGATACTCGCCAATGAGGAGGCTGCGTGTACTTACGTGTTGTAATGATGTGGGTAGTGATGCTCGCTGATGAGGCGGATGGGTGTAATTACATGTTTTTTATGATGTGGTTGGTGATACTCGCCGATGAGGAGGCTGGGTGTAATTCCATGTTGTTATGATGTGGGTGGTGATGGTCGCTGATGAGGAGGCTGGGTGTAATTACATGTTGTATTGATGTGGGTGGTGATACTCGCCGATGAGGAGGCTGGGTGTACTTACATCTTGTAATGATGTGGGTAGTGATGCTCGCTGAGGAGGAGGCTGGGTGTAATTACATGTTTTTATGATGTGGATGGTGCTGCTCGCTGATGAGGAGGCTGGGTGTAATTACATGTTGTCATGATGTGGGTGGGGATGGTCGCTGATGAGGAGACTGGGTGTAATTACATGTTGTTATGAAGTGGGTGCTGATACTCGCCGATGAAGAGGCTGGGTGTAATTACATGTTGTTATGATGTGGGTGGTGATGGTCCCTGATGAGGAGGCTGGGTGTAATTACATGTTGTTATGATGTGGGTGGTGATGCTCGCTCATGAGGAGGATGGGTGTAATTACACGTTGCCATGATGTGGGTGATGAGGGTCGCTGATGAGGAGGCTGGGTGTAATTACATGTTTTTATGATATGGGTGGTGTTGCTCGCTCATGAGGAGGATGGGTGTAAGTACATGTTGTTTTGATGTGGGTCGTGGTGGTCGCTGATGAGGAGGCTGGGTATAGTTTCAAATTATTATGATGTGGGTGGTGATGGTTGCTGATGAGGAGACTGGGTGTAATTACATGTTGTTATGATGTGGGTGGTGATGCTCGCTGATGAGGAGGCTAGGGGTAATTACATGTTGTTTTGATGTGGGTGGTGATGCTCGCTGATGAGACGCTGGGTGTAATGACAAGTTACTATGATGGGGGTGGTGATGCTCGCTGATGAGACGCTTGGTGTATTTACAGGTTGTTATGATGTGGGTGGTGCAGGTCACTGAAGACGAGGCTGGGTGTAATTACATGTTGTTATGATGTGGGTGGTGATGCTCGCTGAGGAGGTGGCTAGGGGTAATTACATGTTGTTTTGATGTGGGTGGAGATGCTCGCTGATGAGGAGGCTGGGTGTAATTACATGTTGTTATGACGTAGGTGGTGATGTTTGCTGATGACGAGGCTTGGTGTAATTACATGTTGTTTTGATGTGGGTGGTGATGTTTGCTCATGACGAGGCTTGGTGTAATTACATGTTGTTTTGATGTGGGTGGTGGTGCTCGCCGATGAGGAGGCTGGGTGTAATTACATGTTGTAATGATGTGGGTGGTGATGCTCACTGATTAGGAGGCTGGAATTAATTACAAGTTGTTATGTTGTGGGTGGTGATGGTCGCTGATGAGGCGGCTGGGTGTAATTACATGTTGTTATGATGTGGGTGGTGATACTCGCCGATGAGGAGGCTGGGTGTAATTACAAGTTGTTATGATGTAGGAGGTGATGCTCGTTGATGAGGAGGCTGGGTGTAATTACAAGTTGTTATAATGTGGGTGGTGATGGTCGCTGATGAGGAGGCTGGGTGTAATTACATGTTGTTATGATGTGCGTGGTGATGCTCGCTGATGAGGAGGCTGGGTGTAATTACATGTTGTTATGATGTAGGTCGACATGGTCGCTTATGAGAAGGCTGCTTGTAATTACATGTTGTTATGATGTGGGTGGTGATGGTTGCTGATGAAGAGGCTGGGTGTAATTACCTATTGTTCTGTTGTGCGTGGTGATGGTCGCTGATGAGGAGGCTGGGTGTAATTACATGTTGTTATGATGTGGGTGGTGATGGTCGGTGATGAGGAGGCTGGGTGTAATTACAAGTTGTTATGTTGTGGGTGGTGATGCTCACCGATGAGGAGGCTGGGTGTAATAACATGTTGTTATGATATAGGAGGTGATGGTCGCTGATGGGGAGGCTGGGTGTAATTACAAGTTGTTATGATGTAGGAGGTGATGCTCGTTGATGAGGAGGCTGGGTGTAATTACAAGTTGTTATAATGTGGGTGGTGATGCTCGCTGATGAGGAGGCTGGGTGTAATTACAAGTTGTTATGATGTGGCTGGTGATGCGCTCTGATGAGAAGGTTGGGTGTAATTACATGTTGTTATGATGTGGGTGGTCATACTCGCCGATGAGGAGGCTGGGTGTAATTACATGTTGTAATGATGTGGGTGGTGACGCTCGTTGATGAGGAGGGTGGGTGTATTTACATGTTGTTATGATGTGGGTGGTGATGCTCGCTGATGAGACACTGGGTGTAATTACATGTTGTTATGATGTGGGTGGTGATGCTCACTGAATGGGAGGCTGGGTGTAATTACACGTTGTAAGATGTGGGATGTGATGGTCGATAAAGAGGAGGCTGGTTGTAATTACATGTTGTTTTGATGTGGGTGGTGATGGTCGCTGATGAGGAGGCTGGGTGTAATTACCTGTTGTTATGATGTGGGTGATGTTCGTTTATGAGGAGGCTGGGTGTAATTACAAGTTGTTATGTTGTGGGTGGTGATCCGCTCTGATGAGAAGGTTGTGTGTAATTACATGTTGTTATGATGTGGGTGGTGATGCTCACTCATAAGGAGGCTGGGTGTAATTACATGTTGTTATGTTGTGGGTGGTGATGCTCGCTGATGAGGAGGCTAGGTGTAATTACATGTTGTTATGATGAGGGTGGTGATGCTCGCTGAGGAGGAGGCTGGGTGTAGTTACAAATTATTATGATGTGGGTGGTGATAGTCGCTGATGAGGAGGCTGGGTATAATTACATGTTGTTTTCATGTGGGTGGTGATGCTCACTCATAAGGAGGTTGTGTGTAATTACATGTTGTTATGATGTGGGTGGTGATGCTCACCCATAAGGAGGCTGGGTGTAATTACATGTTGTTATGTTGTGGGTGGTGATGCTCGCTGATGAGGAGGCTAGGTGTAATTACATGTTGTTATGATGAGGGCGGTGATGCTCGCTGAGGAGGAGGCTGGGTGTAGTTACAAATTATTATGATGTGGGTGGTGATGCCCGCTCATGAGGAGGCTGGGTGTAATTACAAGTTGTTTTGATGTGGGTCGTGGTGGTCGCTGATGAGGAGGATGGGTATAGTTACAAATTATTATGATGTGGGTGGTGATGGTCGTTGATGAGGAGACTGGGTGTAATTACATGTTGTTATGATGTGGGTGGTGATACTCGCCGATGAGGAGGCTGGGTGTAATTACATTTTGTAATGATGTGGGTGGTGATGCTCACTGATGAAGAGGCTGGGTGTATTTACATGTTGTTATGATGTGGGTGGTGATGCTCGCTGATGAGGAGGCCGGGTGTAATTACATGTTGTTATGATGTGGGTAGTGATGCTCACTGATGAGGAGGCTGGGTGTAATTACATGTTGTTATGATGTGGGTGGTGATTCTCGATGATGAGGAGCCTGGGTGTAATTACATGTTGTTATGATTTGGGTGGTGATGATCACTGATGAGGAGGCTTGGTGTAATTACATGTTGTAATGATGTGGGTGGTGACGCTCGTTGATGAGGAGGGTGGGTGTATTTACATGTTGTTATGATGTGGGTGGTGATGCTCGCTGATGAGACACTGGGTGTAATTACATGTTGTTATGATGTGGGTGGTGATGCTCACTGAATGGGAGGCTGGGTGTAATTACACGTTGTAAGATGTGGGATGTGATGGTCGATAATGAGGAGGCTGGTTGTAATTACATGTTGTTTTGATGTGGGTGGTGATGGTCGCTGATGAGGAGGCTGGGTGTAATTACCTGTTGTTATGATGTGGGTGATGTTCGTTTATGAGGAGGCTGGGTGTAATTACAAGTTGTTATGTTGTGGGTGGTGATGCGCTCTGATGAGAAGGTTGTGTGTAATTACATGTTGTTATGATGTGGGTGGTGATACTCGCCGATGAGGAGGCTGGGTGTAATTACATGTTGTAATGATGTGGGTGGTGATGCTCACTGATTAGGAGGCTGGAATTAATTACAAGTTGTTATGTTGTGGGTGGTGATGGTCGCTGATGAGGCGGCTGGGTGTAATTACATGTTGTTATGATGTGGGTGGTGATACTCGCCGATGAGGAGGCTGGGTGTAATTACATGTGGTAATGATGTGGGTGGTGATGCTCGCTGATGAGGAGGCTGGGTGTAATTACATGTTGTTATGATGTGGGTGGTGATGCTCGCACATAAGGAGGCCGGGTGTAATTACATGTTGTTATGTTGAGGGTGGTGATGCTCACTGATGAGGAGGCTAGGTGTAATTACATGTTGTATTGATGTGGGTGGTGATACTCGCCAATGAGGAGGCTGCGTGTACTTACATGTTGTAATGATGTGGGTAGTGATGCTCGCTGATGAGGAGGCTGGGTGTAATTACATGTTTTTTATGATGTGGTTCGTGATACTTGCCGATGAGGAGGCTGGGTGTAATTCCATGTTGTTATGATGTGGGTGGTGATACTCGCCGATGAGGAGGCTGGGTGTACTTACATATTGTAATGATGTGGGTAGTGATGCTCGCTGAGGAGGAGGATGGGTGTAATTACATGTTTTTATGATGTGGGTGGTGCTGCTCGCTGATGAGGAGGCTGGGTGTAATTACATGTTGTTATGATGTGGGTGGGGATGGTCGCTGATGAGGAGACTGGGTGTAATTACATGTTGTTATGAAGTGGGTGGTGATACTCGCCGATGAGAAGGCTGGGTGTAATTACATGTTGTTATGATGTGGGTGGTGATGGTCGCTCATGAGGAGGCTGGGTTTAATTACATGTTGTTATGATGTGGGTGGTGATGCTCGCTCATGAGGAGGCTGGGTGTAATTACACATTGTCATGATGTGGGTGGTGATGGTCGCTGATGAGGAGGCTGGGTGTAATTACATGTTTTTATGATATGGGTGGTGGTGGTCGCTGATGAGGAGGCTGGGTATAGTTACAAATTATTATGATGTGGGTGGTGATGGTTGCTGATGAGGAGACTGGGTGTAAGTACATGTTGTTATGATGTTGGTGGTAATGCTCGCTGAAGACGAGGCTGGGTGTAATTACATGTGGTTATGATGTGGGTGGTGATGCTCGCTGATGAGGAGGCTAGGGGTAATTACATGTTGTTTTGATGTGGGTGGTGATGCTCGCTGATGAGGAGGCTGGGTGTAATTACATGTTGTTATGACGTGGGTGGTGATGTTTGCTGATGACGAGGCTTGGTGTAATTACATGTTGTTTTGATGTGGGTGGTGATGTTCGCTCATGACGAGGCTTGGTGTAATTACATGTTGTTTTGAGGTGGGTGGTGGTGCTCGCTGATGAGGAGGCTGGGTGTAATTACATGTTGTTATGATATGGGTGGTATTGGGTGCTGATGAGGAGGCTGGGTGTAATTACATGTTGTTATGATGTGCGTGGTGATGGTCGCTAATAAGGAAGCTAGGTGTAATTACATGTTGTTATGATGTGGGTGGTGATGCTCGCTGATGAGGAGGCTAGGGGTAATTACATGTTGTTTTGATGTGGGTGGTGATGCTCGCTGATGAGGAGGCTGGGTGTAATTACATGTTGTTATGAGGTAGGTCGACATGGTCGCTTATGAGATGGCTGCTTGTAATTACATGTTGTTATGATGTGGGTGGTGATGGTTGCTGATGAAGAGGCTGGGTGTAATTATCTATTGTTCTGATGTGCGTGGTGATGGTCGCTGATGAGGAGGCTGGGTGTAATTACATTTTGTTATGATGTGGGTGGTGATTCTCGATGATGAGAGGCTGGGTGTAAGTACATGTTGTAATGATTTGGGTGGTGATGGTCACTGATGAGGAGGCTTGGTGTAATTACATGTTGTAATGATGTGGGTGGTGACGCTCGTTGATGAGGAGGCTGGGTGTAATTACATGTTGTTATGATGTGGGTGGTGATGCTCGCTGATGATGAGGCTGGGTGTAATTACATGTTTTTTATGATATGGGGGTGATGTTCGTTTATGAGGAGGGTGGGTGTAATTACATGTTGTTATGATGTGGGTGGTGATACTCGCCGATGAGGAGGCTGGGGGTAATTACATGTTGTAATGATGTGGGTGGTGATGCTCACTGATTGGGAGGCTGGAATTAATTACAAGTTGTTATGTAGTGGGTGGTGATGGTCGCTGATGAGGCGGCTGGGTGCAATTACATGTTGTTATGATGTGGGTGGTGATACTCGCCGATGAGGAGGCTGGGTGTAATTACATGTTGGTTTGATGTGGGTGGTGATGCTCGCTGATGAGGAGGCTGGGTGTAATTACATGTTGTTATGATGTGGGTGGTGATGCTCGCTCATAAGGAGGCCGGGTGTAATTACATGTTGTTATGTTGTTGGTGGTGATGCTCACTGATGAGGAGGCTATGTGTAATTACATGTTGTATTGATGTGGGTGGTGATACTCGCCGATGAGGAGGCTGGGTGTACTTACATGTTGTAATGATGTGGGTAGTGATGCTCGCTGAGGAGGAGGCTGGGTGTAATTACATGTTTTTATTATGTGGGTGGTGCTGCTCGCTGATGAGGAGGCTGGGTGTAATTACATGTTGTTATGATGTGGGTGGGGATGGTCGCTGAAGAGGAGACTGGGTGTAATTACATGTTGTTATGAAGTGGGTGCTGATACTCGCCGATGAGGAGGCTGGGTGTAATTACATGTTGTTATGATGTGGGTGGTGATGCTCGCTCATGAGGAGGCTGGGTGTAATTACACGTTGTCATGATGTGGATGGTGAGGGTCGGTGATGAGGAGGCTGGGCGTAATTACAAGTTGTTATGTTGTGGGTGGTGATACTCGCCGATGAGGAGGCTGGGGAGTAATTACATGTTGTAATGATGTGGGTGGTGATGCTCACTGATTAGGAGGCTGGAATTAATTACAAGTTGTTATGTTGTGGGTGGTGATGGTCGCTGATGAGGCGGCTTGGTGTAATTACATGTTGTTATGATGTGGGTGGTGATACTCGCGGATGAGGAGGCTGGGTGTAATAACATGTTGTAATGATGTGGGTGGTGATGCTCGCTGATGAGGAGGCTGGGTGTAATTACATGTTGTTATGATGTGGGTGGTGATGCTCGCTCATAAGGAGGCCGGGTGTAATTACATGTTGTTATGTTGTGGGTGGTGATGCTCACTGATGAGGAGGCTAGGTGTAATTACATGTTGTATTGATGTGGGTGGTGATACTCGCCAATGAGGAGGCTGCGTGTACTTACGTGTTGTAATGATGTGGGTAGTGATGCTCGCTGATGAGGCGGATGGGTGTAATTACATGTTTTTTATGATGTGGTTGGTGATACTCGCCGATGAGGAGGCTGGGTGTAATTCCATGTTGTTATGATGTGGGTGGTGATGGTCGCTGATGAGGAGGCTGGGTGTAATTACATGTTGTATTGATGTGGGTGGTGATACTCGCCGATGAGGAGGCTGGGTGTACTTACATCTTGTAATGATGTGGGTAGTGATGCTCGCTGAGGAGGAGGCTGGGTGTAATTACATGTTTTTATGATGTGGATGGTGCTGCTCGCTGATGAGGAGGCTGGGTGTAATTACATGTTGTCATGATGTGGGTGGGGATGGTCGCTGATGAGGAGACTGGGTGTAATTACATGTTGTTATGAAGTGGGTGCTGATACTCGCCGATGAAGAGGCTGGGTGTAATTACATGTTGTTATGATGTGGGTGGTGATGGTCCCTGATGAGGAGGCTGGGTGTAATTACATGTTGTTATGATGTGGGTGGTGATGCTCGCTCATGAGGAGGATGGGTGTAATTACACGTTGCCATGATGTGGGTGATGAGGGTCGCTGATGAGGAGGCTGGGTGTAATTACATGTTTTTATGATATGGGTGGTGTTGCTCGCTCATGAGGAGGATGGGTGTAAGTACATGTTGTTTTGATGTGGGTCGTGGTGGTCGCTGATGAGGAGGCTGGGTATAGTTTCAAATTATTATGATGTGGGTGGTGATGGTTGCTGATGAGGAGACTGGGTGTAATTACATGTTGTTATGATGTGGGTGGTGATGCTCGCTGATGAGGAGGCTAGGGGTAATTACATGTTGTTTTGATGTGGGTGGTGATGCTCGCTGATGAGGAGGCTGAGTGCAATTACATGTTGTTATGACGTGGGTGGTGATGCTCGCTGATGAGACGCTTGGTGTATTTACATGTTGTTATGATGTGGGCGGTGATGGTCGCTGATGAGGAGGCTGGGTGTAATTACATGTTGTTATGATGTGGGTGGTGATGGGTGCTGATGAGGAGGCTAGGTGTAATTACATGTTGTTATGATGTGTGTGGTGATGGTCGCTGATGAGGAGGCTGGGTGTAATTACGTGTTGTTATGATGTGCGTGGTGATGGTCGCTGATAAGGAAGCTAGGTGTAATTACATGTTGTTATGATGTGGGTGGTGATGGTTGCTGATGAGGAGGCTGGGTGTAATTATGATGTGGGTGGTGATGCTCGCTGATGAGGAGGCTAAGGCTAATTACATGTTGTTTTGATGTGGGTGGTGATGCTCGCTGATGAGGAGGCTGGGTGTAATTACATGTTGTTATGATGTAGGTCGACATGGTCGCTTATGAGAAGGCTGGGTGTAATTACATGTTGTTATGATGTGTGTGGGGATGGTCGCTGATGAGGAGGCTGGTTGTAATTACATGTTGTTATGATGTGCGTGGTCATGGTCGCTGATAAGGAAGCTAGGTGTAATTACATGTTGTTATGATGTGGGTGGTGATGGTTGCTGATGAGGAGGCTGGGTGTAATTACATGTTGTTATGATGTGTGTGGTGATGGTTGCTGATGAAGAGGCTGGGTGTAATTACCTATTGTTCTGATGTGCGTGGTGATGGTCGCTGATGAGGAGGCTGAGTATAATTACATGTTGTTATGATGTGGGTGGTGATGGTCGGTGATGATGAGGCTGGGTGTAATTACAAGTTGTTATGTTGTGGGTGGTGATGCTCGCCGATGAGGAGGCTGGGTGTAATTACAATTTGTTATGATGTAGGAGGTGATGCTCCTTGATGAGGAGGCTGGGTGTAATTACAAGTTGTTATAATGTGGGTGGTGATGCTCGCTGATGAGGAGGCTGGGTGTAATTACAAGTTGTTATGATGTGGCAGGTGATGCACTCTGATGAGAAGGTTGGGTGTAATTACATGTTGTTATGATGTGGGTGGTGATACTCGCCGATGAGGAGGCTGGGTATAATTACATGTTGTAATGATGTGGGTAGTGATGCTCACTGATTAGGAGGCTGGGTGTAATTACATGTTGTAATGATGTGGGTGGTGATGCTCGCTGATAAGGAGGCTGGGTGTAATGACATGTCGTTTTGATGTGGGTGGTGATGCTCGCTCATAAGGAGCCTGGGTGTAATAACATGTTGTTATGTTGTGGGTGGTGATGCTCGCTGATGAGGAGGCTCGGTGTAATTACATGTTGTTATGATGAGGGTGGTGATGCTCGCTGAGGAGGAGGCTGGGTGTAGTTACAAATTATTATGATGTGGGTGCGGATGGTCGCTGATGAGGAGGCTGGGTGTAATTACATGTTGTATTGATATGGATGGTGATACTCGCCGATGAGGAGGCTGGGTGTACTTACATGTTGTAATGATGTGGGTATTGATGCTCGCTGATGAGGAGGCTGGGTGTAATTACATGTTTTTATGATGTAGGTGGTGATGCTCGCTGATGAGGAGGCTGGGTGTAATTACATGTTGTTATGATGTGGGTGGGGATGGTCGCTGATGAGGAGACTGGGTGTAATTACATGTTGTTATGAAGTGGGTGGTGATACTCGCAGTTGAGGAGGCTGGGTGTAATTACATGTTGTTATGATGTGGGTGGGGATGGTCGCTGATGAGGAGACTGGGTATAATTACATGTTTTTATGATGTGGGTGGTGATGGTCGCTGATGAGGAGGCTGGGTGTAACTACATGTTGTTATGATGTGGGTGGTGATACTCGCCGATGAGGAGACTGGGTGTAATTACATGTTGTTATGATGAGGGTGGTGATACTCGCCGATGAGGAGGCTGGTTGTAATTACATGTTTTTATGATGTAGGTGGTGATGCTCGCTGATGAGGAGGCTGGGTGTAATTACAAGTTGTTATGATGTGGCAGGTGATGCGCTCTGATGAGAAGGTTGGGTGTAATTACATGTTGTTATGATGTGGGTGGTGATACTCGCCGATGAGGAGGCTGGGTATAATTACATGTTGTAATGATGTGGGTGGTGATGCTCACTGATTAGGAGGCTGGGTGTAATTACATGTTGTAATGATGTGGGTGGTGATGCTCGCTGATAAGGAGGCTGGGTGTAATGACATGTTGTTTTGATGTGGGTGGTGATGCTTGCTCATAAGGAGGCTGGGTGTAATAACATGTTGTCATGTTGTCGGTGGTGATGCTCGCTGATGAGGAGGCTCGGTGTAATTACATGTTGTTATGATGAGAGTGGTGATGCTCGCTGAGGAGGAGGCTGGGTGTAGTTACAAATTATTATGATGTGGGTGCGGATGGTCGCTGATGAGGAGGCTGGGTGTAATTACATGTTGTATTGATATGGATGGTGATACTCGCCGATGAGGAGGCTGGGTGTACTTACATGTTGTAATGATGTGGGTATTGATTCTCGCTGATGAGGAGGCTGGGTGTAATTACATGTTTTTATGATGTAGGTGGTGGTGCTCGGTGATGAGGAGGCTGGGTGTAATTACATGTTGTTATGATGTGGGTGGGGATGGTCGCTGATGAGGAGACTGGGTGTAATTACATGTTGTTATGAAGTGGGTGGTGATACTCGCAGTTGAGGAGGCTGGGTGTAATTACATGGTGTTATGATGTGGGTGGTGATGGTCGCTGATGAGGAGGCTTGGTGTAATTACATGTCGTCATGATGTGGGTGGTGATCGTCGCTGATGAGGAGGCCGGGTATAATTACATGTTTTTATGATGTGGGTGGTGATGGTCGCTGATGAGGAGGCTGGGTGTAACTACATGTTGTTATGATGTGGGTGGTGATACTCGCCGATGAGGAGACTGGGTGTAATTACATGTTGTTATGATGAGGGTGGTGATACTCGCCGATGAGGAGGCTGGGTGTAATTACATGTTGTAATGATGTGGGTGGTGATTCTCGAGTATGAGGAGGCTGGTTGTAATTACATGTTTTTATGATGTAGGTGGTGATGCTCGCTGATGAGGAGGCTGGGTGTAATTACATGTTGTTATGATGTGGGTGGGGATGGTCGCTGATGAGGAGACAGGGTGTAATTACATGTTGTTATGAAGTGGGTGGTGATACTCGCCGATGAGGAGGCTGTGTGTAATTACATGTCATTATGATGTGGGTGGAGATGGTCGCTGACGAGGAGGCTGGGTGTAATTACATGTTGTCATGATGTGGGTGGTGATGGTCGCTGATGAGGAGGCTGGGTGTAATTACATGTTGTTATGATGTGGGTGGGGATGGTCGCTGATGAGGAGATTGGGTGTAATTACATATTGTGATGAAGTGGTTGGTGATACTCGCGGATGAGGAGGCTGGGTGTAATTACATGTTGTTATGATGTGGGTGGTGATGGTCGCTGATGAGGAGGCTGCGTGTATTTACATATTGTTATGATGTGGGTGGTGATGCTCGCTGATGAGGAGGCTGGGTGTAATAACATGTTGGTATGATGTGGGTGTTGATGGTCACCGATGAGTAGGCTTGGTGTAATTAAATGTTGTTATGATATGGGTGGTGATGCTCGTTGATGAGGAGGCTGGGTGTAATTACATATTGTTATGATGTGTGTGGTGATGGTCACTGAAGATGAGGCTGGGTGTAATTAAATGCTGTTATGATGTGGGTAGTGATGCTTGCTGATGAGAATGCTGGGTGTAATTACATGTAGTTGTGATGTGGGTGGTGATGCTCGCTGATGAGTAGGCTGGGTGTAATTACATGTTGGTATGATGTGGGTGTTGATGGTCACCGATGAGGAGGCTTGGTGTAATTAAATGTTGTTATGATATTGGTGGTGATGCTCGTTGATGAGGAGGCTGGGTGTAATAACATGTTGTTATGATGTGGGTGGTGATGCTCGCTGATGAGGAGGCTGGGTGTAATTACATGTTTTTAGGATGTGGGTGGTGATGGTCGCTGATGAGGAGGCTGGGTGTAATTACATGTTGTTATGATGTGGGTGGTGTTGCTCGCCGATGAGGAGGCTGGGTGTAATTACATGTTGGTATGATGTGGGTGGTGATGGTCGCTGATGACGAGGCTGCGTGTATTTACATATTGTTATGATGTGGGTGGTGATGCTCGCTGATGAGGAGGCTGGGTGTAATAACATGTTGGTATGATGTGGGTGTTGATGGTCACCGATGAGGAGGCTAGGTGTAATTAAATGTTGTTATGATATGGGTGGTGATGCTCGTTGATGAGGAGGCTGGGTGTAATTACATATTGTTATGATGTGTGTGGTGATGGTCACTGAAGATGAGGCTGGGTGTAATTAAATGCTGTTATGATGTGGGTAGTGATGCTTGCTGATGAGAAGGCTGGGTGTAATTACATGTTGTTATGATGTGGGTGGTGATGCTCGCTGATGAGGAGGCTGGGTGTAATTACATGTTGTTATGATGTGGGTGGTGATGGTCACTGAAGAGGAGGCTGCGTGTATTTACATATTGTTATGATGTGGGTGGTGATGCTCGCTGATGAGGAGGCTGGGTGTAATTACATGTTGGTATGATGTGGGTGTTGATGGTCACCGATAAGGAGGCTTGGTGTAATTAAATGTTGTTATGATATGGGTGGTGATGCTCGTTGATGAGGAGGCTGGGTGTAATTACATGTTGTTATGATGTGGGTGGTGATGCTCGCAGATGAGGAGGCTGGGTGTAATTACATGTTGTTATGATTTTGGTGGTGATGGTCGCTGATGAAGAGGCTGGGTGTTATTACATGTTATTTTGATGTGGGTGGTGATGCTCACTGAAGAGGAGGCTGGGTGTAATTACATGTTGTTATGATGTGGGTGGTGATTCTCGCTCATGAGAAGGCTGGGTGTAGTTACAAATTATTATGATGTTGCTGGTGATGCTCGCTGTTGAGGAAGCTGGGTGTAATTACATGTTGTTCTGTGGTGGGTGGTGATGCTCGCTGATGAGGAGGCTGGGTGTAATTACGAATTATTATGATGTGGGTGGTGATGGTCGCTGATGAGGTGGCTGGGTGTAATTACAAGTTGTTATGATGTGAGTGGTGATGCTCGCTCATGAAGAGGCTGGCTGTAATTATATGGTGTTATGATGTTGTTGGTGATGCTCGCTGATGAGGAGGCTGGGTATTATTACATGGTGTTTTGATTTGGGTGGTGATACCCGCCGAAGAGGGGGCTGGGTGTAATTACATGTTGTATGATGTGGGTGGTGATTATCGTTGATGAGGAGGCTGGGTGTAATTACATGTTATTATGGTGTGGGTGGTGATGCTCACTGAAGAGAAGGATGGGTGTAATTACAAGATTTTATGACGTGGGTGGTGATGCTGGTTGATGAGGAGGCTGGGTGTAATTACATGTTGGTATGATGTGGGTGTTGATGGTCACTGATGAGGAGGCTGGGGATAATTATATGTTGTTATGATGTGGGTGGTGATTATAGCTAATGAGGAGGCTGGGTGTAATTACATGTTTTTATGATGTGGGTGGTGCTGGTCGCTGATGAGGAGGCTGGGTGTATTTACATGTTGTTATGATGATGGTGGTGATGCTCGTTGATGAGGAGGCTGGGTGTAATTACATGGTGTTATGATGTGGGTGGTGATGCTCACTGAAGAGGAGGCTGGGTGTAATTACATGTTGTTATGATGTGGGTGGTGATGCTCGCTGATGAGGAGGCTGGGTGTAATTACATTTTGTTATGATGTGGGTGGTGATGCTGGTTGATGAGGAGGCTGGGTGTAATTACATGTTGGTATGATGTGGGTGTTTATGGTCACTGATGAGGAGGCTGGGGGTAATTATATGTTGTTATGATGTGGGTGGTGATTCTAGCTAATGAGGAGGCTGGGTGTAATTACATGTTTTTATGATGTGGGTGGTGCTGGTCGCTGATGAGGAGGCTGGGTGTATTTACATGTTGTTATGATGATGGTGGTGATGCTCGTTGATGAGGAGGCTGGGTGTAATTACATGTTGTTATGATGTGGGTGGTGATGGTCACTGACGAGGAGGCTGGGTATATTTACATGTTGTTATGATGTGGGTGGTGATGCTCGCTGATGAGGAGGCTGGGTGTAATTACATGTTGGTATGATGTGGGTGTTGATGGTCACTGATGAGGAGGCTGGGTGTAATTACATGTTTTTATGATGTGGGTGGTGATGGTCGCTGATGAGGAGACTGGGTGTATTTACATGTTGTTTTGATGTGGGTGGTGATGGTCACTGAAGAGGATGCTGGGTGTAATTACATGTTGTTATGATGTGGGTAGTGATGCTCGCTGATGAGAAGGCTGGGTGTAATTACATTTTGTTTTGATGTGGATGGTGATGCTCGCTGATGACGAGGCTGAGTGTATTTACAAGTTGTTACAATGTGGGTGGTGATGGTCACTGATGAGGAGCCTGGGTGTAATTACATGTTGTTATGATGTGGGTGGTGATTCTCGCTGATGAGGACGATCGGTGTAATTACATGTTTTTATGGTGTGGGTGGTGATGGTCGCTGATGAGGAGGCTGGGTGTATTTACATGTTGTTATGAAGTGGGTGGTGATGCTCGTTGATAAGGAGGCTGGGTGTAAATACATGTTGTTATGATGTGGGCAGTGATGCTCGCTGAAGAGGAGGCGGGTATATTTACATATTGGTGTGATGTGGGTGGTGATGCTCGCTGATGAGGAAGCTGGGTGTAATTACATGTTGGTATGATGTGGGTGTTGATGGTCTCTGAAGATGAGGCTGGGTGTAATTACATGTTGTTATGATGTGGGTGGTGATGGTCGCTGATGAAGTGGCTGGGTGTATTTACATGTTGTTATGATGTTGGTGGTGATGGTCGTTGATGAGGAGGCTGGGTGTAATTACAGGTTGTTATGATGTGGGTGGTGATGGTCACTGAAGAGGAGGCTGCATGTATTTACATATTATTATGATGTGGGTGGTGATGCTCGCTGATGAGGAGGCTGGGTGTAATTACATGTTGGTATGATGTGGGTGTTGATGGTCACCGATGAGGAGGCTGGGTGTAATTAAATGTTGTTATGATATGGGTGGTGATGCTCGTTGATGAGGTGGATGGGTGTAATTACATGTTGTTATGATGTGGGTGGTGATGGTCACTGAAGATGAGGCTGGGTGTAATTAAATGTTATTATGATGTGGGTAGTGATGCTTGCTGATGAGAAGGCTGGGTGTAATTACATGTTGTTGTGATGTTGGTGGTGATGCTCGCTGATGAGGAGGCTGGGTGTAATTACATGTTGGTATGATGTGGGTGTTGATGGTCACCGATGAGGAGGCTGGGTGTAATTACATGTTTTTAGGATGTAGGTGGTGATGGTCGCTGATGAGGAGGCTGGGTGTAATTACATGTTGTTATGATGTGGGTGGTGTTGCTCGCCGTTGAGGAAGCTGGGTGTAATTACTTGTTGTTATGATGTGGGTGGTGATGCTCGCTCACTGAGGAAGCTGGGTGTATTTACAAGTTGTGATGATGTGGGTGGTGATGGGCACTGCTGAGGAAGCTGGATGTAATTACATGTTTTTATGATGTGGGTGGTGATGGTCGCTGATGAGGAGGCTGCGTGTATTTACATATTGTTATGATGTGGGTGGTGATGCTCGCTGATGAGGAGGCTGGGTGTAATTACATGTTGTTATGTGGTGGGTGGTGATGCTCACTGAAGAGGAGGCTGGGTGTAATTACATGTTGTATGATGTGGGTGGTGATGCTCGTTGATGAGGAGGCTGGGTGTAATTACATGTTGTTATGATGTGGGTGGTGATTCTCGCTGATGAAGAGGCTGGTCGTAATTACATGTTTTTATGATGTGGGTGGTGATGGTGGCTCATGAGGAGGCTGGGTGTATTTACATGTTTTTATGATATGGGTGGTGATGCTCGTTGATGAGGAGGCTGGGTGTAATTACATGTTGTTATTGTTATGATGTGGGTGGTGATGCTCGCTGATGAGGAGGCTGGGTGTAATTACATGTTGTTATGTGGTGGGTGGTGATGCTCACTGAAGAGGAGGCTGGGTGTAATTACATGTTGTATGATGTGGGTGGTGATGCTCGTTGATGAGGAGGCTGGGTGTAATTACATGTTGTTATGATGTGGGTGGTGATTCTCGCTGATGAAGAGGCTGGTCGTAATTACATGTTTTTATGATGTGGGTGGTGATGGTGGCTCATGAGGAGGCTGGGTGTATTTACATGTTTTTATGATATGGGTGGTGATGCTCGTTGATGAGGAGGCTGGGTGTAATTACATGTTGTTATTGTTATGATGTGGGTGGTGATGCTCGCTGATGAGGAGGCTGGGTGTAATTACATGTTGGTATGATGTGGGTGTTGATGGTCACCGATGAGGAGGCTGGGTGTAATTAAATATTGTTATGATATGGGTGGTGATGCCCGTTGATGAGGAGGCTGGGTTTAATTACATGTTGTTATGATATGGGTGGTGATGGTCACTGAAGATGAGGCTGGGTGCATTTACATATTGTTATGATGTGGGTGGTGATGCTCGCTGATGGGGAGGCTGGGTGTAATTACATGTTGGTATGATGTGGGTGTTGATGGTCACCGATGAGGAGGCTGGGTGTAATTAAATATTGTTATGATATGGGTGGTGATGCTCGTTGATGAGGAGGCTGGGTGTAATTACATGTTGTTATGATATGGTTGGTGATGGTCACTGAAGATGAGGCTGGGTGTAATTACATGTTGTTATGATGTGGGTGGTGATGCTCGCTGATGAGGAGGCTGGGTGTAATTACATGTTTTTAGGATGTGGGTGGTGATGGTCGCTGATGAGGAGGCTGGGTGTAATTACATTTTGTTATGATGTGGGTGGTGTTGCTCGCCGATGAGGAGGCTGGGTGTAATTACATGTTGTTATGATGTGGGTGGTGATGCTCGCTAATGAGGAAACTGGGTGTATTTACATGTTGGTATGATGTGGGTGTTGATGGTCACCGATGAGGAGGCTGGGTGTAATTAAATATTGTTATGATATGGGTGGTGATGCTCGTTGATGAGGAGGCTGGGTGTAATTACATGTTGTTATGATATGGTTGGTGATGGTCACTGAAGATGAGGCTGGGTGTAATTACATGTTGTTATGATGTGGGTGGTGATGCTCGCTGATGAGGAGGCTGGGTGTAATTACATGTTTTTAGGATGTGGGTGGTGATGGTCGCTGATGAGGAGGCTGGGTGTAATTACATTTTGTTATGATGTGGGTGGTGTTGCTCGCCGATGAGGAGGCTGGGTGTAATTACATGTTGTTAAGCTGTGGGTGGTGATGCTCGCAGATGAGGAGGCTGGGTGTAATTACATGTTGTTAGGATGTTGGTGGTGATGGTCGCTGATGAAGAGGCTGGATGCAATTACATGTTGTTGTGATGTGGGTGGCGATGCTCGCTGATGAGGAGGCTGGGTGTAATTACATGTTGTTATGATGTGGGTGGTGATTTTAGCTCATGAGAAGGCTGGGTGTAGTTACAAATTATTATGATGTGGGTGGTGATGGTCGCTGATGAGGAGGCTGGGTGTAATTACATGTTTTTATGATGTGGGTGGTGATGGTCGCTTATGAGGAGGCTGGGTGTATTTACATGTTTTTATGATGTGGGTGGTGATTCTCGCTGATGAAGAGGATGGGCGTAATTACATGTTTTTATGATGTGGGTGGTGATGCTCGTTGATGAGGAGGCTGGGTGTAATTACATGTTGTTATTGTTATGATGTGGGTGGTGATGGTCGCTGATGAGGAGGCTCGGTGTAATTACATGTTGTTATGATGTGGGTGGTGATTCTCGCTGATGAGTAGGCTGGGTGTAATTCCAAGTTTTTATGATGTGGGTGGTGCTGGTCGCTTATGAGGAGGCTGGGTGTATTTACATGTTGTTATGATGTGGGTGGTGATGCTCGTTGATGAGGAGGCTGGGTGTAATTACATGTTGTTATGATGTGGGTGTTGATGGTCACTGATGAGGAGGCTGAGTGTAAGTATATGTTGTTATGATGTGGGTGGTGATTCTCGCTGATGAGTAGGCTGGGTGTAATTACATGTTTTTATGATGTGGGTGGTGCTGGTCGCTTATGAGGAGGCTGTGTGTATTTACATGTTGTTATGATGTGGGTGGTGATGCTCGTTGATGAGGAGGCTGGGTGTAATTACATGTTGTGATGATGTGTGTCGTGATGGTCGCTGATGGGGAGGCTGGGTGTATTTACATGTTGTTATGATGTGGGTGGTGATGGTCACTGAAGAGGAGACTGGATATAATTACATGTTGTTATGATGTATGTAGTGATGCTCGCTGATGGGAAGGCTGGGTGTAATTACATGTTGTTTTGATGTGGGTGGTGATGCTCACTGATGAGGAGGCTGGGTGTATTTACAAGTTGTTACGATGTGGGTGGTGATGGTCACTGATGAGGAGGCTGGGTGTAATTACATGTTGTTATGATGTGGGTGGTGATTCTCGCTGATGAGGACGCTCGGTGTAATTACATGTTTTTATGATGTGGGTGGTGATGGTCGCTGATGAGGACACTGGGTGTAATTACATGTTGTTATGATGTGGGTGTTGATGGTCACTGATGAGGAGGCTGGGTGTAAGTATATGTTGTTATGATGTGGGTGGTGATTCTCGCTGATGAGTAGGCTGGGTGTAATTACATGTTTTATGATGTGGGTGGTGCTGGTCGCTTATGAGGAGGCTGTGTGTATTTACATGTTGTTATGATGTGGGTGGTGTTGCTCGTTGATGAGGAGGCTGGGTGTAATTACATGTTGTGATGATGTGTGTGGTGATGGTCGCTGATGGGGAGGCTGGGTGTATTTACATGTTGTTATGATGTGGGTGGTGATGGTCACTGAAGAGGAGACTGGATGTAATTACATGTTGTTATGATGTATGTTGTGATGCTCGCTGATGGGAAGGCTGGGTGTAATTACATGTTGTTTTGATGTGGGTGGTGATGCTCGCTGATGAGGAGGCTGGGTGTATTTACAAGTTGTTACGATGTGGGTGGTGATGGTCACTGATGAGGAGGCTGGGTGTAATTACATGTTGTTATGATGTGGGTGGTGATTCTCGCTGATGAGGACGATCGGTGTAATTACATGTTTTTATGATGTGGGTGGTGATGGTCGCTGATGAGGAGGCTGCGTGTATTTACATATTGTTATGATGTGGGTGGTGATGCTCGCTGATGAGGAGGCTGGGTGTAATTACATGTTGATATGTGGTGGGTGGTGATGCTCACTGAAGAGGAGGCTGGGTGTAATTACATGTTGTATGATGTGGGTGGTGATGCTCGTTGATGAGGAGGCTGGGTGTAATTATATGTTGTTATGATGTGGGTGGTGATTCTCGCTGATGAAGAGGCTGGTCGTACTTACATGTTTTTATGATGTGGGTGGTGATGGTGGCTCATGAGGAGGCTGGGTGTATTTACATGTTTTTATGATATGGGTGGTGATGCTCGTTGATGAGGAAGCTGGGTGTAATTACATGTTGTTATTGTTATGATGTGGGTGGTGATGGTCGCTGATGAGGAGGCTGGGTGTAATTACATGTTGTTATGATATGGGTCGTGATGGTCACTGAAGATGAGGCTGGGTGTAATTACATGTTGGTATGATGTGGGTGTTGATGGTCACCGATGAGGAGGCTGGGTGTAATTAAATATTGTTATGATATGGGTGGTGATGCTCGTTGATGAGGAGGCTGGGTGTAATTACATGTTGTTATGATATGGGTGGTGATGGTCACTGAAGATGAGGCTGGGTGTATTTACATATTGTTATGATGTGGGTGGTGATGCTCGTTGATGAGGAGGCTTGGTGTAATTACATGTTGTTATGATATGGTTGGTGATGGTCACTGAAGATGAGGCTGGGTGTAATTACATGTTGTTATGATGTGGGTGGTGATGCTCGCTGATGAGGAGGCTGGGTGTAATTACATGTTTTTAGGATGTGGGTGGTGATGGTCGCTGATGAGGAGGCTGGGTGTAATTACATTTTGTTATGATGTGGGTGGTGTTGCTCGCCGATGAGGAGGCTGGGTGTAATTACATGTTGTTATGATGTGGGTGGTGATGCTCGCTAATGAGGAAGCTGGGTGTATTTACAAGTTGTTATGGTGTGGGTGGTGATGGTCACTGATGAGGAGGCTGGATGTAATTACATGTTTTTATGATGTAGGTGGTGATGGTCGCTGATGAGGAGGCTGGGTGTAATTACATGTTGTTAAGCTGTGGGTGGTGATGCTCGCAGATGAGGAGGCTGGGTGTAATTACATGTGGTTAGGATGTTGGTGGTGATGGTCGCTGATGAAGAGGCTGGGTGCAATTACATGTTGTTGTGATGTGGGTGGGGATGCTCGCTGATGAGGAGGCTGGGTGTAATTACATGTTGTTATGATGTGGGTGGTGATTTTCGCTCATGAGAAGGCTGGGTGTAGTTACAAATTATTATGATGTGGGTGGTGATGGTCGCTGATGAGGAGGCTGGGTGTAATTACATGTTTTTATGATGTGGGTGGTGATGGTCGTTGATGAGGAGGCTGGGTGTATTTACATGTTTTTATGATGTGGGTGGTGATTCTCGCTGATGAAGAGGCTGGGCGTAATTACATGTTTTTATGATGTGGGTGGTGATGCTCGTTGATGAGGAGGCTGGGTGTAATTACATGTTGTTATTGTTATGATGTGGGTGGTGATGGTCGCTGATGAGGAGGCTGGGTGTAATTACATGTTGTTATGATGTGGGTGGTGATTCTCGCTGATGAGTAGGCTGGGTGTAATTCCAAGTTTTTATGATGTGGGTGGTGCTGGTCGCTTATGAGGAGGCTGGGTGTATTTACATGTTGTTATGATGTGGGTGGTGATGCTCGTTGATGAGGAGGCTGGGTGTAATTACATGTTGTTATGATGTGGGTGTTGATGGTCACTGGAGAGGAGGCTGGGTGTAAGTATATGTTGTTATGATGTGGGTGGTGATTCTCGCTGATGAGTAGGCTGGGTGTAATTACATGTTTTTATGATGTGGGTGGTGCTGGTCGCTTATGAGGAGGCTGTGTGTATTTACATGTTGTTATGATGTGGGTGGTGATGCTCGTTGATGAGGAGGCTGGGTGTAATTACATGTTGTGATGATGTGTGTGGTGATGGTCGCTGATGGGGAGGCTGGGTGTATTTACATGTTGTTATGATGTGGGTGGTGATGGTCACTGAAGAGGAGACTGGATGTAATTACATGTTGTTATGATGTATGTAGTGATGCTCGCTGATGGGAAGGCTGGGTGTAATTACATGTTGTTTTGATGTGGGTGGTGATGCTCACTGATGAGGAGGCTGGGTGTATTTACAAGTTGTTACGATGTGGGTGGTGATGGTCACTGATGAGGAGGCTGGGTGTAATTACATGTTGTTATGATGTGGGTGGTGATTCTCGCTGATGAGGACGCTCGGTGTAATTACATGTTTTTATGATGTTGGTGGTGATGGTCGCTGATGAGGACACTGGGTGTAATTACATGTTGTTATGATGTGGGTGTTGATGGTCACTGATGAGGAGGCTGGGTGTAAGTATATGTTGTTATGATGTGGGTGGTGATTCTCGCTGATGAGTAGGCTGGGTGTAATTACATGTTTTTATGATGTGGGTGGTGCTGGTCGCTTATGAGGAGGCTGTGTGTATTTACATGTTGTTATGATGTGGGTGGTGTTGCTCGTTGATGAGGAGGCTGGGTGTAATTACATGTTGTGATGATGTGTGTGGTGATGGTCGCTGATGGGGAGGCTGGGTGTATTTACATGTTGTTATGATGTGTGTGGTGATGGTCACTGAAGAGGAGACTGGATGTAATTACATGTTGTTATGATGTATGTAGTGATGCTCGCTGATGGGAAGGCTGGGTGTAATTACATGTTGTTTTGATGTGGGTGGTGATGCTCGCTGATGAGGAGGCTGGGTGTATTTACAAGTTGTTACGATGTGGGTGGTGATGGTCACTGATGAGGAGGCTGGGTGTAATTACATGTTTTTATGATGTGGGTGGTGATGGTCGTTGATGAGGAGGCTGGGTGTATTTACATGTTGTTATGATGTGGGTGGTGATAGTCACTGATGAGGAGGCTGGATGTAATTACATCTTTTTATGATGTCGGTGGTGATGGTCGCTGATGAGGAGGCTGGGTGTAATTACATGTTGTTAAGCTGTGGGTGGGGATGCTCGCAGATGAGGAGGCTGGGTGTAATTACATGTTGTTATGATGTTGGTGGTGATGGTCGCTGATGAAGAGGCTGGGTGCAATTACATGTTGTTGTGATGTGGGTGGCAATGCTCGCTGATGAGGAGGCTGGCTGTAATTACATGTTGTTATGATGTGGGTGGTGATTTTCGCTCATGAGAAGGCTGGGTGTAGTTACAAATTATTATGATGTGGGTGGTGATGGTCGCTGATGAGGAGGCTGGGTGTAATTACAAGTTGTTATGATGTGGGTGGAGATGCTCTCTCATGGAGAGGCTGGTTGTAATTACATGGTGTTATGATGTTGCTGGTGATGCTCGCTGTTGAGGAGGCTGGGTGTTATTACTTGTTGTTTTGATGTGGGTGGTGATACTCGCCGATGAGGAGGCTGGGTGTAATTACATGTTGTTATATGGTGGGTGGTGATGCTCACTGAAGAGGAGGCTGGGTGTAATTACATGTTGTATGATGTGGGTGGTGATGCTCGTTGATGAGGAGGCTGGGTGTAATTACATGTTGTTATGATGTGGGTGGTGATTCTCGCTGATGAAGAGACTGGGCGTAATTACATGTTTTTATGATGTGGGTAGTGATGGTGGCTTATGAGGAGGCTGGGTGTATTTACATGTTTTTATGATATGGGTGGTGATGCTCGTTGATGAGGAGGCTGGGTGTAATTACATGTTGTTATTGTTATGATGTGGGTGGTGATGGTCACTGAAGAGGAGGCTGGGTGTATTTACATGTTGTTATGATGTGGGTGGTGATGCTCGCTGATGAGGAGGCTGGGTGTACCTACATGTTGCTATGATGTGGGTGTTGATGGTCACTGATGAGGAGGCTGGGTGTAATTACATGTTGTTAATGTGGGTGGTGATTCTCGCTGATGAGTAGGCTGGGTGTAATTACATATTTCTTTTATGTGGGTGGTGCTGGTCGCATATGATGAGGCTGGGTGTATTTACATGTTGTTATGATGTGGGTGGTGATGCTCGTTGATGAGGAGGCTGGGTGTAATTACATGTTGTTATGGTGTGGGTGGTGATGCTCGCTAATGAGGAAGCTGGGTGTATTTACAAGTTGTTATGGTGTGGGTGGTGATGGTCACTGATGAGGATGCTGGGTGTAATTACATGTTTTTAGGATGTGGGTGGTGATGGTCGCTGATGAGGAGGCTGGGTGTAATTACATTTTGTTATGATGTGGGTGGTGTTGCTCGCCGATGAGGAGGCTGGGTGTAATTACATGTTGTTATGATGTGGGTGGTGATGCTCGCTAATGAGGAAGCTGGGTGTATTTACAAGTTATTATGGTGTGGGTGGTGATGGTCACTGATGAGGAAGCTGGATGTAATTACATGTTTTTATGATGTGGGTGGTGATGGTCGCTGATGAGGAGGCTGGGTGTAATTACATGTTGTTAAGCTGTGGGCGGTGATGCTCGCAGATGAGGAGGCTGGGTGTAATTACATGTTGTTAGGATGTTGGTAGTGATGGTCGCTGATGAAGAGGCTGGGTGCAATTACATGTTGTTGTGATGTGGGTGGCGATGCTCGCTGATGAGGAGGCTGGGTGTAATTACATGTTGTTATGATGTGGGTGGTGATTTTCGCTCATGAGAAGGCTGGGTGTAGTTACAAATTATTATGATGTGGGTGGTGATGGTCGTTGATGAAGAGGCTGGGTGTAATTACATGTTTTTATGATGTGGGTGGTGATGGTCGCTTATGAGGAGGCTGGGTGTATTTACATGTTTTTATGATGGGGGTGGTGATTCTCGCTGATGAAGAGGCTGGGCGTAATTACATGTTTTTATGATGTGGGTGGTGATGCTCGTTGATGAGGAGGCTGGGTGTAATTACATGTTGTTATTGTTATGATGTGGGTGGTGATGGTCACTGAAGAGGAGGCTGGGTGTATTTACATGTTGTTATGATGTGGGTGGTGATGCTCGCTGATGAGGAGGCTGGGTGTACCTACATGTTGCTATGATGTGGGTGTTGATGGTCACTGATGAGGAGGCTGGGTGTAATTACATGTTGTTAATGTGGGTGGTGATTCTCGCTGATGAGTAGGCTGGGTGTAATTACATGTTTCTTTTATGTGGGTGGTGCTGGTCGCTTATGAGGAGGCTGGGTGTATTTACATGTTGTTATGATGTTGGTGGTGATGCTCGTTGATGAGGAGGCTGGGTGTAATTACATGTTGTTATGGTGTGGGTGGTGATGCTCGCTAATGAGGAAGCTGGGTGTATTTACAAGTTGTTATGGTGTGGGTGGTGATGGTCACTGATGAGGATGCTGGGTGTAATTACATGTTTTTAGGATGTGGGTGGTGATGGTCGCTGATGAGGAGGCTGGGTGTAATTACATTTTGTTATGATGTGGGTGGTGTTGCTCGCCGATGAGGAGGCTGGGTGTAATTACATGTTGTTATGATGTGGGTGGTGATGCTCGCTAATGAGGAAGCTGGGTGTATTTACAAGTTATTATGGTGTGGGTGGTGATGGTCACTGATGAGGAAGCTGGATGTAATTACATGTTTTTATGATGTGGGTGGTGATGGTCGCTGATGAGGAGGCTGGGTGTAATTACATGTTGTTAAGCTGTGGGCGGTGATGCTCGCAGATGAGGAGGCTGGGTGTAATTACATGTTGTTAGGATGTTGGTAGTGATGGTCGCTGATGAAGAGGCTGGGTGCAATTACATGTTGTTGTGATGTGGGTGGCGATGCTCGCTGATGAGGAGGCTGGGTGTAATTACATGTTGTTATGATGTGGGTGGTGATTTTCGCTCATGAGAAGGCTGGGTGTAGTTACAAATTATTATGATGTGGGTGGTGATGGTCGTTGATGAGGAGGCTGGGTGTAATTACATGTTTTTATGATGTGGGTGGTGATGGTCGCTTATGAGGAGGCTGGGTGTATTTACATGTTTTTATGATGGGGGTGGTGATTCTCGCTGATGAAGAGGCTGGGCGTAATTACATGTTTTTATGATGTGGGTGGTGATGCTCGTTGATGAGGAGGCTGGGTGTAATTACATGTTGTTATTGTTATGATGTCGGTGGTGATGGTCGCTGATGAGGAGGCTCGGTGTAATTACATGTTGTTTTGATGTGGGTGGTGATGCTCACTGATGAGGAGGCTGGGTGTATTTACAAGTTGTTACGATGTGGGTGGTGATGGTCACTGATGAGGAGGCTGGGTGTAATTACATGTTGTTATGATGTGGGTGGTGATTCTCGCTTATGAGGGCGCTGGGTGTAATTACATGTTTTTATGATGTGGGTGGTGATGGTCGCTGATGAGGACACTGGGTGTAATTACATGTTGTTATGATGTGGGTGTTGATGGTCACTGATGAGGAGGCTGGGTGTAAGTATATGTTGTTATGATGTGGGTGGTGATTCTCGCTGATGAGTAGGCTGGGTGTAATTACATGTTTTTATGATGTGGGTGGTGCTGGTCGCTTATGAGGAGGCTGTGTGTATTTACATGTTGTTATGATGTGGGTGGTGATGCTCGTTGATGAGGAGGCTGGGTGTAATTACATGTTGTGATGATGTGTATGGTGATGGTCGCTGATGGGGAGGCTGGGTGTATTTACATGTTGTTATGATGTGGGTGGTGATGGTCACTGAAGAGGAGACTGGATGTAATTACATGTTGTTATGATGTATGTAGTGATGCTCGCTGATGGGAAGGCTGGGTGTAATTACATGTTGTTTTGATGTGGGTGGTGATGCTCGCTGATGAGGAGGCTGGGTGTATTTACAAGTTGTTACGATGTGGGTGGTGATGGTCACTGATGAGGAGGCTGGGTGTAATTACATGTTGTTATGATGTGGGTGGTGATTCTCGCTGATGAGGACGCTGGGTGTAATTACATGTTTTTATGATGTGGGTGGTGATGGTCGCTGATGAGGAGACTGGGTGTATTTACATGTTGTTATGATGTGGGTGGTGATAGTCACTGATGAGGAGGCTGGATGTAATTACATGTTTTTATGATGTCGGTGGTGATGGTCGCTGAAGAGGAGGCTGGGTGTAATTACATGTTGTTAAGCTGTGGGTGGTGATGCTCGCAGATGAGGAGGCTGGGTGTAATTACATGTTGTTATGATGTTGGTGGTGATGGTCGCTGATGAAGAGGCTGGGTGCAATTACATGTTGTTGTGATGTGGGTGGCGATGCTCGCTGATGAGGAGGCTGGGTGTAATTACATGTTGTTATGATGTGGGTGGTGATTTTCGCTCATGAGAAGGCTGGGTGTAGTTACAAATTATTATGATGTGGGTGGTGATGGTCGCTGATGAGGAGGCTGGGTGTAATTACAAGTTGTTATGATGTGGGTGGAGATGCTCTCTCATGGAGAGGCTGGTTGTAATTACATGGTGTTATGATGTTGCTGGTGATGCTCGCTGTTGAGGAGGCTGGGTGTTATTACTTGTTGTTTTGATGTGGGTGGTGATACTCGCCGATGAGGAGGCTGGGTGTAATTACATGTTGTTATATGGTGGGTGGTGATGCTCACTGAAGAGGAAGCTGGGTGTAATTACATGTTGTATGATGTGGGTGGTGATGCTCGTTGATGAGGAGGCTGGGTGTAATTACATGTTGTTATGATGTGGGTGATGATTCTCGCTGATGAAGAGGCTGGGCGTAATTACATGTTTTTATGATGTGGGTGGTGATGGTGGCTTATGAGGAGGCTGGGTGTATTTACATGTTTTTATGATATGGGTGGTGATGGTCGCTGATGAGGACACTGGGTGTAATTACATGTTGTTATGATGTGGGTGTTGATTCTCGCTGATGAGTAGGCTGGGTGTAATTACATGTTTTTATGATGTGGGTGGTGCTGGTCGCTTATGAGGAGGCTGTGTGTATTTACATGTTGTTATGATGTGGGTGGTGATGCTCGTTGATGAGGAGGCTGGGTGTAATTACATGTTGTTTTGATGTGGGTGGTGATGCTCGCTGATGAGGAGGCTGGGTGTATTTACAAGTTGTTACGATGTGGGTGGTGATGGTCACTGATGAGGAGGCTGGGTGTAATTACATGTTTTTATGATGTGGGTGGTGATTCTCGCTGATGAGGACGCTGGGTGTAATTACATGTTTTTATGATGTGGGTGGTGATGGTCGCTGATGAGGAGGCTGGGTGTATTTACATGTTGTTATGATGTGGGTGGTGATAGTCACTGATGAGGAGGCTGGATGTAATTACATGTTTTTATGATGTCGGTGGTGATGGTCGCTGATGAGGAGGCTGGGTGTAATTACATGTTGTTATGATGTTGGTGGTGATGGTCGCTGATGAAGAGGCTGGGTGCAATTACATGTTGTTGTGATGTGGGTGGCGATGCTCGCTGATGAGGAGGCTGGGTGTAATTACATGTTGTTATGATGTGGGTGGTGATTTTCGCTCATGAGAAGGCTGGGTGTAGTTACAAATTATTATGATGTGGGTGGTGATGGTCGCTGATGAGGAGGCTGGGTGTAATTACAAGTTGTTATGATGTGGGTGGAGATGCTCTCTCATGGAGAGGCTGGTTGTAATTACATGGTGTTATGATGTTGCTGGTGATGCTCGCTGTTGAGGAGGCTGGGTGTTATTACTTGTTGTTTTGATGTGGGTGGTGATACTCGCCGATGAGGAGGCTGGGTGTAATTACATGTTGTTATATGGTGGGTGGTGATGCTCACTGAAGAGGAGGCTGGGTGTAATTACATGTTGTATGATGTGGGTGGTGATGCTCGTTGATGAGGAGGCTGGGTGTAATTACATGTTGTTATGATGTGTGTGGTGATTCTCGCCGATGAAGAGGCTGGGCGTAATTACATGTTTTTATGATGTGGGTGGTGATGGTCGCTGATGAGGACACTGGGTGTAATTACATGTTGTTATGATGTGTGTGTTGATGGTCACTGATGAGGAGGCTGGGTGTAAGTATATGTTGTTATGATGTGGGTGGTGATTCTCGCTGATGAGTAGGCTGGGTGTAATTACATGTTTTTATGATGTGGGTGGTGCTGGTCGCTTATGAGGAGGCTGTGTGTATTTACATGTTGTTATGATGTGGGTGGTGATGCTCGTTGATGAGGAGGCTGGGTGTAATTACATGTTGTGATGATGTGTATGGTGATGGTCGCTGATGGGGAGGCTGGTGTATTTACATGTTGTTATGATGTGGGTGGTGATGGTCACTGAAGAGGAGACTGGATGTAATTACATGTTGTTATGATGTATGTAGTGATGCTCGCTGATGGGAAGGCTGGGTGTAATTACATGTTGTTTTGATGTGGGTGGTGATGCTCGCTGATGAGGAGGCTGGGTGTATTTACAAGTTGTTACGATGTGGGTGGTGATGGTCACTGATGAGGAGGCTGGGTGTAATTACATGTTGTTATGATGTGGGTGGTGATTTTCGCTGATGAGGACGCTGGGTGTAATTACATGTTTTTATGATGTGGGTGGTGATGGTCGCTGATGAGGAGGCTGGGTGTATTCACATGTTGTTATGATGTGGGTGGTGATAGTCACTGATGAGGAGGCTGGATGTAATTACATGTTTTTATGATGTCGGTGGTGATGGTCGCTGATGAGGAGGCTGGGTGTAATTACATGTTGTTAAGCTGTGGGTGGTGATGCTCGCAGATGAGGAGGCTGGGTGTAATTACATGTTGTTATGATGTTGGTGGTGATGGTCGCTGATGAAGAGGCTGGGTGCAATTACATGTTGTTGTGATGTGGGTGGCGATGCTCGCTGATGAGGAGGCTCGGTGTAATTACATGTTGTTATGATGTGGGTGGTGATTTTCGCTCATGAGAAGGCTGGGTGTAGTTACAAATTATTATGATGTGGGTGGTGATGGTCGCTGATGAGGAGGCTGGGTGTAATTACAAGTTGTTATGATGTGGGTGGAGATGCTCTCTCATGGAGAGGCTGGTTGTAATTACATGGTGTTATGATGTTGCTGGTGATGCTCGCTGTTGAGGAGGCTGGGTGTTATTACTTGTTGTTTTGATGTGGGTGGTGATACTCGCCGATGAGGAGGCTGGGTGTAATTACATGTTGTTATATGGTGGGTGGTGATGCTCACTGAAGAGGAGGCTGGGTGTAATTACATGTTGTATGATGTGGGTGGTGATGCTCGTTGATGAGGAGGCTGGGTGTAATTACATGTTGTTATGATGTGGGTGGTGATTCTCGCTGATGAAGAGGCTGGGCGTAATTACATGTTTTTATGATGTGGGTGGTGATGGTGGCTTATGAGGAGGCTGGGTGTATTTACATGTTTTTATGATATGGGTGGTGATGCTCGTTGATGAGGAGGCTGGGTGTAATTACATGTTGTTATTGTTATGATGTGGGTGGTGATGGTCACTGAAGAGGAGGCTGGGTGTATTTACATGTTGTTATGATGTGGGTGGTGATGCTCGCTGATGAGGAGGCTGGGTGTAACTACATGTTGCAATGATGTGGGTGTTGATGGTCACTGATGAGGAGGCTGGGTGTAATTACATGTTTCTTTTATGTGGGTGATGCTGGTCGCTTATGAGGAGGCTGGGTGTATTTACATGTTGTTATGATGTGGGTGGTGATGCTCGTTGATGAGGAGGCTGGGTGTAATTATATGTTGTTATGATGTGGGTGGTGATGGTCACTGAAGAGGAGGCTGGGTGTATTTACATGTTGTTATGATGTGGGTGGTGATGCTCGCTGATGAGAAGGCTGGGTGTAATTACATGTTGCTATGAGGTGGGTGTTGATGGTCACTGATAAGGAGGCTGGGTGTAATTATATGTTGTTATGATTTGGGTGGTGATGCTCGCTGATGAGGAGGCTGGGTGTAATTACATGTTGTTATGATGTGGGTGGTGATGCTCGTTGATGAGGAGGCTGGGTGTAATTACATGTTGTGATGATGTGTGTGGTGATGGTCGCTGATGAGGAGGCTGGGTGTATTTACATGTTGTTATGATGTGGGTGGTGATGGTCACTGCAGAGGAGACTGGGTTTAATTACATGTTGTTATGATGTGGGTAGTGATGCTCGCTGATGGGACGGCTGGGTGTAATTACGTGCTGTTTTGATGTGTGTGGTGATGCTCGCTGATGAGGAGGCTGGGTGTATTTACAAGTTATTACGATGTGGGTGGTGATGGTCACTGATGAGGAGGCTGGGTGTAATTAAATGTTGTTATGATGTGGGTGGTGATGGTCGCTGATGAGGAGGCTGGGTGTATTTACATGTTGTTATGATGTTACTGGTGATGCTCGCTGTTGAGGAGGCTGGGTGTTATTACTTGTTGTTTTGATGTGGGTGGGTATACTCGCCGATGAGCAGGCTGGGTGTAATTACATGTTGTTATGTGGTGGGTGGTGATGCTCACTGAAGAGGAGGCTGTGTGTAATTACATGTTGGTATGATGTGGGTGGTGATGGTCACTGATGAGGAGGCTCGGTGTAATTACATGTTGTTATTGGTATGATGTGGGTGGTGATGGTCACTGAAGATGAGGCTGGGTGTATTTACATGTTGCTATGATGTGGGTGTTGATGGTCGCTGATGAAGAGGCTGGGTGCAATTACATGTTGTTGTGATGTGGGTGGCGATGCTCGCTGATGAGGAGGCTGGGTGTAATTACATGTTGTTATGATGTGGGTGGTGATTTTCGCTCATGAGAAGGCTGGGTGTAGTTACAAATTATTATGATGTGGGTGGTGATGGTCGTTGATGAGGAGGCTGGGTGTAATTACATGTTTTTATGATGTGGGTGGTGATGGTCGCTTATGAGGAGGCTGGGTGTATTTACATGTTTTTATGATGGGGGTGGTGATTCTCGCTGATGAAGAGGCTGGGCGTAATTACATGTTTTTATGATGTGGGTGGTGATGCTCGTTGATGAGGAGGCTGGGTGTAATTACATGTTGTTATTGTTATGATGTCGGTGGTGATGGTCGCTGATGAGGAGGCTCGGTGTAATTACATGTTGTTTTGATGTGTGTGGTGATGCTCACTGATGAGGAGGCTGGGTGTATTTACAAGTTGTTACGATGTGGGTGGTGATGGTCACTGATGAGGAGGCTGGGTGTAATTACATGTTGTTATGATGTGGGTGGTGATTCTCGCTTATGAGGGCGCTGGGTGTAATTACATGTTTTTATGATGTGGGTGGTGATGGTCGCTGATGAGGACACTGGGTGTAATTACATGTTGTTATGATGTGGGTGTTGATGGTCACTGATGAGGAGGCTGGGTGTAAGTATATGTTGTTATGATGTGGGTGGTGATTCTCGCTGATGAGTAGGCTGGGTGTAATTACATGTTTTTATGATGTGGGTGGTGCTGGTCGCTTATGAGGAGGCTGTGTGTATTTACATGTTGTTATGATGTGGGTGGTGATGCTCGTTGATGAGGAGGCTGGGTGTAATTACATGTTGTGATGATGTGTATGGTGATGGTCGCTGATGGGGAGGCTGGGTGTATTTACATGTTGTTATGATGTGGGTGGTGATGGTCACTGAAGAGGAGACTGGATGTAATTACATGTTGTTATGATGTATGTAGTGATGCTCGCTGATGGGAAGGCTGGGTGTAATTACATGTTGTTTTGATGTGGGTGGTGATGCTCGCTGATGAGGAGGCTGGGTGTATTTACAAGTTGTTACGATGTGGGTGGTGATGGTCACTGATGAGGAGGCTGGGTGTAATTACATGTTGTTATGATGTGGGTGGTGATTCTCGCTGATGAGGACGCTGGGTGTAATTACATGTTTTTATGATGTGGGTGGTGATGGTCGCTGATGAGGAGACTGGGTGTATTTACATGTTGTTATGATGTGGGTGGTGATAGTCACTGATGAGGAGGCTGGATGTAATTACATGTTTTTATGATGTCGGTGGTGATGGTCGCTGATGAGGAGGCTGGGTGTAATTACATGTTGTTAAGCTGTGGGTGGTGATGCTCGCAGATGAGGAGGCTGGGTGTAATTACATGTTGTTATGATGTTGGTGGTGATGGTCGCTGATGAAGAGGCTGGGTGCAATTACATGTTGTTGTGATGTGGGTGGCGATGCTCGCTGATGAGGAGGCTGGGTGTAATTACATGTTGTTATGATGTGGGTGGTGATTTTCGCTCATGAGAAGGCTGGGTGTAGTTACAAATTATTATGATGTGGGTGGTGATGGTCGCTGATGAGGAGGCTGGGTGTAATTACAAGTTGTTATGATGTGGGTGGAGATGCTCTCTCATGGAGAGGCTGGTTGTAATTACATGGTGTTATGATGTTGCTGGTGATGCTCGCTGTTGAGGAGGCTGGGTGTTATTACTTGTTGTTTTGATGTGGGTGGTGATACTCGCCGATGAGGAGGCTGGGTGTAATTACATGTTGTTATATGGTGGGTGGTGATGCTCACTGAAGAGGAAGCTGGGTGTAATTACATGTTGTATGATGTGGGTGGTGATGCTCGTTGATGAGGAGGCTGGGTGTAATTACATGTTGTTATGATGTGGGTGATGATTCTCGCTGATGAAGAGGCTGGGCGTAATTACATGTTTTTATGATGTGGGTGGTGATGGTGGCTTATGAGGAGGCTGGGTGTATTTACATGTTTTTATGATATGGGTGGTGATGGTCGCTGATGAGGACACTGGGTATAATTACATGTTGTTATGATGTGGGTGTTGATTCTCGCTGATGAGTAGGCTGGGTGTAATTACATGTTTTTATGATGTGGGTGGTGCTGGTCGCTTATGAGGAGGCTGTGTGTATTTACATGTTGTTATGATGTGGGTGGTGATGCTCGTTGATGAGGAGGCTGGGTGTAATTACATGTTGTTTTTATGTGGGTGGTGATGCTCGCTGATGAGGAGGCTGGGTGTATTTACAAGTTGTTACGATGTGGGTGGTGATGGTCACTGATGAGGAGGCTGGGTGTAATTACATGTTGTTATGATGTGGGTGGTGATTCTCGCTGATGAGGACGCTGGGTGTAATTACATGTTTTTATGATGTGGGTGGTGATGGTCGCTGATGAGGAGGCTGGGTGTATTTACATGTTGTTATGATGTGGGTGGTGATAGTCACTGATGAGGAGGCTGGATGTAATTACATGTTTTTATGATGTCGGTGGTGATGGTCGCTGATGAGGAGGCTGGGTGTAATTACATGTTGTTATGATGTTGGTGGTGATGGTCGCTGATGAAGAGGCTGGGTGCAATTACATGTTGTTGTGATGTGGGTGGCGATGCTCGCTGATGAGGAGGCTGGGTGTAATTACATGTTGTTATGATGTGGGTGGTGATTTTCGCTCATGAGAAGGCTGGGTGTAGTTACAAATTATTATGATGTGGGTGGTGATGGTCGCTGATGAGGAGGCTGGGTGTAATTACAAGTTGTTATGATGTGGGTGGAGATGCTCTCTCATGGAGAGGCTGGTTGTAATTACATGGTGTTATGATGTTGCTGGTGATGCTCGCTGTTGAGGAGGCTGGGTGTTATTACTTGTTGTTTTGATGTGGGTGGTGATACTCGCCGATGAGGAGGCTGGGTGTAATTACATGTTGTTATATGGTGGGTGGTGATGCTCACTGAAGAGGAGGCTGGGTGTAATTACATGTTGTATGATGTGGGTGGTGATGCTCGTTGATGAGGAGGCTGGGTGTAATTACATGTTGTTATGATGTGTGTGGTGATTCTCGCTGATGAAGAGGCTGGGCGTAATTACATGTTTTTATGATGTGGGTGGTGATGGTGGCTTATGAGGAGGCTGGGTGTATTTACATGTTTTTATGATATGGGTGGTGATGGTCGCTGATGAGGACACTGGGTGTAATTACATGTTGTTATGATGTGTGTGTTGATGGTCACTGATGAGGAGGCTGGGTGTAAGTATATGTTGTTATGATGTGGGTGGTGATTCTCGCTGATGAGTAGGCTGGGTGTAATTACATGTTTTTATGATGTGGGTGGTGCTGGTCGCTTATGAGGAGGCTGTGTGTATTTACATCTTGTTATGATGTGGGTGGTGATGCTCGTTGATGAGGAGGCTGGGTGTAATTACATGTTGTGATGATGTGTATGGTGATGGTCGCTGATGGGGAGGCTGGTGTATTTACATGTTGTTATGATGTGGGTGGTGATGGTCACTGAAGAGGAGACTGGATGTAATTACATGTTTTTATGATGTCGGTGGTGATGGTCGCTGATGAGGAGGCTGGGTGTAATTACATGTTGTTATGATGTTGGTGGTGATGGTCGCTGATGAAGAGGCTGGGTGCAATTACATGTTGTTGTGATGTGGGTGGCGATGCTCGCTGATGAGGAGGCTCGGTGTAATTACATGTTGTTATGATGTGGGTGGTGATTTTCGCTCATGAGAAGGCTGGGTGTAGTTACAAATTATTATGATGTGGGTGGTGATGGTCGCTGATGAGGAGGCTGGGTGTAATTACAAGTTGTTATGATGTGGGTGGAGATGCTCTCTCATGGAGAGGTTGGTTGTAATTACATGGTGTTATGATGTTGCTGGTGATGCTCGCTGTTGAGGAGGCTGGGTGTTATTACTTGTTGTTTTGATGTGGGTGGTGATACTCGCCGATGAGGAGGCTGGGTGTAATTACATGTTGTTATATGGTGGGTGGTGATGCTCACTGAAGAGGAGGCTGGGTGTAATTACATGTTGTATGATGTGGGTGGTGATGCTCGTTGATGAGGAGGCTGGGTGTAATTACATGTTATTATGATGTGGGTGGTGATTCTCGCTGATGAAGAGGCTGGGCGTAATTACATGTTTTTATGATGTGGGTGGTGATGGTGGCTTATGAGGAGGCTGGGTGTATTTACATGTTTTTATGATATGGGTGGTGATGCTCGTTGATGAGGAGGCTGGGTGTAATTACATGTTGTTATTGTTATGATGTGGGTGGTGATGGTCACTGAAGAGGAGGCTGGGTGTATTTACATGTTGTTATGATGTGGGTGGTGATGCTCGCTGATGAGGAGGCTGGGTGTAACTACATGTTGCAATGATGTGGGTGTTGATGGTCACTGATGAGGAGGCTGGGTGTAATTACATGTTTCTTTTATGTGGGTGATGCTGGTCGCTTATGAGGAGGCTGGGTGTATTTACATGTTGTTATGATGTGGGTGGTGATGCTCGTTGATGAGGAGGCTGGGTGTAATTATATGTTGTTATGATGTGGGTGGTGATGGTCACTGAAGAGGAGGCTGGGTGTATTTACATGTTGTTATGATGTGGGTGGTGATGCTCGCTGATGAGAAGGCTGGGTGTAATTACATGTTGCTATGAGGTGGGTGTTGATGGTCACTGATAAGGAGGCTGGGTGTAATTATATGTTGTTATGATTTGGGTGGTGATGCTCGCTGATGAGGAGGCTGGGTGTAATTACATGTTGTTATGATGTGGGTGGTGATGCTCGTTGATGAGGAGGCTGGGTGTAATTACATGTTGTGATGATGTGTGTGGTGATGGTCGCTGATGAGGAGGCTGGGTGTATTTACATGTTGTTATGATGTGGGTGGTGATGGTCACTGCAGAGGAGACTGGGTTTAATTACATGTTGTTATGATGTGGGTAGTGATGCTCGCTGATGGGACGGCTGGGTGTAATTACGTGCTGTTTTGATGTGTGTGGTGATGCTCGCTGATGAGGAGGCTGGGTGTATTTACAAGTTATTACGATGTGGGTGGTGATGGTCACTGATGAGGAGGCTGGGTGTAATTAAATGTTGTTATGATGTGGGTGGTGATGGTCGCTGATGAGGAGGCTGGGTGTATTTACATGTTGTTATGATGTTACTGGTGATGCTCGCTGTTGAGGAGGCTGGGTGTTATTACTTGTTGTTTTGATGTGGGTGGGTATACTCGCCGATGAGCAGGCTGGGTGTAATTACATGTTGTTATGTGGTGGGTGGTGATGCTCACTGAAGAGGAGGCTGTGTGTAATTACATGTTGTTATGATGTGGGTGGTGATGGTCACTGATGAGGAGGCTGGGTGTAATTACATGTTGTTATTGTTATGATGTGGGTGGTGATGCTCACTGAAGATGAGGCTGGGTGTATTTACATGTTGCTATGATGTGGGTGTTGATGGTCACTGATGAGGAGGCTGGGTGTAATTACATGTTGTTATGATGTGGGTGGTGATTCTCGCTGATGAGTAGGCTGGGTGTAATTCCAAGTTTTTATGATGTGGGTGGTGCTGGTCGCTTATGAGGAGGCTGGGTGTATTTACATGTTGTTATGATGTGGGTGGTGATGCTCGTTGATGAGGAGGCTGGGTGTAATTACATGTTGTTATGATGTGGGTGTTGATGGTCACTGATGAGGAGGCTGGGTGTAAGTATATGTTGTTATGATGTGGGTGGTGATTCTCGCTGATGAGTAGGCTGGGTGTAATTACATGTTTTTATGATGTGGGTGTGGTGCTGGTCGCTTATGAGGAGGCTGGGTGTATTTACATGTTGTTATGATGTGGGTGGTGATGCTCGTTGATGAGGAGGCTGGGTGTAATTACATGTTGTGATGATGTGTGTGGTGATGGTCGCTGATGGGGAGGCTGGGTGTATTTACATGTTGTTATGATGTGGGTGGTGATGGTCACTGAAGAGGAGACTGGATGTAATTACATGTTGTTATGATGTGGGTAGTGATGCTCGCTGATGGGAAGGCTGGGTGTAATTACATGTTGTTTTGCTGTGGGTGGTGATGCTCGCTGATGAGGAGGCTGGGTGTATTTACAAGTTGTTACGATGTGGGTGGTGATGGTCACTGATGAGGAGGCTGGGTGTACTTACATGTTGGTATGATGTGGGTGGTGATTCTCGCTGATGAGGACGCTGGGTGTAATTACATGTTTTTATGATGTGGGTGGTGATGGTCGCTGATGAGGAGCTGGGTGTATTTACATGTTGTTATGATGTTGGTGGTGATGGTCGCTGATGAGGAGGCTGGCCGTAATTACAAGTTGTTATGATGTGGGTGGTGATGCTCGCCGATGAGAGGCTGGGTGTAATTACATGTTGTTATGTGGTGGGTGGTGATGCTCACTGAAGAGGAGGCTGGGTGTAATTACATGTTGTTATGATGTGGGTCGTGATGCTCGCAGATGAGGGGGCTGGGTGTAATTACATGTTGTATGATGTGGGTGGTGATGCTCGTTGATGAGGAGGCTGGGTGTAATTACTTGTTGTTATGATGTGGGTGGTGATTCTCGCTGATGAAGAGGCTGGGCGTAATTACATGTTTTTATGATGTGGGTGGTGATGGTCACTGATGAGGAGGCTGGGTGTAATTACATGTTGTTATTGTTATGATGTGGGTGGTGATGGTCACTGAAGATGAGGCTGGGTGTATTTACATGTTGTTATGATGTCGGTGGTGATGCTCGCTGATGAGGAGGCTGGGTGTAATTACATGTTGCTATGATGTGGGTGTTGATGGTCACTGATGAGTAGGCTGGGTGTAATTACATGTTGTTATGATGTGGGTGGTGATTCTCGCTGATGAGTAGGCTGGGTGTAATTCCAAGTTTTTATGATGTGGGTGGTGCTGGTCGCTTATGAGGAGTCTGGGTGTATTTACATGTTGTTATGATGTGGGTGGTGATGCTCGTTGATGAGGAGGCTGGGTGTAATTACATGTTGTTATGATGTGGGTGTTGATGGTCACTGATGAGGAGGCTGGGTGTAAGTATATGTTGTTATGATGTGGGTGGTGATTCTCGCTGATGAGTAGGCTGGGTGTAATTACATGTTTTTATGATGTGGGTGGTGCTGGTCGCTTATGAGGAGGCTGGGTGTATTTACATGTTGTTATGATGTGGGTGGTGATGCTCGCTGATGAGAAGGCTGGGTGTAATTACATGTTGCTATGAGGTGGGTGTTGATGGTCACTGATAGGGAGGCTGGGTGTAATTATATGTTGTTATGATGTGGGTGGTGATTCTCGCTGATGAGTAGGCTGGGTGTAATTACATGTTTTTATGATGTGTGTGGTGATGGTCGCTGATGAGGAGGCTGGGTGTAATTACATGTTGTTATGATGTGGGTAGTGCTGCTCGCTGATGGGAAGGCTGGTTGTAATTACATGTTGTTATGATGTGGGTGGGGTGGTCAGTGATGGGGAGGCTGGGTGTAATTACATGTTTTTATGATGTGTGTGGTGATGGTCGCTGATGAGGAGGCTGGGTGTAATTACATGTTGTTATGATGTGGGTGGTGATGGTCACTGAAGAGGAGGCTGGGTGTATTTACATGTTGTTATGATGTGGGTGTTGATGGTCACTGATGAGGAGGCTGGCTGTAATTATATGTTGTTATGATGTGGGTGGTGTTTCTCGCTGATGAGTAGGCTGGGTGTAATTACATGTTTTTATGATGTGGGTGGTGCTGGTCGCTTATGAGGAGGCTGGGTGTATTTACATGTTGTTATGATGTGGGTGGTGATGCTCGTTGATGAGGAGGCTGGGTGTAATTACAAGTTGTGATGATGTGTGTAGGGATGGTCACTGATGAGGAGGCTGGGTGTATTTACATGTTGTTGTGATGTGGGTGGTGATGGTCACTGAAGAGGAGACTGGGTGTAATTACATGTTGTTATGATGTGGGTAGTGATGCTCGCTGATGGGAAGGCTCGGTGTAATTACATGTTGTTATGATGTGGGTGGTGATGCTCGCCGATGAGGAGGCTGGGTGGATTCACAAGTTGTTACGATGTGGGTGTTGATGGTCGCGGATGAGAAGGCTGGGTGTAATTACATGTTGTTATGATGTGGGTGGTGATTCTCGCTGATGAGGAGGCTGGGTGTAATTACATGTTTTCATGATGTTGGTGGTGATGGTCGCTGAGGAGGAGGAGGTTGGTTGTATTTACATGTTGTTATGATGTGTGTGGTGATGCTCGTTGATGAGGAGGCTGGGTGTATTTACAAGTTGTTACGATGTGGGTGTTGATGGTCACTGATAAGGAGGCTGGGTGTAATTACATGTTGTTATGATGTGGGTGGTGATTCTCGCTGATGAGGAGGCTGGGTGTAATTACATGTTTTTATGATGTGCGTGGTGATGGTCGCTGATGAGGAGGCTGGGTGTATTTACATGTTGTTATGATGTGGGTGGTGATGCTCGTTGATGAGGAGGCTCGGTGTAATTACATGTTGTTATGATGTGGGTGGTGATGCTCGTTAATGAGGAGGCTGGGTGTATTTACAAGTTGTTACGATGTGGGTGTTGATGGTCACTGATAAGGAGGCTGGGTGTAATTACATGTTGTTATGATGTGGGTGGTGATTCTCGCTGATGAGGAGGCTGGGTGTAATTACATGTTTTTATGATGTGCGTGGTGATGGTCGCTGATGAGGAGGCTGGGTGTATTTACATGTTGTTATGATGTGGGTGGTGATGCTCGTTGATGAGGAGGCTGGGTGTAATTACATGTTGCTATGATGTGGGTGGTGATGGTCACTGAAGAGGAGGGTGCGTGTATTTACATTGTTATGATGTGGTTGGTGATGCTCGCTGAAGAGGAGGCTGGGTGTACTTACATGTTGGTATGATGTGGGTGTTGATGGTCACCGATGAGGAGGCTGGGTGTAATTAAATGTTGTTATGATGTGGGTGGTGATGCTCGTTGATGAGGAGGCTGGGTGTAATTACATGTTGTTATGATGTGGGTGGTGATGGTCACTGAAGATGAGGCTGGGGTTAATTAAATGTTGTTATGATGTGGGTAGTGATGCTCACTGATGACAAGGCTGGGTGTAATTACATATAGTAATGATGTGGGTGGTGATGCTCGCTGATGAGGAGGCTGGGTGTAATTACATGTTTTTAGGATGTGGGTGCTGATGGTCGCTGATGAGGAGGCTGGGTGTAATTACATGTTGTTATGATGTGGGTGGTGATGCTCACTGAAGAGGAGGCTGGGTGTAATGACATGTTGTTATGATGTGGGTCGTGATGCTCGCAGATGAGGGGGCTGTGTGTAATTACATTTTGTATGATGTGGGTGTTGATGGTCACTGATGAGGAGGCTGGGTGTAATTACATGTTGTCATGATGTGGGTGATGATTCGCGCTGATGAGGAGGCTGTGTGTAATTACATATTGGTATGATGTGGGTGTTGATGGTCACCGATGAGGAGGCTGGGTGTAATTAAATGTTGTTATGATGTGGGTGGTGATGGTCGCTGATGAGGAGGCTGGGTGTAATGACATGTTGGTATGATGTGGGTGTTGATGGTCACCGATGAGGAGGCTGGGTGTAATTAAATGTTGTTATGATGTGGGTGGTGATGCTCGTTGATGAGGAGGCTGGGTGTAATTACATGTTGTTATGATGTGGGTGGTGATGGTCACTAAAGATGAGGCTGGGGTTAATTAAATGTTGTTATGATGTGTGTAGTGATGCTCGCTGATGACAAGGCTGGGTGTAATTACATATAGTTATGATGTGGGTGGTGATGCTCGCTGATGAGGAGGCTGGGTGTAATTACATATTTTTATGATGCGGGTGATGATGCTCGCGGATGAGGAGGCTGGGTGTAATTACATGTTTTTATGATGTGGGTGGTGATGCTCGCGGATGAGGAGGCTGGGTGTAATTACATGTTCTTATGATGTGGGTGGTGATGCTCGCGGATGAGGAGGCTGGGTGTATTTACATGTTAGTATGATATGGGTGGTGATGCTCGCTCATGAAGAGGCTGGCTGTAATTACATGGTGTTATAATGTTGCTGGTGATGCTTGCTGTTGAGGAGGCTGGGTGTTATTATATGTTGTTTTGATGTGGGTCGTGATGCTCGCAGATGAGGGGGCTGGGTGTAATTACATGTTGTATGATGTGGGTGGTGATGCTCGTTGATGAGGAGGCTGGGTGTAATTACATGTTGTTATGATGTGGGTGGTGATTCTCGCTGATGAGGAGGCTGGGTATAATTACATGTTTTTATGATGTGGGTGGTGATGGTCACTGAAGAGGAGGCCGGGTGTATTTACATGTTAGTATGATATGGGTGGTGATGCTCGTTGATGAGGAGGCTGGGTGTAATTACATGTTATTATGATGTGGGTGTTGATGGTCACTGATGAGGAGGCTGGGTGTAATTACATGTTGTCATGATGTGGGTGATGATTCGCGCTGATGAGGAGGCTGTGTGTAATTACATATTGGTATGATGTGGGTGTTGATGGTCACCGATGAGGAGGCTGGGTGTAATTAAATGTTGTTATGATGTGGGTGGTGATGGTCGCTGATGAGGAGGCTGGGTGTAATGACATGTTGGTATGATGTGGGTGTTGATGGTCACCGATGAGGAGGCTGGGTGTAATTAAATGTTGTTATGATGTGGGTGGTGATGCTCGTTGATGAGGAGGCTGGGTGTAATTACATGTTGTTATGATGTGGGTGGTGATGGTCACTAAAGATGAGGCTGGGGTTAATTAAATGTTGTTATGATGTGTGTAGTGATGCTCGCTGATGACAAGGCTGGGTGTAATTACATATAGTTATGATGTGGGTGGTGATGCTCGCTGATGAGGAGGCTGGGTGTAATTACATATTTTTATGATGCGGGTGATGATGCTCGCGGATGAGGAGGCTGGGTGTAATTACATGTTCTTATGATGTGGGTGGTGATGCTCGCGGATGAGGAGGCTGGGTGTAATTACATGTTCTTATGATGTGGGTGGTGATGCTCGCGGATGAGGAGGCTGGGTGTATTTACATGTTAGTATGATATGGGTGGTGATGCTCGCTCATGAAGAGGCTGGCTGTAATTACATGGTGTTATAATGTTGCTGGTGATGCTTGCTGTTGAGGAGGCTGGGTGTTATTATATGTTGTTTTGATGTGGGTCGTGATGCTCGCAGATGAGGGGGCTGGGTGTAATTACATGTTGTATGATGTGGGTGGTGATGCTCGTTGATGAGGAGGCTGGGTGTAATTACATGTTGTTATGATGTGGGTGGTGATTCTCGCTGATGAGGAGGCTGGGTATAATTACATGTTTTTATGATGTGGGTGGTGATGGTCACTGAAGAGGAGGCCGGGTGAATTTACATGTTAGTATGATATGGGTGGTGATGCTCGTTGATGAGGAGGCTGGGTGTAATTACATGTTATTATGATGTGGGTGGTGATGGTCACTGAAGAGGAGGCTGGGTGTATTTATATGTTGTTATGATGTGAGTGGTGATGCTCGTTGATGAGGAGGCTGGGTGTAATTAAATGTTGTTATGATGTGGGTGGTGATGGTCACTGAAGAGGAGGCTGGTTGTATTTACATGTTGTTATGATGTGGGGGTGATGCTCGCTGATGAGGAGGTTGGGTGTAATTACAAGTTGGGATGATATGGGTGTTGATGGTCACTGATGAGGAGGCTGGGTGTAATTACATGTTTTTATGATGTGGGTGGTGATGGTCACTGAAGAGGAGACTGGATGTAATTACATGTTGTTATGATGTGGGTATTCACAAGTTGTTACGATGTCGGTGTTGATGGTCGCTGATGAGGAGGCTGGGTGTAATTACATGTTTTTATGATGTTGGTGGTGATGGTCGCTGATGAGGAGGGTGGTTGTATTTACATGTTGTTATGATGTATGTGGTGATGCTCGTTGATGAGGAGATGGGTGTAATTACATGCTGTTTTGATGTGGGTGGTGATGGTCATTGAAGAGGAGGCTGGGTGTATTTATATATTGTTATGATGTGACTTGTGATGCTCGCTGATGAGGAGGCTGGGTGTATCTACATGTTGGTATGATGTGGGTGTTGATGGTCACCAATGAGGAGGGTGGGTGTAATTAAATGTTGTTATGATGTGCGTAGTGATGCTCGCTGAAGAGGAGAGTGGGTGTATTCACATATTGTTATGATGTGGGTGGTGATGCTCGCTGATGAGGAGGCTGGGTTTAGTTACATGTTGGTATGGTGTGGGTGTTGATGGTCACTGATGAGGAGGCTGGCTGTAATTACATGTTCTTATGATGTGGGTGGTGATGGTCGCTGATGAGGAGGCTGTGTGTATTTACCTGTTGTTATGATGTGGGTGGTGATACTCGCTGATGAGGAGGCTGGATGTAATTACATGTTGTTATGATGTGGGTAGTGATGCTCGCTTATGAGGAGGCTGGGTGTATTTACATGTTGTTATGATGTGGGTGGTGATGCTCGGTGATGAGGAGGCTGGGTGTAATTACATGTTCTTATGATGTGGGTGGTGATGATCACTGAAGAGGAGGCTGGGTGTATTTACATGTTGTTATGATGTGGGTGGTGATGGTCGCTGATGAGGAGGCTGGGTGTAATTACATGTTTTTATGATGTGTGTGGTGATGGTCGCTGATGAGGAGGCTGGGTGTAATTACATGTTGTTATGATGTGGGTAGTGCTGCTCGCTGATGGGAAGGCTGGTTGTAATTACATGTTGTTCTGATGTGGGTGGGGTGGTCAGTGATGGGGAGGCTGGGTGTAATTACATGTTTTTATGATGTGTGTGGTGATGGTCGCTGATGAGGAGGCTGGGTGTAATTACATGTTGTTATGATGTGGGTAGTGCTGCTCGCTGATGGGAAGGCTGGTTGTAATTACATGTTGTTATGATGTGGGTGGGGTGGTCAGTGATGGGGAGGCTAGGTGTAATTACATGTTGTTATGATGTGGGTGGGGATGCTCGCTGATGAGGAGGCTGGGTGTAATTACATGTTTTTATGTTGTGGGTGGTGATGGTCACTGATGAGGAGGGTGGGGGTAATTACATGTTGTTATGATGTGGGTGGTGATGCTCCATGATGAGGAGGCTGGACGTAATTACATGCTTTTATGCTGTGGGTGGTGATGCTCGCTGATGAGGAGGCTGGGTGTAATTACATGTTGTTATGATGTTGGCGGTGATGGTCGCTGGTGAGGGGGCTGGGTGTAATTACATGTTGTTATGAGGTGGGTGGTGATGCTCGCTCATGATGAGACTGGGTGTAAGTACATGTTGTTACAATGTGGGTGGTGATGCTCGCTGATGAGGAAGCTGGGTGTAATGACAAGTTGTTATGATGTGGGTGGTGATTCTCGCTGATGAGGAGGCTGGGTGTGGTTACAAATTCTTATGATGTGGGTGGAGATGGTCCCTGATGTGGAGGCTGAGTGTAATTACCTGTTGTTATGATGTGGGTGGTGATGGTCGCTGATGAGGAGGCTGGGTGTAATTACATGTTGTAATGATCTGGGTGGTGATGCTCGCTGATGAGGAGGCTGGGTGTAATTACAATTTGTTGTGATGTGGGTGGAGATGGTCGCTGAAGAGGAGGCTGGGTGTAATTACATGTTGTTATGATGTGGGTGGTGTTGCTCGCTGATGAGGGGGCTGGGTGTAATTACATGTTGTTATGATGTGGGTGGTGATGCTCGCTGATGAGGAAGCTGGGTGTAATGACAAGTTGTTATGATGTGGGTGGTGATTCTCGCTGATGAGGAGGCTGGGTGTAATTACATGTTTTATTATGAGGGTGGTGATGGTCGCTGATGAGGAGGCTGGTTGTATTTACATGTTGTTATGATGTGGGTGGTGATGGTCACTGAAGTGGAGGCTGGGTGTAATTACATGTTGTTATGCTGTGGGTGGTGATGCTCGCTGATGAGGAGGCTGGGTGTAATGACAAGGTGTTATGTTGTGGGTGGTGATGGTCGCTGATGAGGATGCTGGGTGTAATTACATGTTGCTTTGATGTGGTTGGTAATGCTCGCTGATGAGGAGGCTGGGTGTATTTACAAGTTGGTATGCTGTGGGTGGTGATGGTCACTGATGAGGAGGTTGGATGTAATTACATGTTTTTATGATGTGGGTGGTGATGGTCGCTGATGAGGAGGCTGGGTGTAATTACATGTTGTTATGCTGTGGGTGGTGTTGCTCGCTGATGAGGGGGCTTGGTGTAATTACATGTTGTTATGACGTTGGTGGTGATGCTCGCTGATGAGGGGGCTGGGTGTAATTATATGTTGTTATGATGTGGGTGGTGATGCTCGCTGATGAGGAGGCTGGGTATAATGACAAGTTGTTATGTTGTGGGTGGTGATGGTCGCAGATGATGAGGATGGGTTTAATTACAAATTGTTTTGATGTGGATGGTGATGGTCGCTGATGAGGAGGCTGGGTGTAATTACATGTTGTTATGCTGTGGGTGGGGTTGCTCGTTGATGAGGAGGCTGGGTGTAATTACATGTTGCTATGATGTGGGTGATGATGCTCGCTGATGAAACTCTGGGTGTAATTACAAGTTGTTATGATGTGGGTGGTGATGGACGCTGATGAGGAGGCTGGGTGTAATTACATGTTGTTATGATGTGGGTGGTGATGCTCGCTGATGAGGAGGCTGGATGTAATTACAAATTATTATGATGTGGGTGGTGATGGTCGCTGATGAGGAGACTGGGTGTAATTACATTTTCTTATGTTGCGGGTGGTGATGGTCGCAGATGATGAGGATGGGTGTAATTACATGTTGTTATGATGTGGGTGGTGATGCTCGCTCATGAGGAGGTTGGGTGTGGTTACAAATTCTTATGATGTGGGTGGAGATGTTCCCTGATGTGGAGGCTGAGTGTAATTACATGTTGTTATGATGTGGGTGGTGATGGTCGCTGATGAGGAGGCTGGGTGTAATTACATGTTGTAATGATCTGGGTGGTGATGCTTGCTGATGAGGAGGCTGGGTGTAATTACAATTTGTTATGATGTGGGTGGAGATGGTCGCTGAAGAGGAGGCTGGGTGTAATTACATGTTGTTATGATGTGGGTGGTGATGCTCGCTCAGGATGAGGTTGGATGTAATTACATATTTTTATGATGTGGGTGGTGATGTTCGCTGATGAGGAGGTTGGGGATAATTACATGTTGTTATGCTGTGGGTGGTGTTGCTCGCTGATGAGGGGGCTGGGTGTAATTACATGTTGTTATGATGTGGGTAGTGATGCTCGCTGATGAGGGGGCTGGGTGTAATTACATGTTCTTATGATGTGGGTGGTGATGCTCGCTGATGAGGAGGATGGGTTTAATTACAAATTATTTTGATGGTGGTGGTGATGGTCGCTGATGAGGAGGCTGGGTGTAATTACATGTTGTTATGCTGCGGTTGGTGATGCTCGCTGATGAGGAGGCTTGGTGTAATGGCAAGGTGTTATGTTGTGGGTTGTGATGGTCGCAGATGATGAGGATGGGTGTAATTACAAGTTGTTATGATGTGGGTGGTGATGGTCGCTGGTGAGGAGGCTGGGTGTAATTACATGTTGTTATGATGTGGGTGGTGATGCTCGCTGATGAGGGGGCTGGGTGTAATTACATGTTGTTATGCTGCGGGTGGTGATGCTCGTTGATGAGGAGGCTGGGTGTAATTACATGTTGTTATGATGCGGGTGGTGATGGTCGCTGATGTGGAGGCTGGGTGTATTTACATGTTTTTCTGATGTGGGTGGTGATGGTCGCTGGGGAGGAGGCTGGGTGTAATTACATGTTGTTATGATTTGGGTGGTGATGCTCGCTGATAGGAGGCTGGGTGTACTTACAAGTTGTTATGATGTGGGTGGTGATGGTCGCTGATGAGGAGGCTGGGTCTAATTACATGTTCTTATGATGTGGGTGGTGATGGTCGCTAATGAGAAGGCTGGGTGTATTTACATGTTTTTATGATGTGGGTGGTGATGGTCACTGAAGAGGAGGCTGGCTGTATTTACAAGTTGTTATGATGTGGGTGGTGATGGTCACTGATGAGGTTAGCTGGATGTAATTACATGAGGAGGCGGGGCGTAATTAAATGTTGTTATGATGTGGGTGGTGATGATCGCTGATGAGGAGGATGGGTGTAATTACATGTTGTTATGCTGTGTGTGGTGATGCTCGCAGATGAGGAGGCTGGGTGTAATTACATGTTGTTATGATGTTGGTGGTGATGGTCGCTGATGAGGAGGCTGGGTTCAATTGCATGTTGTTATGATGTGGGTGGCGATGGTCGCTGATGACGAGGCTGGGTGTAATTAGATGTTGTTATGATGTGGGTGGTGATCCTCGCTCATGACGAGGCTGGGTGTAATGACAAGTTGTTATGTTGTGGGTGGTGATGGTCGCAGATGATGAGGATGGGTTTAATTACAAATTGTTTTGATGTGGGTGGTGATGGTCGCTGATGAGGAGGCTGGGTGTAATTACATGTTGTTATGCTGTGGGTGGTGATGCTCGCTGATGAGGAGGCTGGGTGTAATGGCAAGTTGTTATGTTGTGGATGGTGATGGTCGCAGATGAGGAGGTTGGGTGTAATTACATGTTGTTATGCTGTGGGTGGTGTTGCTCGTTGATGAGGAGGTTGGGTGTAATGGCAAGTTGTTATGTTGTGGATGGTGATGGTCGCAGATGAGGAGGTTGGGTGTAATTACCTGTTGTTATGCTGTGGGTGGTGTTGCTCGTTGATGAGGAGGCTGGGTGTAATTACATGTTGTTATGATGTGGGTGGTGATGGACGCTGATGAGGAGGCTTGGTGTAATTACATGTTTTTATGATGTGGGTGGTGGTGTTCGCTGATGAGGATGCTGGGTGTAATTACATGTTGTTATGCTGTGGGTGGTGATGGACGCTGATGAGGAGGCTGGGTGTAATTACATGTTGTTATGATGTGGGTGGTGATGCTCGCTGATGAGGAGGCTGGATGTAATTACAAATTATTATGATGTGGGTGGTGATGGTTGCTGATGAGGAGACTGGGTGCAATTACATTTTGTTTTGATGTGGGTGGTGATGCTCGCTGATAGGAGGCTGGGTGTACTTACAAGTTGTTAGGATGTGGGTGGTGATGGTCGCTGATGAGGAGGCTGGGTGTAATTACATGTTGTTATGATGTGGGTGCTGATGCTCGCTGATGAGGAGGCTGGGTGTAATTACAAATCATTATGATGTGGGTGCTGATGGTCGCTGATGAGGAGACTGGGTGTAATTACATTTTCTTATGTTGCGGGCGGTGATGGTCGCAGATGATGAGGATGGGTGTAATTACAAATTGTTATGATGTGGGTGGTGATGCTCGCTGATGAGGAGACTGGGTGTAATTACATGTTGATATGATGTGGGTGGTGATGGTCGCTGATGAGGAGGCTGGGTGTAATTTCATGTTGTAATGATCTGGGTGGTGATGCTCGCTGATGAGGAGGCTGGGTGTAATTACATGTTGTTATGATGTCGGTGGTGATGCTCGCTGATGAAGAGGCTGGGTGTAATTACATGTTGTTATGATGTGGGTGGTGTTGCTCGCCGATGAGGAGGCTGGGTGTAATTACATGGTGTTATGATGTGGGTAGTGATGCTCGCTGATGAGAAAGCTGGGTGTAATTACATGTTGTTATGATGTGGGTGGTGATGGTCACTGAAGATGAGGCTGGGTGTAATTACAAATCATTATGATGTGGGTGCTGATGGTCGCTGATGAGGAGACTGGGTGTAATTACAAATTGTTATGATGTGGGTGGTGATGCTCGCTGATGAGGAGACTGGGTGTAATTACATGTTGTTATGATGTTGCTGGTGATGCTCGCTAATGAGGAGGCGGGGCGTAATTAAATGTTGTTATGATGTGGGTAGTGATGCTCGCTGATGAGAAGGCTGGGGGTAATTACATGTTGTTATGATGTGGGAGGTGATTCTCGCTGATGAAGAGGCTGGGTGTAATTACATGTTTTTAGGATGTGGGTGGTGATGCTCGCTGATGAGGAGGCTGGGTGTAATTACATGTTGGTATGATGTGGGTGTTGATGGTCACCGATGAGGAGGCCGGGTGTAATTAAATGTTGTTATGATGTGGCTGGTGATGCTCGTTGATGAGGAGGCTGGGTGTAATTACATGTTGTTATGATGTGGGTGGAGTTGCTCGCCGATGAGGAGGCTGGGTGTAATTACATGTTGTTATGATGTGGGTGCTGATGCTCGCTGATGAGGAAGCTGGGTGTATTTACAAGTTGTTATGATGTGGGTGGTGATGGTCACTGATGAGGTTAGCTGGATGTAATTACATGTTTTTATGATGTGGGTGGTGATGATCGCTGATGAGGAGGCTGGGTGTAATTACATGTTGTTATGCTGTGAGTGGTGATGCTCGCAGATGAGGAGGCTGGGTGTAATTACATGTTGTTATGATGTTGGTGGTGATGGTCGCTGATGAGGAGGCTGGTTTCAATTACATGTTGTTATGATGTGGGTGGCGATGGTCGCTGATGACGAGGCTGGGTGTAATTAGATGTTGTTATGATGTGGGTGGTGATTCTCGCTGATGAGGAGGCTGGGTGTAATGGCAAGTTGTTATGTTGTGGATGGTGATGGTCGCAGATGAGGAGGTTGGGTGTAATTTCATGTTGTAATGATCTGGGTGGTGATGCTCGCTGATGAGGAGGCTGGGTGTAATTACATGTTGTTATGATGTCGGTGGTGATGCTCGCTGAAGAAGAGGCTGGGTGTAATTACATGTTGTTATGATGTGGGTGGTGTTGCTCGCCGATGAGGAGGCTGGGTGTAATTACATGGTGTTATGATGTGGGTAGTGATGCTCGCTGATGAGAATGCTGGGTGTAATTACATGTTGTTATGATGTGGGTGGTGATGGTCACTGAAGTTGAGGCTGGGTGTAATTTCAAGGTGTTATGATGTTGCTGGTGATGCTCGCTGTTGAGGAGGCCTGGCGTAATTACATGTTGTTATGATGTGGGTGCTGATGCTCGCTGATGAGGAAGCTGGGTGTATTTACAAGTTGTTATGACGTGGGTGGTGATGGTCACTGATGAGGTTAGCTGGATGTAATTACATGTTTTTATGATGTGGGTGGTGATGATCGCTGATGAGGAGGCTGGGTGTAATTACATGTTCTTATGCTGTGAGTGGTGATGCTCGCAGATGAGGAGGCTGGGTGTAATTACATGTTGTTATGATGTTGGTGGTGATGGTCGCTGATGAGGAGGCTGGGTTCAATTACATGTTGTTATGATGTGGGAGGCGATGGTCGCTGATGACGAGGCTGGGTGTAATTAGATGTTGTTATGATGTGGGTGGTGATTCTCGCTCATGACGAGGCTGGGTGTAATGACAAGTTGTTATGTTGTGGGTGGTGATGGTCGCAGATGATGAGGATGGGTTTAATTACAAATTGTTTTGATGTGGGTGGTGATGGTCGCTGATGAGGAGGCTGGGTGTAATTACATGTTGTTATGCTGCCAGTGGTGATGCTCGCTGAAGAGGAGGCTGGATGTAATTACAAATTATTATGATGTGGGTGGTGATGGTCGCTGATGAGGAGACTGGGTGCAATTACATTTTGTTTTGATGTGGGTGGTGATGCTCGCTGATAGGAGGCTGGGTGTACTTACAAGTTGTTATGATGTGGGTGGTGATGGTCGCTGATGAGGAGGCTGGGTGTAATTACATGTTGTTATGATGTGGGTGCTGATGCTCGCTGATGAGGAGACTGGGTGTAATTACATTTTCTTATGTTGCGGGTGGTGATGGTCGCAGATGATGAGGATGGGTGTAATTACAAGTTGTTATGATGTGGGAGGTGATGCTCGCTGATGAGGAGGCTGGGTGTAATTTCATGTTGTAATGATCTGGGTGGTGATGCTCGCTGATGAGGAGGCTGGGTGTAATTACATGTTGTTATGATGTGGGTGGTGATGGTCGCTGATGAGGAGGCTGGGTGTAATTTCATGTTGTAATGATCTGGGTGGTGATGCTCGCTGATGAGGAGGCTGGGTGTAATTACATGTTGTTATGATGTCGGTGGTGATGCTCGCTGATGAAGAGGCTGGGTGTAAATACATGTTGTTATGATGTGGGTGGTGTTGCTCGCCGATGAGGAGGCTGGGTGTAATTACATGGTGTTATGATGTGGGTAGTGATGCTCGCTGATGAGAAAGCTGGGTGTAATTACATGTTGTTATGATGTGGGTGGTGATGGTCACTGAAGATGAGGCTGGGTGTAATTTCAATGTGTTATGATGTTGCTGGTGATGCTCGCTGTTGAGGAGGCGGGGCGTAATTAAATGTTGTTATGATGTGGGTAGTGATGCTCGCTGATGAGAAGGCTGGGAGTAATTACATGTTGTTATGATGTGGCTGGTGATTCTCGCTGATGAAGAGGCTGGGTGTAATTACATGTTTTTAGGATGTGGGTGGTGATGCTCGCTGATGAGGAGGCTGGGTGTAATTACATGTTGGTATGATGTGGGTGTTGATGGTCACCGATGAGAAGGCCGGGTGTAATTAAATGTTGTTATGATGTGGCTGGTGATGCTCGTTGATGAGGAGGCTTGGTGTAATTACGTGTTGTTATGATGTGGGTGGAGTTGCTCGCCGATGAGGAGGCTGGGTGTTATTACATGTTGTTATGATGTGTGTGCTGATGCTCGCTGATGAGGAAGCTGGGTGTATTTACAAGTTGTTATGATGTGGGTGGTGATGGTCACTGATGAGGTTAGCTGGATGTAATTACATGTTTTTATGATGTGGGTGGTGATGATCGCTGATGAGGAGGCTGGGTGTAATTACATGTTGTTATGCTGTGAGTGGTGATGCTCGCAGATGAGGAGGCTGGGTGTAATTACATGTTGTTATGATGTTGGTGGTGATGGTCGCTGATGAGGAGGCTGGGTTCAATTACATGTTGTTATGATGTGGGTGGCGATGGTCGCTGATGACGAGGCTGGGTGTAATTAGATGTTGTTATGATGTGGGTGGTGATTCTCGCTCATGACGAGGCTGGGTGTAATGACAAGTTGTTATGTTGTGGGTGGTGATGGTCGCACATGATGAGGATGGGTTTAATTACAAATTGTTTTGATGTGGGTGGTGATGGTCGCTGATGAGGAGGCTGGGTGTAATTACATGTTGTTATGCTGCCAGTGGTGATGCTCGCTGAAGAGGAGGCTGGGTGTAATGGCAAGTTGTTATGTTGTGGATGGTGATGGTCGCAGATGAGGAGGTTGGGTGTAATTACATGTTGTTATGCTGTGGGTGGTGTTGCTCGTTGATGAGGAGGCTGGGTGTAATTACATGTTGTTATGATGTGGGTGATGATGCGCGCTGATGAGACGCTGGGTGTAATTACATGTTGTTATGATGTGGGTGGTGATGGACGCTGATGAGGAGGCTGGGTGTAATTACATGTTTTTATGATGTGGGTGGTGGTGTTCGCTGATGAGGATGCTGGGTGTAATTACATGTTGTTATGCTGTGGGTGGTGATGGACGCTGATGAGGAGGCTGGGTGTAATTACATGTTGTTATGATGTGGGTGGTGATGCTCTCTGATGAGGAGGCTGGATGTAATTACAAATTATTATGATGTGGGTGGTGATGGTCTCTGATGAGGAGACTGGGTGCAATTACATTTTGTTTTGATGTGGGTGGTGATGCTCGCTGATAGGAGGCTGGGTGTACTTACAAGTTGTTATGATGTGGGTGGTGATGGTCGCTGATGAGGAGGCTGGGTGTAATTACATGTTGTTATGATGTGGGTGCTGATGCTCGCTGATGAGGAGGCTGGGTGTAATTACAAATCATTATGATGTGGGTGCTGATGGTCGCTGATGAGGAGACTGGGTGTAATTACATTTTCTTATGTTGCGGGTGGTGATGGTCGCAGATGATGAGGATGGGTGTAATTACAAGTTGTTATGATGTGGGAGGTGATGCTCGCTGATGAGGAGGCTGGGTGTAATTTCATGTTGTAATGATCTGGGTGGTGATGCTCGCTGATGAGGAGGCTGGGTGTAATTACATGTTGTTATGATGTGGGTGGTGATGGTCGCTGATGAGGAGGCTGGGTGTAATTTCATGTTGTAATGATCTGGGTGGTGATGCTCGCTGATGAGGAGGCTGGGTGTAATTACATGTTGTTATGATGTCGGTGGTGATGCTCGCTGATGAAGAGGCTGGGTGTAAATACATGTTGTTATGATGTGGGTGGTGTTGCTCGCCGATGAGGAGGCTGGGTGTAATTACATGGTGTTATGATGTGGGTAGTGATGCTCGCTGATGAGAAAGCTGGGTGTAATTACATGTTGTTATGATGTGGGTGGTGATGGTCACTGAAGATGAGGCTGGGTGTAATTTCAATGTGTTATGATGTTGCTGGTGATGCTCGCTGTTGAGGAGGCGGGGCGTAATTAAATGTTGTTATGATGTGGGTAGTGATGCTCGCTGATGAGAAGGCTGGGAGTAATTACATGTTGTTATGATGTGGCTGGTGATTCTCGCTGATGAAGAGGCTGGGTGTAATTACATGTTGGTATGATGTGGGTGTTGATGGTCACCGATGAGGAGGCCGGGTGTAATTAAATGTTGTTATGATGTGGCTGGTGATGCTCGTTGATGAGGAGGCTTGGTGTAATTACGTGTTGTTATGATGTGGGTGGAGTTGCTCGCCGATGAGGAGGCTGGGTGTTATTACATGTTGTTATGATGTGGGTGCTGATGCTCGCTGATGAGGAAGCTGTGTGTATTTACAAGTTGTTATGATGTGGGTGGTGATGGTCACTGATGAGGTTAGCTGGATGTAATTACATGTTTTTATGATGTGGGTGGTGATGATCGCTGATGAGGAGGCTGGGTGTAATTACATGTTGTTATGCTGTGAGTGGTGATGCTCGCAGATGAGGAGGCTGGGTGTAATTACATGTTGTTATGATGTTGGTGGTGATGGTCGCTGATGAGGAGGCTGGTCTCAATTACATGTTGTTATGATGTGGGTGGCGATGGTCGCTGATGACGAGGCTGGGTGTAATTAGATGTTGTTATGATGTGGGTGGTGATTCTCGCTCATGAGCGGGCTGGGTGTAATGACAAGTTGTTATGTTGTGGGTGGTGATGGTCGCAGATGATGAGGATGGGTTTAATTACAAATTGTTTTGATGTGGGTGGTGATGGTCGCTGATGAGGATGCTGGGTGTAATTACATGTTGTTATGCTGCGGGTGGTGATGCTCGCTGATGAGGAGGCTGGGTGTAATGGCAAGTTGTTATGTTGTGGATGGTGATGGTCGCAGATGAGGAGTTTGGGTGTAATTACATGTTGTTATGCTGTGGGTGGTGTTGCTCGTTGATGAGGAGGCTGGGTGTAATTACATGTTGTTATGATGTGGGTGATGATGCTCGCTGATGAGACGCTGGGTGTAATTACAAGTTGTTATGATGTGGGTGGTGATGGACGCTGATGAGGAGGCTGGGTGTAATTACATCTTTTTATGATGTGGGTGGTGGTGTTCGCTGATGAGGATGTTGGGTGTAATTACATGTTGTTATGCTGTGGGTGGTGATGGACGCTGATGAGGAGGCTTGGTGTAATTACATGTTGTTATGATGTGGGTGGTGATGCTCGCTGATGAGGAGGCTGGATGTAATTACAAATTATTATGATGTGGGTGGTGATGGTCGCCGCTGAGGAGACTGGGTGCAATTACATTTTGTTTTGATGTGGGTGGTGATGCTCGCTGATAGGAGGCTGGGTGTACTTACAAGTTGTTATGATGTGGGTGGTGATGGTCGCTGATGAGGAGGCTGGGTGTAATTACATGTTGTTATGATGTGGGTGCTTATGCTCGCTGATGAGGAGGCTGGGTGTAATTACAAATCATTATGATGTGGGTGCTGATGGTCGCTGATGAGGAGACTGGGTGTCATTACCTTTTCTTATGTTGCGGGTGGTGATGGTCGCAGATGATGAGGATGGGTGTAATTACAAGTTGTTATGATGTGGGTGGTGATGCTCGCTGATGAGGAGACTGGGTGTAATTACATGTTGTTATGATGTGGGTGGTGATGGTCGCTGATGAGGAGGCTGGGTGTAATTTCATGTTGTAATGATCTGGGTGGTGATGCTCGCTGATGAGGAGGCTGCGTGTAATTACATGTTGTTATGATGTCGGTGGTGATGCTCGCTGATGAAGAGGCTGGGTGTAATTACATGTTGTTATCATGTGGGTGGTGTTGCTCGCCGATGAGGAGGCTGGGTGTAATTACATGGTGTTATGATGTGGGTAGTGATGCTCGCTGATGAGAAAGCTGGGTGTAATTACATGTTGTTATGATGTGGGTGGTGATGGTCACTGAAGATGAAGCTGGGTGTAATTTTAATGTGTTATGATGTTGCTGGTGATGCTCGCTGTTGAGGAGGCGGGGCGTAATTAAATGTTGTTATGATGTGGGTAGTGATGCTCGCTGATGAGAAGGCTGGGGGTAATTACATGTTGTTATGATGTGGGTGGTGATTCTCGCTGATGAAGAGGCTGGGTGTAATTACATGTTTTTAGGATGTGGGTGGTGATGCTCGCTAATGAGGAGGCTGGGTGTAATTACATGTTGGTATGATGTGGGTGTTGATGGTCACCGATGAGGAGGCCGGGTGTAATTAAATGTTGTTATGATGTGGCTGGTGATGCTCGTTGATGAGGAGGCTGGGTGTAATTACATGTTGTTATGATGTGGGTGGAGTTGCTCGCCGATGAGGAGGCTGGGTGTTATTACATGTTGTTATGATGTGGGTGCTGATGCTCGCTGATGAGGAAGCTGAGTGTATTTACAAGTTGTTATGATGTGGGTGGTGATGGTCACTGATGAGGTTAGCTGGATGTAATTACATGTTTTTATGATGTGGGTGGTGATGATCGCTGATGAGGAGGCTGGGTGTAATTACATGTTGTTATGCTGTGAGTGGTGATGCTCGCAGATGAGGAGGCTGGGTGTAATTACATGTTGTTATGATGTGGGTGGCGATGGTCGCTGATGACGAGGCTGGGTGTAATTAGATGTTGTTATGATGTGGGTGGTGATGCTCGCTGATGAGGAGGCTGGGTGTAATTACAAGTTGTTATGATGTGGGTGGAGATGGTCGCTGATGAGGAGGCTTGGTGTATTTAGATGTTGTTATGATGTTGCTGGTGATGCTCGCTGTTGAGGAGGCGGGGCGTAATTAAATGTTGTTATGATGTGGGTAGTGATGCTCGCTGATGAGAAGGATGGTTTAATTACAAATTGTTTTGATGTGGGTGGTGATGGTCGCTGATGAGGAGGCTGGGTGTAATTACATGTTGTTATGCTGCGGGTGGTGATGCTCGGTGATGAGGAGGCTGGGTGTAATTGCAAGTTGTTATGTTGTGGATGGTGATGGTCGCAGATGAGGAGGTTGGCTGTAATTACATGTTGTTATGCTGTGGGTGGTGTTGCTCGTTGATGAGGAGGCTGGGTGTAATTACATGTTGTTATGATGTGAGTGATGATGCTCGCTGATGAGACGCTGGGTGTAATTACAAGTTGTTATGATGTGGGTGGTGATGGACGCTGATGAGGAGGCTGGGTGTAATTACATGTTTTTATGATGTGAGTGGTGATGTTCGCTGATGAGGATGCTAGGTGTAATTACATGTTGTTATGCTGTGGGTGGTGATGGACGCTGATAAGGAGGCTGGGTGTAATTATATGTTGTTATGATGTGGGTGGTTATGCTCGCTGATGAGGAGGCTGGATTTATTACAAATTATTATGATGTGGGTGGTGATGGTCGCTGATGAGGAGACTGGGTGCAATTACATTTTGTTTTGAGGTGGGTGGTGATGCTCGCTGATAGGAGGCTGGGTGTACTTACAAGTTGTTATGATGTGGGTGGTGATGGTCGCTGATGAGGAGGCTGGGTGTAATTACATGTTGTTATGATGTGGGTGGTGATGCTCGCTGATGAGGAGGCTGGGTGTAATTACAAATCATTATGATGTGGGTGCTGATGCTCGCTGATGAGGAGACTGGGTGTAATTACATTTTCTTATGTTGCGGGTGGTGATGGTCGCAGATGATGAGGATGGGTGTAATTACAAGTTGTTATGATGTGGGTGGTGATGCTCGCTGATGAGGAGACTGGGTGTAATTACATGTTGTTATGATGTGGGTGGTGATGGTCGCTGATGAGGAGGCTGGGTGTAATTTCATGTTGTAATGATCTGGGTGGAGATGCTCGCTGATGAGGAGGCTGGGTGTAATTACAAGTTGTTATGATGTGGGTGGAGATGGTCGCTGATGAGGAGGCTGGGTGTAATTACATGTTGTTATGATGTGGGTGGTGATGCTCGCTCATGAGGAGGCTGGGTGTAGTTACAAATTATTATGATGTGGGTGGTGATGGTCGCTGATGAGGAGGCTGGGTGTAATTACATGTTGCTATGATGTGGGTGGTAATACTCGCTGATGAGGAGGCTTGGTGTATTTACAAGTTGGTATGCTGTGGGTGGTGATGGTCACTGATGAGGAGGTTGGATGTAATTACAAGTTTTCATGATGTGGGTGGTGATGTTAGCTGATGAGGAGGCTGGGTGTAATTACATGTTGTTATGCTGTGGGTGGTGTTGCTCGCTGATGAGAGGGCTGGGTGTAATTGCATGTTGTTATGATGTGGGTGGTGATGTTCGCTCATGATGAGGCTGCGTGTAATTACATGTTGTTACGATATGGGTGGTGATGCTCGCTGATGAGGGGGCTGGGTGTAATTACAAGTTGTTATGATGTGGGTGGTGATGGTCACTGATATGAGGAGGTTGGGTGTAATGACAAGTTGTTATGTTGTGGGTGGTGATGGTCGCAGATGATGAGGATGGGTGTAATTACATGTTGTTATGATGTGAGTGCTTATGCTCGCTGATGAGGAGGCTGGGTGTAATTACAAATCATTATGATGTGGGTGATGATGGTCGCTGATGAGGAGACTGGGTGTAATTACATGTTGTTATGATGTGGGTGCTGATGCTCGCTGATGAGGAGGCTGGGTGTAATTACAAATCATTATGATGTGGGTGCTGATGGTCGCTGATGAGGAGACTGGGTGTAATTACCTTTTCTTATGTTGCGGGTGGTGATGGTCGCAGATGATGAGGATGGGTGTAATTACAAGTTGTTATGATGTGGGTGGTGATGCTCGCTGATGAGGAGACTGGGTGTAATTACATGTTGTTATGATGTGGGTGGTGATGGTCGCTGATGAGGAGGCTGGGTGTAATTTCATGTTGTAATGATCTGGGTGGTGATGCTCGCTGATGAGGAGGCTGGGTGGAATTACATGTTGTTATGATGTCGGTGCTGATGCTCGCTGATGAAGAGGCTGGGTGTAATTACATGTTGTTATGATGTGGGTGGTGTTGCTCGCCGATGAGGAGGCTGGGTGTAATTACATGGTGTTATGATGTTGCTGGTGATGCTCGCTGTTGAGGAGGCGGGGCGTAATTAAATGTTGTTATGATGTGGGTAGTGATGCTCGCTGATGAGTAGGCTGGGGGTAATTACATGTTGTTATGATGTGGGTGGTGATTCTCGCTGATGAAGAGGCTGGGTGTAATTACATGTTTTTAGGATGTGGGTGGTGATGCTCGCTGATGAGGAGGCTGGGTGTAATTACATGTTGATATGATGTGGGTGTTGATGGATCACCGATGAGGAGGCCGGGTGTAATTAAATGTTGTTATGATGTGGCTGGTGATGCTCGTTGATGAGGAGGCTGGGTGTAATTACATGTTGTTATGATGTGGGTGGAGTTGCTCGCCGATGAGGAGGCTGGGTGTTATTACATGTTGTTATGATGTGGGTGCTGATGCTCGCTGATGAGGAAGCTGAGTGTATTTACAAGTTGTTATGATGTGGGTGGTGATGGTCACTGATGAGGTTAGCTGGATGTAATTACATGTTTTTATGATGTGGGTGGTGATGATCGCTGATGAGGAGGCTGGGTGTAATTACATGTTGTTATGCTGTGAGTGGTGATGCTCGCAGATGAGGAGGCTGGGTGTAATTACATGATGTTATGATGTTGGTGGTGATGGTCGCTGATGAGGAGGCTGGGTTCAATTACATGTTGTTATGATGTGGGTGGCGATGGTCGCTGATGACGAGGCTGGGTGTAATTAGATGTTGTTATGATGTGGGTGGTGATGCTCGCTGATGAGGAGGCTGGGTGTAATTACAAGTTGTTATGATGTGGGTGGAGATGGTCGCTGATGAGGAGGCTTGGTGTATTTAGATGTTGTTATGATGTTGCTGGTGGTGCTCGCTGTTGAGGAGGAGGGGCGTAATTAAATGTTGTTATGATGTGGGTAGTGATGCTCGCTGATGAGAAGGCTGGGGGTAATTACATGTTGTTATGATGTGGGTGGTGATTCTCGCTGATGAAGAGGCTGGGTGTAATTACATGTTTTTAGGATGTGGGTGGTGATGCTCGCTGATGAGGAGGCTGGGTGTAATTACATGTTGGTATGATGTGGGTGTTGATGGTCACCGATGAGGAGGCCGGTTGTAATTAAATGTTGTTATGATGTTGGTGGTGATGGTCGCTGATGAGGAGGCTGGGTTCAATTACATGTTGTTATGATGTGGGTGGCGATGGTCGCTGATGACGAGGCTGGGTGTAATTAGATGTTGTTATGATATGGGTGGTGATTCTCGCTCATGAGGAGGCTGGGTGTAATGACAAGTTGTTATGTTGTGGGTGGTGATGGTCGCAGATGATGAGGATGGGTTTAATTACAAATTGTTTTGATGTGGGTGGTGATGGTCGCTGATGAGGAGGCTGGGTGTAATTACATGTTGTTATGCTGTGGGTGGTGATGCTCGCTGATGAGGAGGCTGGGTGTAATTGCAAGTTGCTATGTTGTGGAAGGTGATGGTCGCAGATGAGGAGGGTGGCTGTAATTACATGTTGTTATGCTGTGGGTGTTGTTGCTCGTTGATGAGGAGGCTGGGTGTAGTTACATGTTGTTATGATGTGGGTGATGATGCTCGCTGTTGAGACGCTGGGTGTAATTACAAGTTGTTATGATGTGGGTGGTGATGGACGCTGATGAGGAGGCTGGGTGTAATTACATGTTTTTATGATGTGGGTGGTGATGCTCGCTGATGAGGAGGCTGGGTGTAATTACAAATCATTATGATGTGGGTGCTGATGCTCGCTGATGAGGAGACTGGGTGTAATTACATTTTCTTATGTTGCGGGTGGTGATGGTCGCAGATGATGAGGATGGGTGTAATTACAAGTTGTTATGATGTGGGTGGTTATGCTCGCTGATGAGGAGACTGGGTGTAATTACATGTTGTTATGATCTGGGTGGTGATGGTCGCTGATGAGGAGGCTGGGTGTAATTTCATGTTGTAATGATCTGGGTGGTGATGCTCGCTGATGAGGAGGCTGGGTGTAATTACAAGTTGTTATGATGTGGGTGGTGATGGTCGCTGATGAGGAGGCTGGGTGTAATTACATGTTGTTATGATGTGGGTGGTGATGCTCGCTGATGAGGAGGCTGGGTGTAATTACAAATCATTATGATGTGGGTGCTGATGCTCGCTGATGAGGAGACTGGGTGTAATTACATTTTCTTATGTTGCGGGTGGTGATGGTCGCAGATGATGAGGATGGGTGTAATTACAAGTTGTTATGATGTGGGTGGTTATGCTCGCTGATGAGGAGACTGGGTGTAATTACATGTTGTTATGATCTGGGTGGTGATGGTCGCTGATGAGGAGGCTGGGTGTAATTTCATGTTGTAATGATCTGGGTGGTGATGCTCGCTGATGAGGAGGCTGGGTGTAATTACAAGTTGTTATGATGTGGGTGGAGATGGTCGCTGATGAGGAGGCTGGGTGTAATTACATGTTGTTATGATGTGGGTGGTGATGCTCGCTCATGAGGAGGCTGGGTGTAGTTACAAATTATTATGATGTGGGTGGTGATGGTCGCAGATGAGGAGGCTGGGTGTAATTACATGTTGCTATGATGTGGGTGGTAATACTCGCTGATGAGGAGGCTTGGTGTATTTACAAGTTGGTATGCTGTGGGTGGTGATGGTCACTGATGAGGAGGTTGGATGTAATTACAAGTTTTTATGATGTGGGTGGTGATGTTAGCTGATGAGGAGGCTGGGTGTAATTACATGTTGTTATGCTGTGGGTGGTGTTGCTCGCTGATGAGAGGGCTGGGTGTAATTGCATGTTGTTATGATGTGGGTGGTGATGTTCTCTCATGATGAGGCTGCGTGTAATTACATGTTGTTACGATGTGGGTGGTGATGCTCGCTGATGAGGAGGCTGGGTGTAATTACAAGTTGTTATGATGTGGGTGGTGATGGTCACTGATATGAGGAGGTTGGGTGTAATGACAAGTTGTTATGTTGTGGGTGGTGATGGTCGCAGATGATGAGGATGGGTGTAATTACATGATGTTCTGATCTGGGTGGTGATGCTCGCTGATGAGGAGGCTGGGTGTAATTAGAAATTATGATGATGTGGGTGGTGATGGTCACTGATGAGGAGACTGGGTGTAATTACATGTTGTTTGATGTGGGTGGTGATGGTCGCTGAAGGGATGCTGGGTGTAAATACATGTTGTTTTGATGGGGGTGGTGTTGCTCGCTGATGAGGGGGCTGGGTTTAATTACATGTTGTTATGATGTGGGTGGTGATGCTCGCTCATGAGGTTGGATGTAATTACATGTTTTTTTGATGTGAGTGGTGATGTTCGCTGATGAGGAGGCTGGGTGTAATTACATGTTGTTATGCTGTGGGTGGTGTTGCTCGCTGATGAGGGGGCTGGGTGTAATTACATGTTGTTATGATGTGGGTGGTGATGCTCGCTGATGAGGGGGCTGGGTGTAATTACATGTTGTTATGATGTGGGTGGTGATGCTCGCTCATGATGAGGCTGCGTGTAATTACATGTTGTTATGCTGTGGGTGGTGTTAATCGCTGATGAGGGGGCTGGGTGTAATTACAAGTTGTTATGTGGTGGGTGGTGATGGTCGCAGATGATGAGGATGGGTTTAATTACAAATTGTTTTGATGTGGGTGGTGATGGTCGCTGATGAGGAGGCTGGGTGTAATTACATGTTGTTATGCTGCGGGTGGTGATGCTCGCTGATGAGGAGGCTGGGTTTAATGACAAGGAGTTATGTTGTGGGTGGTGATGGTTGCAGATGATGAGGTTGGGTGTAATTACAAGTTGTTATGATGTGGGTGGTGATGGTCGCTGGTGAGGAGGCTGGGTGTAATTACATGTTGTTATGATGTGGGTGGTGATGCTCGCTGATGAGGAGGCTGGGTATAATCACATGTTGTTATGCTGTGGGTGGTGTTGCTCGTTGATGAGGAGGCTGAATGTAATTACATGTTGTTATGATGTGGGTGATGATGCTCGCTGATGAGACGCTGGGTGTAATTACATGTTGTCATGATGTGGGTGGTGATGGTCGCTGATGAGGAGGCTGGGTGTAATTACATGTTGTAATGATCTGGGTGGTGATGCTCGCTGATGAGGAGGCTGGGTGTAATTAAATGTTGCTATGATGTGGGTGGTAATGCTCGCTGATGAGGAGGCTGGGTGTAATTACAAGTTGGTATGCTGTGGGTGGTGAGGGCCACTGATGAGGAAGTTGGATGTAATTACATGTTTTTATGATGTGGGTGCTGATGTTCGCTGATGAGGATGCTGGGTGTAATTACATGTTGTTATGCTGTGGGTGGTGTTGCTCGCTGATGAGGGGGCTGGGTGTAATTACATGTTGTTATGATGTGGGTGGTTATGCTCGCTCATGATGAGGAGGCTGGGTGTAATTACATGTTGTTATGCTGTGGGTGGTGTTGCCCGTTGATGAGGAGGATGGGTGTAATTACATGTTGTTATGATGTGGGTGATGATGCTCGTTGATGAGACGCTGGGTGTAATTACAAGTTGATATGATGTGGGTGGTGATGCTCGCTGATGAGGAGGCTGGGTGTAATTACATGTTGTTATGATGTGAGTGGTGATGGTCGCTGATGAGGAGGCTGGGTGTAATTACATGTTGTAATGATCTGGGTGGTGATGCTCGCTGATGAGGAGGCTGGGTGTAATTACATGTTGTTATGATGTGGGTGGTGATGCTCGCTGATGAGGAGGCTGGGTGTAATTACATGTTGTTATGCTGTGGGTGGTGTTGCTCGTTGATGAGGAGGATGGGTGTAATTACATGTTGCTATGATGTGGGTGATGATGCTCGCTGATGAGACGCTGGGTGTAATTACAAGTTGATATGATGTGGGTGGTGATGCTCGCTGATGAGGAGGCTGGGTGTAATTACATGTTGTTATGATGTGAGTGGTGATGGTCGCTGATGAGGAGGCTGGGTGTAATTACATGTTGTAATGATCTGGGTGGTGACGCTCGCTGATGAGGAGGCTGGGTTTAATTACAAGTTGTTATGATGTGGGTGGAGATGGTCGCTGATGAGGAGGCTAGGGGTAATTACATGTTGCTATGATGTGGGTGGTAATGCTCGCTGATGAGGAGGCTGGGTGTAATTACAAATTGTTTTGATGTGGGTGGTGATGGTCACTGATGAGGAGGTTGGATGTAATTACATGTTTTTATGATGTGGGTGGTGATGTTCGCTGATGAGGAGGCTGGGTGTAATTACATGTTGTTATGCTGTGGGTGGTGTTGCTCACTGATGAGGGGGCTGGGTGTAATTACAAGTTGTTATGATGTGGGTGGAGATGGTCACTGATGAGGAGGCTGGGTGTAATTACATGTTGTTATGATGTGGGTGGTGATGCTCGCTCATGATGAGGGGGCTGGGTGTAATTACATGTTGTTATGATGTGGGTGGTGATGCTCGCACATGATGAGGCTGCGTGTAATTACATGTTGTTACGATGTGGGTGGTGATGCTCGCTGATGAGGAGGCTGGGTGTAATGACAAGTTGTTATGTTGTGGGTGGTGATGGTCGCAGATGATGAGGATGGCTTTAATTACAAATTGTTTTGATGTGGGTGGTGATGGTCGCTGATGAGGAGGCTGGGTGTAATTACATGTTGTTATGATGTGGGTGGTGATGGTCGCTGGTGAGGAGGCTGGGTGTAATTACATGTTGTTATGCTGTGGGTGGTGTTGCTCGTTGATGAGGAGGCTGGGTGTAATTACATGTTGTTATGATGTGGGTGATGAAGCTCGCTGATGAGACGCTGGGTGTAATTACAAGTTGATATGATGTGGGTGGTGATGCTCGCTGATGAAGAGGCTGTGTGTAATTACATGTTGTTATGATGTGGGTGGTGATGGTCGCTGATGAGGAGGCTGGGTGTAATTACATGATGCTATGATGTGGGTGGTAATGCTCGCTGATGAGGAGGCTGGGTGTATTTACAAATTGGTATGCTGTGGGTGGTGATGGTCACTGATGAGGAGGTTGGATGTAATTACATGTATTTATGATGTGGGTGGTGATGTTAGCTGATGAGGAGGCTGGGTGTAATTACATGTTGTTATGCTGTGGGTGGTTTTTTCTCGCTGATGAGGGGGCTGGGTGTAATTACAAGTTGTTATGTTGTGGGTGGTGATGGTCGCAGATGATGAGGATGGGTTTAATTACAAATTGTTTTGATGTGGGTGGTGATGGTCGCTGATGAGGAGGCTGGGTGTAATTACATGTTGTTATGCTGCGGGTGGTGATGCTTGCTGATGAGGAGGCTGGGTTTAATTACAAGGTGTTATGTTGTGGGTGGTGATGGTTGCAGATGATGAGGTTGGGTGTAATTACAAGTTGTTATGATGTGGGTGGTGATGGTCGCTGGTGAGGAGGCTGGGTGTAATTACATGTTGTTATGATGTGGGTGGAGATGCTCGCTGATGAGGAGGCTGGGTGTAATTACATGTTGTTATGCTGTGGGTGGTGTTGCTCGTTGATGAGGAGGCTGAATGTAATTACATGTTGTTATGATGTGGGTGATGATGCTCGCTGATGAGACGCTGGGTGTAATTACATGTTGTTATGATGTGGGTGGTGATGGTCGCTGATGAGGAGGCTGGGTGTAATTACATGTTGTAATGATCTGGGTGGTGATGCGTGCTGATGAGGAGGCTGGGTATAATTACATGTTGCTATGATGTGGTTGGTAATGCTCGCTGATGAGGAGGCTGGGTGTATTTACAAGTTGGTATGCTGTGGGTGGTGATGGCCACTGATGAAGAGGTTGGATGTAATTACATGTTTTTATGATGTGGGTGGTGATGTTCGCTGATGAGGATGCTGGGTGTAATTACATGTTGTTATGCTGTGGGTGGTGTTGCTCGCTGATGAGGGGGCTGGGTGTAATTACATGTTGTTATGATGTGGGTGGTGATGCTCGCTCATGATGAGGGGGCTGGGTGTAATTACATGTTGTTATGATGTGGGTGGTGATGCTCGCTCATGATGAGGCTGCGTGTAATTACATGTTGTTACGATGTGGGTGGTGATGCTCGCTGATGAGGAGGCTGGGTGTAATGACAAGTTGTTATGTTGTGGGTGGTGATGGTCGCAGATGATGAGGATGGCTTTAATTACAAATTGTTTTGATGTGGGTGGTGATGGTCGCTGATGACGAGGCTGGGTGTAATTACATTTTGTTATGATGTGGGTGGTGATGGTCGCTGGTGAGGAGGCTGGGTGTAATTACATGTTGTTATGATGTGGGTGGTGATGCTCGCTGATGAGGAGGCTGGGTGTAATTACATGTTGTTATGCTGTGGGTGGTGTTGCTCGTTGATGAGGAGGCTGGGTGTAATTACATGTTGTTATGATGTGGGTGATGATGCTCGCTGATGAGACGCTGGGTGTAATTACAAGTTGATATGATGTGGGTGGTGATGCTCGCTGATGAGGAGGCTGGGTGTAATTACATGTTGTTATGATGTGGGTGGTGATGGTCGCTGATGAGGAGGCTGGGTGTAATTACATGTTGTAATGATCTGGGTGGTGATGCTCGCTGATGAGGAGGCTGGGTGTAATTACAAGTTGTTATGATGTGGGTGGAGATGGTCGCAGATGAGGAGGCTGGGGGTAATGACATGTTGCTATGATGTGGGTGGTAATTCTCGCTGATGAGGAGGCTGGGTGTATTTACAATTTGGTATGCTGTGGGTGGTGATGGTCACTGATGAGGAGGTTGGATGTAATTACATGTTGTTATGATGTGGGTGGTGATGCTCGCTGATGAGGAGGCTGGGTGTAATTACATGTTGTTATGCTGTGGGTGGTGTTGCTCGTTGATGAGGAGGCTGGGTGTAATTACATGTTGTTATGATGTGGGTGATGATGCTCGCTGATGAGACGCTGGGTGTAATTACAAGTTGATATGATGTGGGTGGTGATGCTCGCTGATGAGGAGGCTGGGTGTAATTACATGTTGTTATGATGTGGGTGGTGATGGTCGCTGATGAGGAGGCTGGGTGTAATTACATGTTGTAATGATCTGGGTGGTGATACTCGCTGATGAGGAGGCTGGGTGTAATTACAAGTTGTTATGATGTGGGTGGAGATGGTCGCTGATGAGGAGGCTGGGGGTAATGACATGTTGCTATGATGTGGGTGGTAATTCTCGCTGATGAGGAGGCTGGGTGTATTTACAATTTGGTATGCTGTGGGTGGTGATGGTCACTGATGAGGAGGTTGGATGTAATTACATGTTTTTATGATGTGGGTGGTGATGTTCGCTGATGAGGAGGCTGGGTGTAATTACATGTTGTTATACTGTGGGTGGTGTTGCTCGCTGATGAGGGGGCTGGGTGTAATTACAAGTTGTTATGATGTGGGTGGAGATGGTCACTGATGAGGAGGCTGGGCGTAATTACATGTTGTTATGATGTGGGTGGTGATGCTCGCTCATGATGAGGGGGCTGGGTGTAATTACATGTTGTTATGATGTGGGTGGTGATGCTCGCTCATGATGAGGCTGCGTTTAATTACATGTTGTTACGATGTGGGTGGTGATGCTCGCTGATGAGGAGGCTGGGTGTAATGACAAGTTGTTATGTTGTGGGTGGTGATGGTCGCAGATGATGAGGATGGCTTTAATTACAAATTGTTTTGATGTGGGTGGTGATGGTCGCTGATGAGAAGGCTGGGTGTAATTACATGTTGTTATGATGTGGGTAGTGATGGTGGCTTGTGAGGAGGCTGGGTGTAATTACATGTTGTTATGATGTGGGTTGTGATGCTCGCTGATGAGGAGGCTGGGTGTAATTACATGTTGTTATGCTGTGGGTGGTGTTGCTCGGTGATGAGGAGGCTGGGTGTAGTTACATGTTGTTATGATGTGGGTGATGATACTCGCTGATGAGACGCTGGGTGTAATTACAAGTTGATATGATGTGGGTGGTGATGCTCGCTGATGAGGAGGCTGGGTGTAATTACATGTTGTAATGATCTGGGTGGTGATGCTCGCTGATGAGGAGGCTGGGTGCAATTACAAGTTGTTATGATGTGGGTGGAGATGGTCGCTGATGAGGAGGCTGGGAGTAATTACATGTTGCTATGATGTGGGTGGTAATGCTCGCTGATGAGGAGGCTGGGTGTATTTACAAGTTGGTATGCTGTGGGTGGTGATGGTCACTGATGAGGAGGTTGGATGTAATTACATGTTTTTATGATGTGGGTGGTGATGGTCGCTGATGAGGAGGCTGGGTCTAATTACATGTTGTTATGCTGTGGGTGGTGTTGCTCGCTGATGAGGGGGCTGGGTGTAATTACATGTTGTTATGATGTGGGTGGTGATGCTCGCTCATGATGAGGCAGCGTGTAATTACATGTTGTTACGATGTGGGTGGTGATGCTCGCTGATGAGGAGGCTGGGTGTAATTACAAGTTGTTATAATGTGGGTGGTGATGGTCGCTGATGAGGAGGCTTGGGGTAAATACATGTTGTTATGCTGTGGGTGGTGATGCTCGCTGATAAGGAGGCTGGGTGTAATGACAAGTTGTTATGTTGTGAGTGGTGATGGTCGCAGATGATGAGGATGGTGTAATTACATGTTGTTCTGATCTGCGTGGTGATGCTCGCTGATGAGGAGGCTGGGTGTAATTAAAAATTATTTTGATGTGGGTGGTGATGGTCGCTGATGAGGAGACTGGGTGTAATTACATGTTGTTTTGATGGGGGTGGTGTTGCTCGCTGATGTGGGGGCTGAGTGTAATTACATGATGTTATGATGTGGGTGGTGATGCTCGCTCATGAGGTTAGATGTAATTACATGATTTTATGATGTGTGTGGTGATGTTCGCTGATGAGGAGGCTGGGTGTAATTACATGTTGTTATGCTGTGGGTGGTGTTGCTCGCTGATGAGGGGGCTGGGTGTAATTACATGTTGTTATGATGTGGGTGGTGATGCCCGCTCATGATGAGGCTGCATGTAATTACATGTGGTTACGATGTGGTGGTGATGCTCGCTGATGAGGAGGCTGGGTGTAATGACAAGTTGTTATGTTGTGGGTGGTGATGGTCGCAGATGATGAGGATGGGTATAATTACAAATTGTTTTGATGTGGGGTGGTGATGGTCGCTGATGAGGAGGCTGGGTGTAATTACATGTTGTTATGCTGCGGGTGGTGATGCTCGCTGATGAGGAGTATGGGTTTAATGACAAGGTGTTATGTTGTGGGGGGTGATGGTTGCAGATGATGAGGTTGGGTGTAATTACAAGTTGTTATGATGTGGGTGGTGATGGTCGCTGGTGAGGAGGCTGGGTGTAATTACATGGTGTTATGATGTGGTTGGTGATGCTCGCTGATGAGGAGGATGGGTGTAATTACATGTTGTTATGCTGTGGGTGGTGTTGCTCGTTGATGAGGAGGCTGAGTGTAATTACATGTTGTTATGATGTGGGTGATGATGCTCGCTGATGAGACGCTGGGTGTAATTACATGTTGTTATGATGTGCGTGGTGATGGTCGCTGATGAGGAGGCTGGGTGTAATTACATGTTGTAATGATCTGGGTGGTGATGCTCGCTTTTGAGGAGGCTGGGTGTAATTACATGTTGCTATGATGTGGGTGGTAATGCTCGCTGATGAGGAGGCTGGGTGTATTTACAAGTTGGTATGCTGTGGGTAGTGATGGCCACTGATGAGGAGGTTGGATGTAATTACTTGTTTTTATGATGTGGGTGGTGATGTTCGCTGATGAGGAGGCTGGGTGTAATTACATGTTGTTATGCTGTGGGTGGTGTTGCTCGCTGATGAGGGGGCTGGGTGTAATTACATGTTGTTATGATGTGGGTGGTGATGCTCGCTCATGATGAGGGGGCTGGGTGTAATTACATGTTGTTATGATGTGGGTGGTGATGCTCGCTCATGATGAGGCTGCGTGTAATTACATGTTGTTACGATGTGGGTGGTGATGCTCGCTGATGAGGAGGCTGGGTGTAATTACATGTTGTTATGATGTGGGTGGTGATGGTCGCTGATGATGAGGCTGGGTGTAATTACATGTTGTTATGATGTGGGTGGTGAAGGTTGCTGATGAGGAGGCTGGGTGTAATTACAAGTTGTTATGATGTGGGTGGTGATGCTCGCTGATGAGGAGGCTGGGTGTAATTACATGTTGTTATGATGTGGGTGGTGAAGGTCGCTGATGAGGAGGCTGGGGGTAATTACATGTTGCTATGATGTGGGTGGTAATGCTCGCTGATGAGGAGGCTGGGTGTATTTACAAGTTGGTATGCTGTGGGTGGTGATGGTCACTGATGAGGAGGTTGGATGTAATTACATGTTTTTATGATGTGGGTGGTGATGTTCGCTGATGAGGAGGCTAGGTGTCATTACATGTTTTTATGCTGTGGGTGGTGTTGCTCGCTGATGAGGGGGCTGGGTGTAATTACAAGTTGTTATGATGTAGGTGGAGATGGTCACTGATGAGGAGGCTGGGTGTAATTACATGTTGTTATGATGTGGGTGGTGTTGCTCGCTGATGAGGGGGCTGGGTGTAATTACAAGTTGTTATGATGTGGGTGGAGATGGTCACTGATGAGGAGGCTGGGTGTAATTACATGTTGTTATGATGTGGGTGGTGATGTTCGCTGATGAGGAGGCTGGGTGTAATTACATCTTGTTATGCTGTGGGTGGTGTTGCTCGCTGATGAGGGGGCTGGGTGTAATTGCATGTTGTTATGATGTGGGTGGTGATGCTCGCTCATGGTGAGGCTGCGTGTAATTACATGTTGTTACGATGTGGGTGGTGATGCTCGCTGATGAGGAGGCTGGGTGTAATTACAAGTTGTTATGATGTGGGTGGTGATGGTCACTGTTGAGGAGGCTTGGCGTAAATACATGTTGTTATGCTGTGGATGGTGATACTCGCTGATGAGGAGGCTGGGTGTAATGACAAGTTGTTATGTTGTGGGTGGTGATGGTCGCAGATGATGAGGATGGGTGTAATTACATGTTGTTCTGATCTGGGTGGAAATGCTCGCTGATGAGGACGCTGGGTGTAATTAAAAATTATGATGATGTGGTTGGTGATGGTCGCTGATAGGAGGCTGGGTGTAATTACATGTTGTTTTGATGGGGGTGGTGTTGCTCGCTGATGAGGGGGCTGGGTGTAATTACATGTTGTTATGATGTGGGTGGTGATGCTCGCTCATGAGGTTGGATGTAATTACATGTTTTTATGATGTGGGTGGTGATGTTCGCTGATGAGGAGGCTGGGTGTAATTACATGTTGTTATGCTGTGGGTGGTGTTGCTCGCTGATGAGGGGGCTGGGTGTAATTACATGTTGTTATGATGTGGGTGGTGATGCTCGCTGATGAGGGGGCTGGGTGTAATTACATGCTGTTATGATGTGGGTGGTGATGGTCGCAGATGATGAGGATGGGTTTAATTACAAATTGTTATGATGTGGGTGGTGATGGTCGCTGGTGAGGAGGCAGGGTGTAATTACATGTTGTTATGATGTGGGTGGTGATGCTCGCTGATGAGGAGGCTGGGTGTAATGACAAGTTGTTATGTTGTGGGTGGTGATGGTCGCAGATGATGAGGATGTGTTTAATTACAAATTGTTTTGATGTGGGTGGTGATGGTCGCTGATGAGGAGGCTGGGTGTAATTACATGCTGTTATGCTGCGGGTGGTGATGCTCGCTGATGAGGAGGCTGGGTTTAATGACAAGGTGTTATGTTGTGGGTGGTGATGGTTGCAGATGATGAGGTTGGGTGTAATTAGAAGTTGTTATGATGTGGGTGGTGATGGTCGCTGGTGAGGAGGCTGGGTGTAATTACATGTTGTTATGATGTGGGTGGTGATGCTCGCTGATGAGGAGGCTGGGTGTAATTACATGTTGTTATGCTGTGGGAGGTGTTGCTCGTTGATGAGGAGGCTGAGTGTAATTACATGTTGTTATGATGTGGGTGATGATGCTCGCTGATGAGACGATGGGTGTAATTACATGTTGTTATGATGTGGGTGGTGATGGCCGCTGATGAGGAGGCTGGGTGTAATTACATGTTGTAATGATCTGGGTGGTGATGCTCGCTGATGATGAGGCTGGGTGTAATTACATGTTGCTATGATGTGGGTGGTAATGCTCGCTGATGAGGAGGATGGGTGTATTTACAAGTTGGTATGCTGTGGGTGGTGATGGCCACTGAGGAGGAGGTTGGATGTAATTACATGTTTTTATGATGTGGGTGGTGATGTTCGCTGATGAGGAGGCTGGGTGTAATTACATGTTGTTATGCTGTGGGTGGTGTTGCTCGCTGATGAGGGGGCTGGGTGTAATTACATGTTGTTATGATGTGGGTGGTGATGCTCGCTCATGATGAGGCTGCATGTAATTACAAATTGTTTTGATGTGGGTGGTGATGGTCGCTGATGAGGAGGTTGGGTGTAATTACATGTTGTTATGATGTGGGTGGTGATGGTCGCTGGTGAGGAGGCTGGGTGTAATTACATGTTGTTATGATGTGGGTTGTGATGCTCGCTGATGAGGACGCTGGGTGTAATTACATGTTGTTATGCTGTGGGTGGTGTTGCTCGTTGATGAGGAGGTTGGGTGTAATGACAAGTTGTTATGTTGTGGGTGGTGATGGTCGCAGATGATGAGGATGGCTTTAATTACAAATTGTTTTGATGTGGGTGGAGATGGTCGCTGATGAGGAGGCTGGGTGTAATTACATGTTGTTATGATGTGGGTGGTGATGGTCGCTGGTGAGGAGGCTGGGTGTAATTACATGTTGTTATGATGTGGGTGGTGATGCTCGCTGATGAGGAGGCTGGGTGTAATTACATGTTGTTATGCTGTGGGTGGTGTTGCTCGTTGATGAGGAGGCTGGGTGTAATTACATGTTGTTATGATGTGGGTGATGATGCTCGCTGATGAGACGCTGGGTGTAATTACAAGTTGTTATGATGTGGGTGGTGTTGCTCGTTGATGAGGAGGTTGGGTGTAATGACAAGTTGTTATGTTGTGGGTGGTGATGGTCGCAGATGATGAGGATGGCTTTAATTACAAATTGTTTTGATGTGGGTGGAGATGGTCGCTGATGAGGAGGCTGGGTGTAATTACATGTTGTTATGATGTGGGTGGTGATGGTCGCTGGTGAGGAGGCTGGGTGTAATTACATGTTGTTATGATGTGGGTGGTGATGCTCGCTGATGAGGAGGCTGGGTGTAATTACATGTTGTTATGCTGTGGGTGGTGTTGCTCGTTGATGAGGAGGCTGGGTGTAATTACATGTTGTTATGATGTGGGTGATGATGCTCGCTGATGAGACGCTGGGTGTAATTACAAGTTGTTATGATGTGGGTGGTGATGCTCGCTGACGAGGAGGCTGGTTGTAATTACATGTTGTTATGATGTGGGTGGTGATGGTCGCTGATGAGGAGGCTGGGTGTAATTACATGTTGTAATGATCTGGGTGGTGATGCTCGCTGATGAGGAGGCTGAGTGTAATTACAAGTTGGTATGATGTGGGTGGAGTTGGTCGCTGATGAGGAGGCTGGGGGTAATTACATGTTGCTATGATGTGGGTGGTAATGCTCGCTGATGAGGAGGATGGGTGTATTTACAAGTTGGTATGATGTGGGTGGTAATGCTCGCTGATGAGGAGGATGGGTGTAATTACATGTTGTTATGCTGTGGGTGGTGTTGCTCGATGATGAGGGGGCTGGGTGTAATTACATGTTGTTATGATGTGGGTGGTGATGCTCGCTCATGATGAGGCTGCGTGTAATTACATGTTGTTACGATGTGGGTGGTGATGCTCGCTCATGATGAGGCTGCGTGTAATTACATGTTGTTATGCTGTGGGTGGTGATGCTCGCTGATAAGGAGGCTGGGTGTAATGACAAGTTGTTTTGTTGTGAGTGGTGATGGTCGCAGATGATGAGGATGGGTGTAATTACATGTTGTTCTAGTCTGGGTGGTGATGCTTGCTGATGAGGAGGCTGGGTGTAAATAAAAATTATTATGATGTGGGTAGTGATGGTCGCTGATGAGGAGACTGGGTGTAATTACCTGTTGTTTTGATGTGGGTGGTGATGGTCGCTGATGGGAGGCTGGGTGTAATTACATGTTGTTTTGATGGGGGTGGTGTTGCTCGCTGTGCGGGGGCTGAGTGTAATTACATGTTTTTATGATGTGGGTGGTGATGTTCGCTGATGAGGAGGCTGGGTGTAATTACATGTTGTTATGCTGTGGGTGGTGTTGCTCGCTGATGAGGGGGCTGGGTGTAATTACATGTTGTTATGATGTGGGTGGTGATGCTCGCTGATGAGGGGGCTGGGTGTAATTACATGTTGTTATGATGTGGGTGGTGATGCTCGCCCATGTTGAGGCTGTGTGTAATTACATGTTGTTACGATGTGCGTGGTGATGCTCGCTGATGAGGAGGCTGGGTGTAATGACAAGTTGTTATGTTGTGGGTGGTGATGGTCGCAGATGATGAGGATGGGTTTAATTACACATTGTTTTGATGTGGGTGGTGATGGTCGCTGATGAGGAGGCTGGGTGTAATTACATGTTGTTCTGCTGCGGGTGGTGATGCTCGCTGATGAGGAGGCTGGGTTTAATGACAAGGTGTTATGTTGTGGGTGGTGATGGTTGCAGATGATGAGGATGGGTGTAATTACAAGTTGTTATGATGTGGTTGGTGATGGTCGCTGGTGAGGAGGCTGGGTGTAATTACATGTTGTTATGATGTGAGTGGTGATGCTCGCTGATGAGGAGTCTTGGTGTAATTACATGTTGTTATGCTGTGGGTGGTGTTGCTCGTTGATGAGGAGGCTGGGTGTAATTACATGTTGTTATGATGTGGGTGATGATGCTCGCTGATGAGACGCTGGGTGTAATTACAAGTTGTTATGATGTGGTTGGTGATGCTCGCTGATGAGGAGGCTGGGTGTAATTACATTTTGTTATGATGTGGGTGGTGATGCTCGCTGATGAGATGCTGGGTTTAATTACAAGTTGTTATGATGTGGGTGGTGATGGACGCTGATGAGGAGGCTGGGTGTAATTACATGTTGTTATGATGTGGGTGGTGATGCTCGCAGATGAGGAGGATGGGTGTAATTACAAATTATTATGATGAGGGTGGTGATGGTCGCTGATGAGGTGACTGGGTGTAATGACATTTTCTTATGTTGCGGGTGATGATGGTCGCAGATGATGAGGATGGGTGTAATTACAAGTTATTATGATGTGGGTGGTGATGCTCGCTGATGAGGAGAGTGGGTGTAATTACATGTTATTATGATGTTGGTGGTGATGGTCGCTGATGAGGAGGCTGGGTGTAATTACATGTTGTAATGATGTGGGTGGTGATGCTCGCTCATGATTAGGGGGCTGGGTGTAATTACATGTTGTTATGATGTGGGTGGTGATGCTCGCTCATGATGAGGCTGCGTGTAATTACATGTTGTTATGATGTGGGTGGTGATGCTCACTGATGAGGAGGCTGGGTGTAATTACATGTTGTTATGATGTGGGTGCTGAAGGTCGCTAATGAGGAGGCTGGGTGTAATTACATGATGTAATGATCTGGGTGGAGATGCTCGCTGATGAGGAGGCTGGGTGTAATTACAAGTTGTTATGATGTGTGTGGAGATGGTCGCTGATGAGGAGGCTGGGGGTAATTACATGTTGCTATGATGTGGATGGTAATGCTCGCTGATGAAGAGGTTGGATGTAATTACATGTTTTTATGATGTGGGTGGTGATGTTCGCTGATGAGGAGGCTAGGTGTAATTACATGTTGTTATGCTGTGGGTGGTGTTGCTCGCTGATGAGGGGGCTGGGTGTAATTACAAGTTGTTATGATGTAGGTGGAGATGGTCACTGATGAGGAGGCTGGGTGTAATTACATGTTGTTATGATGTGGGTGGTGTTGCTCGCTGATGAGGGGGCTGGGTGTAATTACAAGTTGTTATGATGTGGGTGGAGATGGTCACTGATGAGGAGGCTGGGTGTAATTACATCTTGTTATGCTGTGGGTGGTGTTGCTCGCTGATGAGGGGACTGGGTGTAATTACATGTTGTTATGATGTGGGTGGTGTTGCTCGCTGATGAGGGGGCTGGGTGTAATTACAAGTTGTTATGATGTGGGTGGAGATGGTCACTGATGAGGAGGCTGGGTGTAATTACATGTTGTTATGATGTGGGTGGTGATGTTCGCTGATGAGGAGGCTAGGTGTAATTACATGTTGTTATGCTGTGGGTGGTGTTGCTCGCTGATGATGGGGCTGGGTGTAATTACAAGTTGTTATGATGTAGGTGGAGATGGTCACTGATGAGGAGGCTGGGTGTAATTACATGTTGTTATGATGTGGGTGGTGTTGCTCGCTGATGAGGGGACTGGGTGTAATTGCATGTTGTTATGATGTGGGTGGTGATGCTCGCTCATGATGAGGCTGCGTGTAATAACATGTTGTTACGATGTGGGTGGTGATCCTCGCTGATGAGGAGGCTGGGTGTAATTACAAGTTGTTATGATGTGGGTGGTGATGGTCACTGTTGAGGAGGCTTGGCGTAAATACATGTTGTTATGCTGTGGGTGGTGATACTCGCTGATGAGGAGGCTGGGTGTAATGACAAGTTGTTATGTTGTGGGTGGTGATGGTCGCAGATGATGAGGATGGGTGTAATTACATGTTGTTCTGATCTGGGTGGAAATGCTCGCTGATGAGGAGGCTGGGTCTAATTAAAAATTATGATGATGTGGTTGGTGATGGTCGCTGATGGGAGGCTGGGTGTAATTACATGTTGTTTTGATGGGGGTGGTGTTGCTCGCTCATGAGGTTGGATGTAATTACATGTTTTTATGATGTGGGTGGTGATGTTCGCTGATGAGGAGGCTGGGTGTAATTACAAGTTGTTATGCTGTGGGTGGTGTTGCTCGCTGGTGAGGAGGCTGGGTGTAATTACATGTTGTTATGATGTGGGTGGTGATGCTCGCTGATGAGGAGGCTGGGTGTAATGACAAGTTGTTATGTTGTGGGTGGTGATGGTCGCAGATGATGAGGATGGGTTTAATTACAAATTGTTTTGATGTGGGTGGTGATGGTCGCTGATGAGTAGGCTGGATGTAATTACATGTTGTTATGCTGCGGGTGGTGATGCTCGCTGATGAGGAGGCTGGGTTTAATGACAAGGTGTTATGTTGTGGGTGGTGATGGTTGCAGATGATGAGGTTGGGTGTAATTAGAAGTTGGTATGATGTGGGTTGTGATGGTCGCTGGTGAGGAGGCTGGGTGTAATTACATGTTTTTATGATGTGGGTGGTGATGCTCGCTGATGAGGAGGCTGGGTTTAATTACATGTTGTTAGGCTGTGGGTGGTGTTGCTCGTTGATGAGGAGGCTGAGTGTAATTACATGTTGTTATGATGTGGGTGATGATGCTGGCTGATGAGACGCTGGGTGTAATTACATGTTGTTATGATGTGGGTGGTGATGGCCGCTGATGAGGAGGCTGGGTGTAATTACATGTTGTAATGATCTGGGTGGTGATGCTCGCTGATGAGGAGGCTGGGTGTAATTACATGTTGCTATGATGTGGGTGGTAATGCTCGCTGATGAGGAGGCTGGGTGTATTTACAAGTTGGTATGCTGTAGGTGGTGATGGCCACTGATGAGGAGGTTGGATGTAATTACATGTTTTTATGATGTGGGTGGTGATGTTCGCTGATGAGGAGGCTGGGTGTAATTGCATGTTGTTATGCTGTGGGTGGTGTTGCTCGCTGATGAGGGGGCTGGGTGTAATTACATGTTGTTATGATGTGGGTGGTGATGCTCGCTCATGATGAGGGGGCTGGGTGTAATTACATGTTGTTATGATGTGGGTGGTGATGCTCGCTCATGATGAGGCTGCATGTAATTACATGTTGTTACGATTTGTGGGTGGTGATGCTCGCTGATGAGGAGGCTGGGTGTAATGACAAGTTGTTATGTTGTGGGTGGTGATGGTCGCAGCTGATGAGGATGGCTTTAATTACAAATTGTTTTGATGTGGGTGGTGATGGTCGCTGATGAGGAGGCTGGGTGTAATTACATGTTGTTATGATGTGGGTGGTGATGGTCGCTGGTGAGGAGGCTGGGTGTAATTACATGTTGTTATGATGTGGGTTGTGATGCTCGCTGATGAGGAGGCTGGGTGTAATTACATGTTGTTATGCTGTGGGTGGTGTTGCTCGTTGATGAGGAGGCTGGGTGTAATTACATGTTGTTATGATGTGGGTGATGATGCTCGCTGATGAGACGCTGGGTGTAATTACAAGTTGTTATGATGTGGGTGGTGATGCTCGCTCATGATGAGGCTGCGTGTAATTACATGTTGTTACGATGTGGGTGGTGATGCTCGCTCATGAGGAGGCTGGGTGTAATTACATGTTGTTTGATGTGGGTGGTGAAGGTCGCTGATGAGGAGGCTGGGTGTAATTACATGTTGTAATGATCTGGGTGGTGATACTCGCTGATGAGGAGGGTGGGTGTAATTACAAGTTGTTATGATGTGGGTGGAGATGGTCGCTGATCAGGAGGCTGGGGGTAATTACATGTTGTTACGATGTGGGTGGTGATGCTCGCTGATGAGGAGGCTGTGTGTAATTACAAGTTGTTATAATGTGGGTGGTGATGGTCGCTGATGAGTTGGCTTGGGATAAATACATGTTGTTATGCTGTGGGTGGTGATGCTCGCTGATAAGGAGCCTGGGTGTAATGACAAGTTGTTATGTTGTGAATGGTGATGGTCGCAGATGATGAGGATGGGTGTAATTACATGTTGTTCTAGTCTGGGTGGTGATGCTTGCTGATGAGGAGGCTGGGTGTAATTAAAAATTATTATGATGTGGGTGGTGATGGTCGCTGATGAGGAGACTGGGTGTAATTACATGTTGTTTTGATGTGTGTGGTGATGGTCGCTGATGGGAGGCTGGATGTAATTACATGTTGTTTTGATGGGGGTGGTGTTGCTCGCTGTGCGGGGGCTGAGTGTAATTACATGTTTTTATGATGTGGGTGGTGATGTTCGCTGATGAGGAGGCTGGGTGTAATTACTTGTTGTTATGCTGTGGGTGGTGTTGCTCGCTGATGAGGGGGCTGGGTGTAATTACATGTTGTTATGCTGTGGGTGGTGATGCTCGCTGATGAGGGGGCTGGGTGTAATTACATGTTGTTATGATGTGGGTGGTGATGCTCGCTCATGTTGAGGCTGCGTGTAATTACATGTTGTTACGATGTGGGTGGTGATGCTCGCTGATGAGGAGGCTGGGTGTAATGACAAGTTGTTATGTTGTGGGTGGTGATGGTCACTGATGATGAGGATGGGTTTAATTACACATTATTTTGATGTGGGTGGTGATGGTCGCTGATGAGGAGGCTGGGTGTAATTACATGTTGTAATGATCTGGGTGGTGATGCTCGCTCATGATGAGGCTGCGTGGAATTACATGTTGTTACGATGTGGGTGGTGATGCTCGCTGATGAGGAGGCTGGCTGTAATTACAAGTTGTTATGATGTGGGTGGTGATGATCGCTGATGAGGAGGCTGGGTGTACTTACAAGTTGTTATGATCTGGGTGGTGATGCTCGCTGATGAGGAGGCCGGGTGTAATGACAAGTTGCTATGTTGTGGGTCGTGATGGTTGCTGGTGAGGAGGCTGGGTGTAATGACAAGTTGTTATGTTGTGGGTCGTGATGGTTGCTGGTGAGGAGGCTGGGTGTAATTACATGTTGTTATGATGTGGGTGGTGATGCTCGCTGATGAGGAGGCTGGGTGTAATTACATGTTGTAATGCTGTGGGTGGTGTTGCTCGTTGATGAGGAGGCTGGGTGTAATTACATTTTGTTATGATGTGGGTGGTGATGCTCGCTGATGAGACGCTGGGTTTAATTCAAGTTGTTATGATGTGGGTGGTGATGGACGCTGATGAGGAGGCTGGGTGTAATTACATGTTGTTATGATGTAGGTAGTGTTGCTCGCTGATGAGAAGGCTGGGTGTAATTACATGTTGTTATGATGTGGGTGGTGATGCTCGCTAATGAGAAGGCTGGGTGTATTTACAAGTTGCTATGTTGTGGGTGGTGATGGTCACTGATGAGGAGGTTGGATGTAATTACATGTTTTTATGATGTGGGTGGTGATGTTCGCTGATGAGGAGGCTGGGTGTAATTACATGTTGTTATGATGTGGGTGGTGATGCTTGCGCATCTTGAGGCTGCGTGTAATTACATGTTGTTACGATGTGGTTGGTGATGCTCGCTGATGAGGAGGCTGGGTGTAATGACAAGTTGTTATGTTGTGGGTGGTGATGGTCGCAGATGATGAGGATGGGTTTAATTACAAGTTGTTTTGATGTGGGTGGTGATGGTCGCTGATGAGGAGGCTGGGTGTAATGACAAGTTGCTATGTTGTGGGTCGTGATGGTTGCTGGTGAGGAGGCTGGGTGTAATGACAAGTTGTTATGTTGTGGGTCGTGATGGTTGCTGGTGAGGAGGCTGGGTGTAATTACATGTTGTTATGATGTGGGTTGTGATGCTCGCTGATGAGGAGGCTGGGTGTAATTACATGTTGTAATGCTGTGGGTGGTGTTGCTCGTTGATGAGGAGGCTGGGTGTAATTACATTTTGTTATGATGTGGGTGGTGATGCTCGCTGATGAGACGCTAGGTTTAATTACAAGTTGTTATGATGTGGGTGGTGATGGACGCTGATGAGGAGGCTGGGTGTAATTACATGTTGTTATGATGTGGGTGGTGATGCTCGCAGATGAGGAGGATGGGTGTAATTACAAATTATTATGATGAGGGTGGTGATGGTCGCTGATGAGGAGACTGGGTGTAATGACATTTTCTTATGTTGCGGGTGGTGATGGTCGCAGATGATGAGGATGGGTGTAATTACAAGTTGGTATGATGTGGGTGGTGATGCTCGCTGATGAGGAGAGTGGGTGTAATTACATGTTATTATGATGTTGGTGGTGATGGTCGCTGATGAGGAGGCTGGGTGTAATTACATGTTGTAATGATGTGGGTGGTGATGCTCGCTGATGAGGAGGCTGGGTGTAATTACAAATTATTATGATGTGGGTGGTGATGGTCGCTGATGAGGAGGCTGGGTGTAATTACATGTTGTTATGATGTGGGTGGTGATGGTCGCTGATGAGGAGGCTGGGTGTAATTACATGTTGTAATGATGTGGGTGGTGATGCTCGCTGATGAGGAGGCTGGGTGTAATTACAATTTGTTATGATGTGGGTGGTCTTGCTCGCTGATGAGGAGGCTGGGTGTAATTACAAATTATTATGATGTGGGTGGTGATGGTAGCTGATGAAGAGGCTGTGTGTAATTACATGTTTTTATGATGTGGGTGGTGATGGTCGCTGATGAGGAGGCTGGGTGTAATTACATGTTGTAATGATGTGGGTGGTGATGCTCGCTGATGAGGAGGCTGGGTGTAATTACAATTTGTTATGATGTGGGTGGTGATGGTCGCTGATGAGGAGGTTGGGTGTAATTACATGTTGTTATGATGTGGGTAGTGATGCTCGCTCATGAGGAGGCTGAGTGTAGTTAAAAATTATCATGATGTGGGTGGTGATGGTCGCTGATGAGGAGGCTTGGTGTATTTAGATGTTGTTATGATGTGGGTGGTGATGGTCACTGACGATGAAGCTGGGTGTAATTAAATGTTGTTATGATGTGGGTAGTGATGCTCGCTGATGAGAAGGCTGGGTGTAATTACATGTTGTTATGATGTGGGTGGTGCTGCTCGCTGATGAGGAGGCTGGGTGTATTTACAAGTTGGTATGTTGTGGGTGGTGATGGTCACTGATGAGGAGGTTGGATGTAATTACATGTTTTTATGATGTGGGTGGTGATGTTCGCTGATGATGAGGCAGCGTGTAATTACATGTGGTTACGATGTGGGTGGTGATGCTCGCTGATGAGGAGGCTGGGTGTAATGACAAGTTGTTATGTTGTGGGTCGTGATGGTCGCTGATGAGGAGGCTGGGTGTAATTACAAGTTGTTATGCTGTGGGTGGTGATGCTCGCTGATGAGGAGGCTGGGTGTAATGACAAGGTGTTATGTTGTAGGTCGTGATGGTTGCTGGTGAGGAGGCTGGGTGTAATTACATGTTGTTATGATATGGGTGGTGATGCTCGCTGATGAGGAGGCTGGGTGTAATTACATGTTGTAATACTGTGGGTGGTGTTGCTCGTTGATGAGGAGGTTGGGTGTGATTACATTTTGTTATGATGTGTGTGGTGCTGCTCGCTGATGAGACGCTGGGGTTAATTACAAATTGTTATGATGTGGGTGGTGATGGACGCTGATGAGGAGGCTGGGTGTAATTCTATGTTGTAATGATGTGGGTGGTGATGCGCGCTGATGAGGAGGCTGGGTGTAATTACAATTTATTATGATGAGGGTGGTGATGGTCGCTGATGAGGAGACTGGGTGTAATGACATTTTCTTATGTTGCGGGTGGTGATGGTCGCAGATGATGAGGCTGGGTGTAATTACATGTTTTTTTGATGTGGGTGGTGATGGTCGCTGATGAGGAGGCTGGGTGTAATTACATGTTGTAATGATGTGGGTGGTGATGCTCGCTGATGAGGAGGCTGGGTGTAATTGCAATTTGTTATGATGTGGGTGGTTATGGTCGCTGATGAGGAGGCTGGGTGTAATTACATGTTGTTATGCTGTGGGTGGTGATGCTCGCTGATGAGGAGGCTGGGTGTAATGACAAGGTGTTATGTTGTAGGTCGTGATGGTTGCTGGTGAGGATGCTGGGTGTAATTACATGTTGTTATGATATGGGTGGTGATGCTCGCTGATGAGGAGGCTGGGTGTAATTACATGTTGTAATGATGTGGGTGGTGATGCTCGCTGATGAGGAGGCTGGGTGTAATTACAATTTGTTATGATGTGGGTGGTCTTGCTCGCTGATGAGGAGGCTGGGTGTAATTACAAATTATTATGATGTGGGTGGTGATGGTAGCTGATGAAGAGGCTGTGTGTAATTACATGTTTTTATGATGTGTGTGGTGATGGTCGCTGATGAGGAGGCTGGGTGTAATTACATGTTGTAATGATGTGGGTGGTGATGCTCGCTGATGAGGAGGCTGGGTGTAATTACAATTTGTTATGATGTGGGTGGTGATGGTCGCTGATGAGGAGGTTGGGTGTAATTACATGTTGTTATGATGTGGGTAGTGATGCTCGCTCATGAGGAGGCTGAGTGTAGTTAAAAATTATCATGATGTGGGTGGTGATGGTCGCTGATGAGGAGGCTTGGTGTATTTAGATGTTGTTATGATGTGGGTGGTGATGGTCACTGACGATGAAGCTGGGTGTAATTAAATGTTGTTATGATGTGGGTAGTGATGCTCGCTGATGAGAAGGCTGGGTGTAATTACATGTTGTTATGATGTGGGTGGTGCTGCTCGCTGATGAGGAGGCTGGGTGTATTTACAAGTTGGTATGTTGTGGGTGGTGATGGTCACTGATGAGGAGGTTGGATGTAATTACATGTTTTTATGATGTGGGTGGTGATGTTCGCTGATGATGAGGCAGCGTGTAATTACATGTGGTTACGATGTGGGTGGTGATGCTCGCTGATGAGGAGGCTGGGTGTAATGACAAGTTGTTATGTTGTGGGTCGTGATGGTCGCTGATGAGGAGGCTGGGTGTAATTACAAGTTGTTATGCTGTGGGTGGTGATGCTCGCTGATGAGGAGGCTGGGTGTAATGACAAGGTGTTATGTTGTAGGTCGTGATGGTTGCTGGTGAGGAGGCTGGGTGTAATTACATGTTGTTATGATATGGGTGGTGATGCTCGCTGATGAGGAGGCTGGGTGTAATTACATGTTGTAATACTGTGGGTGGTGTTGCTCGTTGATGAGGAGGTTGGGTGTGATTACATTTTGTTATGATGTGTGTGGTGCTGCTCGCTGATGAGACGCTGGGGTTAATTACAAATTGTTATGATGTGGGTGGTGATGGACGCTGATGAGGAGGCTGGGTGTAATTCTATGTTGTAATGATGTGGGTGGTGATGCGCGCTGATGAGGAGGCTGGGTGTAATTACAATTTATTATGATGAGGGTGGTGATGGTCGCTGATGAGGAGACTGGGTGTAATGACATTTTCTTATGTTGCGGGTGGTGATGGTCGCAGATGATGAGGCTGGGTGTAATTACATGTTTTTTTGATGTGGGTGGTGATGGTCGCTGATGAGGAGGCTGGGTGTAATTACATGTTGTAATGATGTGGGTGGTGATGCTCGCTGATGAGGAGGCTGGGTGTAATTGCAATTTGTTATGATGTGGGTGGTTATGGTCGCTGATGAGGAGGCTGGGTGTAATTACATGTTGTTATGCTGTGGGTGGTGATGCTCGCTGATGAGGAGGCTGGGTGTAATGACAAGGTGTTATGTTGTAGGTCGTGATGGTTGCTGGTGAGGATGCTGGGTGTAATTACATGTTGTTATGATATGGGTGGTGATGCTCGCTGATGAGGAGGCTGGGTGTAATTACATGTTGTAATGCTGTGGGTGGTGTTGCTCGTTGATGAGGAGGTTGGGTGTGATTACATTTTGTTATGATGTGTGTGGTGCTGCTCGCTGATGAGACGCTGGGTTTAATTACAAATTGTTATGATGTGGGTGGTGATGGACGCTGATGAGGAGGCTGGGTGTAATTATATGTTGTAATGATGTGGGTGGTGATGCGCGCTGATGAGGAGGCTGGGTGTAATTACAATTTATTATGATGAGGGTGGTGATGGTCGCTGATGAGGAGACTGGGTGTAATGACATTTTCTTATGTTGCGGGTGGTGATGGTCGCAGATGATGAGGCTGGGTGTAATTACATGTTTTTTTTATGTGGGTGGTGATGGTCGCTGATGAGGAGGCTGGGTGTAATTACATGTTGTAATGATGTGGGTGGTGATGCTCGCTGATGAGGAGGCTGGGTGTAATTGCAATTTGTTATGATGTGGGTGGTGATGGTCGCTGATGAGGAGGCTGGGTGTAATTACATGTTGTTATGATGTGGGTGGTGATGCTCGCTCATGAGCAGGCTGGGTGTAGTTACAAATTAGTATGATGTGGGTGGTGATGGTCGCTGATGAGGAGGCTTGGTGTATTTAGATGTTGTTATGATGTGGGTGGTGATGGTCACTGACGATGTGGCTGGGTTTAATTAAATGTTGTTATGATGTGGGTAGTGATGCTCGCTGATGAGAAGGCTGGGTGTAATTACATGTTGTTCTGCGTGTAATTACATGTTGTTACGATGTGGGTGCTGATGCTCGCTGATGAGGAGGCTGGGTGTAATGACAAGTTGTTATGTTGTGGGTGGTGATGGTCGCAGATGATGAGGATGGGTTTAATTACAAGTTGTTTTGACGTGGGTGGTGTTGGTCGCTGATGAGGAGGCTGGGTGTAATTACATGTTGTTATGCTGTGGGTGGTGATGCTCGCTGATGAGGAGGCTGGGTGTAATGACAAGGTGTTATGTTGTGGGTCGTGATGGTTGCTGGTGAGGAGGCTGGGTGTAATTACATGTTGTTATGATGTGGGTGGTGATGGTCACTGACGATGAAGCTGGGTGTAATTAAATGTTGTTATGATGTGGGTAGTGATGCTCGCTGATGAGAAGGCTGGGTGTAATTACATGTTGTTATGATGTGGGTGGTGATGCTCGCTGATGAGGAGGCTGGGTGTATTTACAAGTTGTTATGTTGTGGGTGGTGATGGTCGCTGATGAGGAGGCTGGGTGTAATTACATGTTGTTCTGCTGTGGGTGGTGATGCTCGCTGATGAGGAGGCTGGGTGTAATGACAAGGTGTTATGTTGTAGGTCGTGATGGTTGCTGGTGAGGAGGCTGGGTGTAATTACATGTTGTTATGATGTGGGTGGTGATGCTCGCTGATGAGGAGGCTGGGTGTAATTACATGTTGTAATGCTGTGGGTGGTGTTGCTCGTTGATGAGGAGGTTGGGTGTGATTACATTTTGTTATGATGTGTGTGGTGATGCTCGCTGATGAGACGCTGTGTTTAATTACAAATTGTTATGATGTGGGTGGTGATGGACGCTGATGAGGAGGCTGGGTGTAATTATATGTTGTTATGATGTGGGTGGTGATGCGCGCTGATGAGGAGGCTGGGTGTAATTACAATTTATTATGATGAGGGTGGTGATGGTCGCTGATGAGGAGACTGGGTGTAATGACATTTTCTTATGTTGCGGGTTGTGATGGTCGCAGATGATGAGGCTGGGTGTAATTACATGTTTTTATGATGTGGGTGGTGATGGTCGCTGATGAGGAGGCTGGGTGTAATTACATGTTGTAATGATATGGGTGGTGATGCTCGCTGATGAGGAGGCTGGGTGTAATTGCAATTTGTTATGATGTGGGTGGTGATGGTCGCTGATGAGGAGGCTGGGTGTAATTACATGTTGTTATGATGTGGGTGGTGATGCTCGCTCATGAGGAGGCTGGGTGTAGTTACAAATTAGTATGATGTGGGTGGTGATGGTCGCTGATGAGGAGGCTTGGTGTATTTAGATGTTGTTATGATGTGGGTGGTGATGGTCACTGACGATGAGGCTGGGTTTAATTAAATGTTGTTATGATGTGGGTAGTGATGCATGCTGATGAGAAGGCTGGGTGTAATTACATGTTGTTCTGCGTGTAATTACATGTTGTTACGATGTGGGTGGTGATGCTCGCTGATGAGGAGGCTGGGTGTAATGACAAGTTGTTATGTTGTGGGTGGTGATGGTCGCAGATGATGAGGATGGGTATAATTACATGTTGTTATGCTGTGGGTGGTGATGCTCGCTGATGAGGAGGCTGGGTGTAATGACAAGGTGTTATGTTGTGGGTCGTGATGGTTGCTGGTGAGGAGGCTGGGTGTAATTACATGTTGTTATGATGTGGGTGGTGATGGTCACTGACGATGAAGCTGGGTGTAATTAAATGTTATTATGATGTGGGTAGTGATGCTCGCTGATGAGAAGGCTGGGTGTAATTACATGTTGTTATGATGTGGGTGGTGATGCTCGCTGATGAGGAGGCTGGGTGTATTTACAAGTTGGTATGTTGTGGGTGGTGATGGTCACTGATGAGGAGGTTGGATGTAATTACATGTTTTTATGATGTGGATGGTGATGTTCGCTGATGATGAGGCTGCGTGTAATTACATGTGGTTACGATGTGGGTGGTGATGCTCGCTGATGAGGAAGCTGGGTGTAATGACAAGTTGTTATGTTGTGGGTGGTGATGGTCGCTGATGAGGAGGCTGGGTGTAATTACATGTTGTTATGCTGTGGGTGGTGATGCTCGCTGATGAGGAGGCTGGGTGTAATGACAAGGTGTTATGTTGTAGGTCGTGATGGTTGCTGGTGAGGAGGCTGGGTGTAATTACATGTTGTTATGATGTGGGTGGTGATGCTCGCTGATGAGGAGGCTGGGTGTAATTACATGTTGTAATGCTGTGGGTGGTGTTGCTCGTTGATGAGGAGGTTGGGTGTGATTACATTTTGTTATGATGTGTGTGGTGATGCTCGCTGATGAGACGCTGGGTTTAATTACAAATTGTTATGATGTGGGTGGTGATGGACGCTGATGAGGAGGCTGGGTGTAATTATATGTTGTTATGATGTGGGTGGTGATGCGCGCTGATGAGGAGGCTGGGTGTAATTACAATTTATTATGATGAGGGTGGTGATGGTCGCTGATGAGGAGACTGGGTGTAATGACATTTTCTTATGTTGCTGGTGGTGATGGTCGCAGATGATGAGGCTGGGTGTAATTACATGTTTTTATGATGTGGGTGGTGATGGTCGCTGATGAGGAGGCTGGGTGTAATTACAGGTTGTAATGATATGGGTGGTGATGCTCGCTGATGAGGAGGCTGGGTGTAATTGCAATTTGTTATGATGTGGGTGGTGATGGTCGCTGATGAGGAGGCTGGGTGTAATTACATGTTGTTATGATGTGGGTGGTGATGCTCGCTCATGAGGAGGCTGGGTGTAGTTACAAATTAGTATGATGTGGGTGGTGATGGTCGCTGATGAGGAGGCTTGGTGTATTTAGATGTTGTTATGATGTGGGTGGTGATGGTCACTGACGATGAGGCTGGGTTTAATTAAATGTTGTTATGATGTGGGTAGTGATGCACGCTGATGAGAAGGCTGGGTGTAATTACATGTTGTTCTGCGTGTAATTACATGTTGTTACGATGCGGGTGGTGATGCTCGCTGATGAGGAGGCTGGGTGTAATGACAAGTTGTTATGTTGTGGGTGGTGATGGTCGCAGATGATGAGGATGGGTTTAATTACAAGTTGTTTTGATGTGGGTGGTGTTGGTCGCTGATGAGGAGGCTGGGTGTAATTACATGTTGTTATGCTGTGGGTGGTGATGCTCGCTGATGAGGAGGCTGGGTGTAATGACAAGGTGTTATGTTGTGGGTCGTGATGGTTGCTGGTGAGGAGGCTGGGTGTACTTACATGTTGTTATGATGTGGGTGGTGATGCACGCTGATGAGGAGGCTGGGTGTAATTACATGTTGTAATGCTGTGGGTGGTGTTGCTCGTTGATGAGGAGGCTGGGTGTAATTACATTTTGTTATGATGTGGGTGGTGATGCTCGCTGATGAGACGCGGGGTTTAATTACAAGTTGTTATGATGTGGGTGGTGATGGACGCTGATGAGGAGGCTGGGTGTAATTATATGTTGTTATGATGTGGGTGGTGATGCGCGCTGATGAAGAGGCTGGGTGTAATTACAATTTATTATGATGAGGGTGGTGATGTTCGCTGATGAGGAGACTGGGTGTAATGACATTTTCTTATGTTGTGGGTGGTGATGGTCACAGATGATGAGGATGGGTGTAATTACAATTTGTTATGATGTGGGTGGTGATGCTCGCTGATGAGGAGACTGGGTGTAATTACATGTTGTTATGATGTGGGTGGTGATGGTCGCTGGTGAGGAGGCTGGGTGTAATTACATGTTGTAATGATGTGGGTGGTGATGGTCGCTGGTGAGGAGGCTGGGTGTAATTACATGTTGTAATGATGTGGGTGGTGATGCTCGCTGATGAGGAGGCTGGATGTAATTACATGTTGTTATGATGTGGGTGGTGATGGTCGCTGATGAGTAGGCTAAGTGTAATTACATGTTGTAATGATGTGGGTGGTGATGCTAGCTGATGAGGAGGCTGGGTGTAATTACAAGTTGTTATGATGTGGGTGGTGATGGTCGCTGATGATGAGGCTGGGTGTAATTACATGTTGTTATGTTGTGGGTGGTGATGCTCGCTCATGAGGAGGCTGGGTGTAGTTACAAATTATTATGATGTGGGTGGTGATGGTCGCTGATGAGGAGGCTGGGTGTAATTACATGTTGCTATGATGTGGGTGGTAATGCTCGCTGATGAGGAGGCTGGGTGTATTTACAAGTTGGTGTGTTGTGGGTGGTGATGGTCACTGATGAGGAGGATGGATGTAATTACTTGTTTTTATGATGTGGGTGGTGATGTTCGCTGATGAGGAGGCTGGGTGTAATTACATTTTGTTATGCTGTGGGTGGTGTTGCTCGCTGATAAGGGGGCTGGGTGTAATTACATGTTGTTATGATGTGGGTGGTGATGCTCGCTCATGATGAGGCTGCGTGTAATTACACGTTGTTACGATGTGGGTGGTGATGCTCGCTGATGAGGAGGCTGGGTGTAATGACAAGTCGTTATGTTGTGGGTGGTGATGGTCGCAGATGACGAGGATGGGTGTAATTACAAGTTGTAATGATGTGGGTGGTGATGGTGGCTGATGAGGAGGCTTGGTGTAATTACATGTTGGTATGCTGTGGGTGGTGATGGTCGCAGATGATGAGGATGGGTGTAATTACAAGTTGTTATGATGTGGGTGGTGATACTCGCTGATGAGGAGGCTGGGTGTAATTACATGTTGTTATGCTGTGGGTGGTGTTGCTCGTTGATGAGAAGGGTGGGTGTAATTACATGTTGTTATGATGTGGGTGGTGATGCTCGCTGATGAGACGCTGGGTGTAATTACATGTTGTAATGATGTGGGTGGTGATGCTCGCTCATGATGAGGCTGCGTGTAATTACATGTTGTTACGATGTGGGTGGTGATGCTCGCTGATGAGGAGGCTGGGTGTAATTACAAGTTGTTATGATGTGGATGGTGATGATCGCTGATGAGGAGGCTGGGTGTACTTACAAGTTGTTATGATCTGGGTGGTGATGCTCGCTGATGAGGAGGCTGGGTGTAATTAAAAATTATTATGATGTGTGTGGTGATGGTCGCTGATGAGGAGACTGGGTGTAATTACATGTTGTTTTGATGTGGGTGGTGATGGTCGCTGATGGGAGGCTGGGTGTAATTACATGTTGTTTTGATGGTGGTAGTGTTACTCGCTGATGAGGGGGCTTTGTGTAATTAAATGTTGTTATGATGTGGGTGGTGATGCTCGCTCATGATGAGGCTGGGTATAATTACATGTTGTTTCGATGTCGGTGGTGATGCTCGCTGATGAGGAGGCTGGGTGTAATGACATGTTGCTATGATGTGGGTAGTGATGCTCGCTGATGAGAAGGCTGGGTATAATTACATGTTGTTATGATGTGGGTGGTGATGATCGTTGATGAGGAGGCTGGGTGTATTTACAAGTTGTTATGATGTGGGTGGTGATGCTCGCTGATGAGGAGGCTGGGTGTACTTACATGTTGGTATGATGTGGGTGTTGATGGTCACTGAAGATGCGGCTGGGTGTAATTAAATGTTGTTATGATGTAGGTAGTGTTGCTCGCTGATGAGAAGGCTGGGTGTAATTACATGTTGTTATGATGTGGGTGGTGATGCTCGCTCATGATGAGGCTGGGTATATTTACATGTTGTTTCGATGTCGGTGGTGATGCTCGCTGATGAGGAGGCTGGGTGTAATGACATGTTGCTATGATGTGGGTAGTGATGCTCGCTGATGAGAAGGCTGGGTGTAATTACATGTTGTTATGATGTGGGTGGTGATGGTCGTTGATGAGGAGGCTGGGTGTATTTACAAGTTGTTATGATGTGGGTGGTGATGCTCGCTGATGAGGAGGCTGGGTGTACTTACATGTTGGTATGATGTGGGTGTTGATGGCCACTGAAGATGAGGCTGGGTGTAATTAAATGTTGTTATGATGTAGGTAGTGTTGCTCGCTGATGAGAAGGCTGGGTGTAATTACATGTTGTTATGATGTGGGTGGTGATGCTCGCTAATGAGGAGGCTGGGTGTATTTACAAGTTGCTATGTTGTGGGTGGTGATGGTCACTGATGAGGAGGTTGGATGTAATTACATGTTTTTATGATGTGGGTGGTGATGTTCGCTGATGAGGAGGCTGGATGTAATTACCTGTTGTTATGATGTGGGTGGTGATGCTTGCGCATGTTGAGGCTGCGTGTAATTACATGTTGTTACGATGTGGTTGGTGAAGCTCGCTGATGAGGAGGCTGGGTGTAATGACAAGTTGTTATGTTGTGGGTGGTGATGGTCGCAGATGATGAGGATGGGTTTAATTACAAGTTGTTTTGATGTGGGTGGTGATGGTCGCTGATGAGGAGGCTGGGTGTAATGACAAGTTGCTATGTTGTGGGTCGTGATGGTTGCTGGTGAGGAGGCTGGGTTTAATGACAAGGTGTTATGATGTGGGTGGTGATGGTCGCTGGTGAGGAGGCTGGGTGTATTTACATGTTGTTATGATGTGGGTGGTGATACTCGCTGACGAGGAGGCTGGGTGTAATTACATGTTGTTATGCTGTGGGTGGTGTTGCTCGTTTATGAGAAGGCTGGGTGTAATTACATGTTGTTATGATGTGGGTGATGATGCTCGCTGATGAGACGCTGGGTGTAATTACAAGTTGTTATGATGTGGGTGGTGATGCTCGCCGATGAGGAGGCTGGGTGTAATTACATGTTGTTATGATGTGGGTGGTGATGGTCGCTGATGAGGAGGCTGGGTGTAATTACATTTTGTAATGATCTGGGTGGTGATGCTCGCTGATGAGGAGGCTGGGTGTAATTACAAGTTGTTATGATGTGGGTGGAGATGGTCGCTGATGAGGAGGCTGGGGGTAATTACATGTTGCTATGATGTGGGTGGTAATGCTCGCTGATGAGGAGGCTGGGTGTATTTACAAGTTGGTATTCTGTGGGTGGTGATGGTCACTGATGAGGAGGTTAGATGTAATTACATGTTTTTATGATGTGGGTGGTGATGTTCGCTGATGAGGAGGCTGGGTGTAATTACAAGTTATTATGATGTGGGTGGTGATGATCGCTGATGAGGAGGCTGGGTGTACTTACAAGTTGTTATGATCTGGGTGGTGATGCTCGCTGATGAGGAGGCTCGGTGTAATTAAAAATTATTATGATGTGGGTGGTGATGCTCGCTGATGAGGAGACTGGGTGTAATTACATGTTGTTTTGATGGTGGTAGTGTTGCCCACTGATGAGGGGGCTTTGTGTAATTACATGTTGTTATGATGTGGGTGGTGATGCTCGCTCATGATGAGGCTGGGTGTAATTACATGTTGTTTCGATGTCGGTGGTGATGCTCGCTGATGAGGAGGCTGGGTGTAATTACATGTTGTTATGATGTGGGCAGTGATGCTCGCTGATCAGGAGGCTGGGTGTATTTACAAGTTGTTATGATGTGGGTGGTGATGCTCGCCGATGAGGAGGCTGGGTGTAATTACATGTTGGTATGATGTGGGTGTTGATGGTCACTGAAGATGAGGCTGGGTGTAATTAAATGTTGTTATGATGTAGGTAGTGTTGCTCGCTGATGAGAAGGCTGGGTCTAATTACATGTTGTTATGATGTTGGTGGTGATGCTCGCTAATGAGGAGGCTGGGTGTATTTACAAGTTGCTATGTTGTGGGTGGTGATGGTCACTGATGAGGAGGTTGGATGTAATTACATGTTTTTATGATGTGGTTGGTGATGTTCGCTGATGAGGAGGCTGGGTGTAATTACATGTTGTTATGATGTGGGTGGTGATGCTTGCGCATGTTGAGGCTGCGTGTAATTACATGTTGTTACGATGTGGTTGGTGATGCTCGCTGATGAGGAGGCTGGGTGTATTTACAAGTTGCTATGTTGTGGGTGGTGATGGTCACTGATGAGGAGGTTGGATGTAATTACATGTTTTTATGATTCGGGTGGTGATGGTCACTGATGAGGAGGTTGGATGTAATTACATGTTTTTATGATGTGGGTGGTGATGTTCGCTGATGAGGAGGCTGGGTGTAATTACATGTTGTTATGATGTGGGTGGTGATGCGTGCGCATGTTGAGGCTGCGTGTAATTACATGTTGTTACGATGTGGGTGGTGATGGTCGCTGATGAGGAGGCTGGGTGTAATTACATGTTGCTGCTATGATGTGGGTGGTAATGCTCGCTGATGAGGAGGCTGGGTGTATTTACAATTTGGTGTGTTGTGGGTGGTGATGGTCACTGATGAGGAGGATGGATGTAATTACTTGTTTTTATGATGTGGGTGGTGATGTTCGCTGATGAGGAGGCTGGGTGTAATTACATTTTGTTATGCTGTGGGTGGTGTTGCTCGCTGATAAGGGGGCTGGGTGTAATTACATGTTGTTACGATGTGGGGGTGATGCTCGCTGATGAGGAGGCTGGGTGTAATGACAAGTTGTTATGTTGTGGGTGGTGATGGTCGCAGATGATGAGGATGGGTGTAATTACAAGTTGTAATGATGTGGGTGGTGATGGTGGCTGATGAGGAGGCTTGGTGTAATTACATGTTGGTATGCTGTGGGTGGTGATGGTAGCAGATGATGAGGATGGGTGTAATTACAAGTTGTTATGATGTGGGTGGTGATGTCGCTGGTGAGGAGGTTGGGTGTAATTACATGTTGTTATGATGTGGGTGGTGATGCTCGCTGATGAGGAGGCTGGGTGTAATTACATGTTGTTATGCTGTGGGTGGTGTTGCTCATTGATGAGAAGGGTGGGTGTAATTACATGTTGTTATGATGTGGGTGGTGATGCTCGCTGATGAGACGCTGGGTGTAATTACAAGTTGTTATGATGTGGGTGGTGATGCTCGCTGATGAGACGCTGGGTGTAATTACATTTTCTTATGTTGCGGGTGGTGATGGTCGCAGATGATGAGGATGGGTGTAATTACAAGTTGTTATGATTTGGGTGGTAATGCTCGCTGATGAGGAGGCTGGGTGTAGTTACAAATTATTATGATGTGGGTGGTGATGGTCGCTTATGAGGAGGCTGGGTGTAATTACATGTTGTTATGATGTGGGTGGTGATGGTCGCTGATGAGGAGGCTGGGTGTAATTACATGTTGTAATGATGTGGGTGGTGATGCTCGCTGATAAGGAGGCTTGGTGTAATTACAAGTTGTTTTGATGTGGGTGGTGATGGTCGCTGATGGGAGGCTGGGTGTAATTACATGTTGTTTTGATGGGGGGTGGTGTTGCTCGCTGATGAGGGGGCTGGGTGTAATTACATGTTGTTATGATGTGGGTGGTGATGCTCGCTGATGATGAGGCTGGGTGTAATTACATGTTGTTTCGATGTGGGTGGTGATGCTCGCTGATGAGGAGGCTGGGTGTAATGACGTGTTGTTATGATGTGGGTAGTGATGCTCGCTGATGAGAAGGCTGGGTGTAATTACATGTTGTTATGCTGTGGGTGGTGATGGTCGTTGATGAGGAGGCTGGGTGTAATTACATGTTGTTTTGATGTGGGTGGTGATGCTCGCTGATGAGGAGGCTGGGTGTATTTGCAAGTTGTTTTGATGTGGGTAGTGATGCTCGCTGATGAGGAGTCTGGGTGTACTTACATGTTGGTATGGTGTGGGTGTTGATGGTCACTGAAGATGAGGCTGGCTGTAATTAAATGTTGTGATGATGTAGGTAGTGATGCTCGCTGATGAGGGGGCTGGGTGTAATTACATGTTGTTATGGTGTGGGTGGTGATGCTCGCTGATGAGGGGGCTGGGTGTAATTACATGTTGTTATGTTGTGGGTGGTGATGGTCGCAGATGATGAGGATGGGTATAATTACAAGTTGTAATGATGTGGGTGGTGATGGTGGCTGATGAGGAGGCTTGGTGTAATTACATGTTGTTATGATGTGGGTGGTGATGCTCGCCGATGAGGAGGCTGGGTGTAATTACATGTTGTTATGATGTGGGTGGTGATGGTCGCTGATGGGAGGCTGGGTGTAATTACATGTTGTTATTATGTGGGTGGAGATGCTCACTGATGAGGGGTCTTGGTGTAATCACATGTTGTTATGATGTGGGTGGTGATGGTCGCCGATGAGGAGGTTGGGTGTAATTACATGTTGTTTTGATGTGGGTGGTGATGGTCGCTGGGTGGGTGGGTGGGTGGGTGGGTGTGTGTGTGTGGGGTGGGTGGGTGGGTGGGTGGGTGGGTGGGTGGGTGGGTGGGTGGGTGGGTGGGTGGGTGGGTGGGTGAGTGAGTGAGTGATGTGAGTGAGTGAGTGAGTGAGTGAGAGAGAGAGAGAGAGAGAGAGAGAGTGAGTGAGTGAGTGAGTGAGTGAGTGAGTGAGTGAGTGAGTGAGTGAGTGAGTGAGTGAGTGAGTGAGTGAGTGAGTGAGTAGTGAGGTGGGTGGGTGGAGTGAGTGAGTGTGTGAGGGAGGGAGGGAGTGAGTGAGTGAGTGAGTGAGTGAGTGAGCGAGTGAGTGAGCGAGCGAGCGAGTGAGTGAGCGATGCGAGCGAGCGAGTGAGGCGAGCGAGTGAGTGCGTGAGTGAGTGATGTGAGTGAGTGGGTGGGTGGGTGTGTGAGTGAGTGAGTGAGTGTGTTATGCTTTTTTGTTTTATTCGGATCGGGTGAATCGTTTGAGTTCTTTGATCCAGTAGTGTTCTCTGTTTAATCTCAGTTTTTTGTTATCTGTAAAAATTCTTTCAATTGGTCTTATCGTGATGTCTTTCATAGAATTTCTTGGATGGTTGAAATGCCATGAGATTCTCGTGTCTGTTTGGTGTCGGATTGCATGGATATGTTGTGTGAGTCGTTTGCTGAGTGTTTGACTTGTTTCTCCTATGTATTGAGAGCTGCATTGTTTGCATTCTATGAGGTAAATAATGTTGGTGGTATTGCAGCTCATTTGTGTGTTGATTTTGTAGTCTTTACCAGTGACGAAACTAGTGAATTTGTCAGCAGTGTTCATGTATTGTTTGCATGTGATGCAATTGCTGTTGTTGCATTGTTGGAGTGTCCCTACTATGTCGTGAGTGTCATTTGGTGTCGGTACGATCTTATTGTTAGCATCTGGATTTTTTATTTTAATTAGGCTAGAGTGGACTAGGTGGTCCCTAATGCTTTTATTTTTCTGGGTACTACTGGGTAGTTGGGAAAAATTGGTGCTAAGATTGGTGAAGACAAGATGTACTTTTCCCAGTAGGTTCGAATGGATTTGCCTATGTGTTCTAATGATGGGTGGTATTGTAGTATGCAAGCTGGCCTAGGCTGTTTTTGTGTGGGTTGTTTGTAAAGAATGTCTTCTCTCTGTGTGTTCTCGGTTTTTTCTATGATGGCTTTAATTTCTGTCTCTTTGTATCCCCGGTGATGAATGCATCTGTGAGTTCCTGTGTGCGATGTTTTAATCTAGTGGGATCTGTGATGATGCGTTTGTATCTTAATGCTTGGCTGTAGATTATGGAATGTTGTGTGTTTTTAGGGTGGCTTGATTGTTTGTGAAGATACTGTTGTTTGTCTGTAGGTTTTCTGTATAGGTCCAATTTAAGCTTGTTATCTTCTTTGTATACCATTGTGTCCAAAAATGGGATTTTTTCCGTTGAATATTCCAAGTCAAATTTTATTGTGGGATGCTCTTTATTTATGTGTGCGTGAAATTCAAGTATTTCGTTCTCACTGGTGTTCCAAATGAAAAATGTTGTTATGATGTGGGTGGTGATGGTCACTGAAGATAAGGCTGGGTGTAATTAAATGTGTTTATGATGTGGGTATTGATGCTTGCTGATGAGAAGGCTGGGTGTAATTACATGTTGTTATGATGTGGGTGGTGATGGTCGCTGATGAGGGGGCTGGGTGTAATTACATGCTGTTATATCAATATGAGTGAAAGAGTAGAACTCAGTAAACATGTTATAAAATCGAGCTTAAAACAAGTTGTCTACATTTCTTCCAAGCGATGAATAAACAGCTCGTGTATTGTTGATAACTGCTATTCCTGAATGGTCGGACGGTATTATGTAGAAAGTCCGGTAAAATGAGGAAACAAGATGAATGTTAATAATATTGACAAGTTATACTACGGTGGTACCCACTTTCTGGTTCCTGCCCATGTTCCCATTTCCTGTGTTACAATCATAGACTAAGGATACATCGCGTATCTGGCGTATTTACCTTTCATGCAGCCACATACGTCTTATTGGTGCATGATCGTAGATTCCCGGAATAACCATATTATTGTTATTAGTATTGGGATGTTGCTGGTGTGTTTTCTTCGTCCAATGTCTGTGCCATCAGTACGTTGATAAATACGAATTTCATGTAGATATATCATAATACATATGAAAAATCCCATGAATGAACACGCGATAACAACTAGCTCTTCCGGGATAAAGCTATTAAGATGCACACGTTCAGAAACAATTTATATATGTGCCGATGCCAGTTTATATGAAACAGACTCCAGTAACGGATTTACTGTATTGATCAGACTTTACCACCCACTCAGCCACCCAGCCAGCCACTCATCCGCACATCCAGTCACCCACCCTGCCATTATCTGGCATACATATCTCAATGGTACAAACCCATTCCGTGTTTTGTCAGATATTAATTCTAGTCCAATAAGTATTATCAAATTAATGTTCAATAATTGCAATCTCTGCTGGATATTAGAGTATCTTAGAACCAATGGGAAACATCATAATATCGGACTCCAAACCAGTGCTGCAAAAAGACTTTCTGCATACAGTTCACTGGGTCATGCCAAGCCGAATAAGCCATTGCTAAAACCAGACAAAATAGGCCTCGATGTGGTGACAAAGGTCTTTATAAATGTGCTTGGTCTGTTCAGCAATGATTGCCCTATATGGATCTAACTTATTAATTCGGCTATATCACAAAAGAAATGTGTATTGGAGAGTGAGACAGCTCTTAATGGTGCTATTTATTTTCAGAAATCAAGTGTGGTTTGTTAGTGAGCTGCTAACAGGTGAAGAAATTATTTATGTAACAGTGTCGCGGGTGTGTGTCTCATTCTGATACCTTATGCTACCAGATCGGAGGCCCATCAACATATTTGCCAAATAATATAGTGAGGGTCATCCACCCATAATAATCCTGATATGTGGACTAGTATATTCTTATTGTTTTTAGCGTCTATCTATCTCGAGACTGGAGTTATTTCTACCCACTAATTGTTCTCATATCTTGCTTCCTTTGCCGCTTCTGTCAGCCAATTCCACTCTTAGAGACAATGTGTGTAGCTACAGTTGGTTCACTTGGATGATATATGCTTCTATATACAGTTCAT